>CM062814.1:601924282-602389335 GCA_031772625.1 Pinus tabuliformis | reverse complement strand
ATAATATCAGCTTATCTTTAAAATTTATATTCTGACCTTAGTGGGATACTGAATCATTGTTGGTTAAAAGGTAACCCTGTCAAGGCTATGAATGCCCGCTGGAAGCAAAGGCTCTATCTATGACAACTGAGTATACCAAAAACTGATTTGAGAGGAGCCTCCCTGTTTTTTTCTTTAAAACCAAGTAATGACTGATGTAGACAAAGTAAATTTCTTATGAGGAGAGAATAATCAAAAGGATGATAGTTAAGTGGATGTTGTTTAAATGTTGAAAGAGTAGTATGACTTATCTTATATTTCATGTAAATTTTATTTTCTAAATCATCTTTATTTTGGAAGTTTTTAGAAATTTCAAAAAACTCTCAGAGATAACTGGTTCTTCCAAGTGAATCAACAATTGTTGTGTTATTCAACAACCCCCCATTTGTTAATAGTAGTGGTCAATATTACATTAACAAATGGGTACCCTTTAAAAAATATTTCCAAAAATAAGTTTATCATTTAGGCATTTTCTTTATTTAATTTTTGGAATAAGATATCAATCAAACACCTTTTCAGAAAACTATTAAATGTCCCCCTTTCTCGCATATCGCATGATCAAGCGTGATTGAAAGCCTTACTAATCCACCAAAACTAGAAAAAAGCGATCAAAAGAGGACTCTACGCTTTAATACTTTGAAACTAGAATGTTTCTTACATAAACTAAGTCCTAAGGCATTTTATTAAAACTAAAGCCCGCATTGCATATCACTATTCTTAGAAGGTGCACCTTAATGAGTTACCTTAAAAATGTGCGAGATGTGAAATTGCGATAACAACATTTCCCTTATCGCATCGCATTTCGGACATTTAAAGGAACACCGTAAACTTACCATCTGTCGAGATTGCGAAATTCAATTGATACCTGGACCCACTCCGAGATAGGTCACATACAAGTATTTAGGTTCGTTGTTTAATAAAAATCCCTTTACACAAGAAAACCTCACAAATAGGTTATGTCCTAGAAACAGTAGTAAGCGGCCCGCATCTCGCATATCACTTAAACAATAAGGAAAGCATACATACATAACACAATAATGTGATCTGCGAGATTGCTTTGCAAATCTCAAAATCGCCATTTAAAGGCTCGTCGCCCTAAAAGCTTTCTTCCGACTTATGATGCAGACATTAATGAGCATTAAAGCTAAGAGATAATGAACCATTAGTGGGCATTTAGTAAAAGTCAATGGAATTTATGTGTGAAAAGCCATCCAAGGTGATATGATATCTTCTCACTTGCCTTCAAATAAAACTCCTTTCTTATCACCTTTTCAAGTTATTTGTATTATCCTAGCTTACGTTCATTCTTATCTCTGTATATCCGATAGCTTCTGTTTTTCTCCATTTTCAGGGAAAATCCATAGAAGGAGTCTGTGGGAGCGATGGAAAAGAAGGGCAAGGAAGTTGTGTCTGAGAAATCATAAATGACACCTTTATTCACAGATACTACATGTAGCAGAGAAGGAGGGACCTATACGTCGGAAACCATGTATGATTTATTAGAAGAGGAACAACCAAGACCTCTGGAAACAAAGGTCACAGCTGACGGTTGTACTTCCTCAGATGCCACCATTTTTGAGACGGCATGCTCATTTTTTCATTGCATAGCTGCGCGCCCAAAGATAATCCCTTACACAAATATGGTCAAGTGGATTATTGATCAAGCTGATATCTTAGACAAAGAATTTAAGAATAGAAGCCAAGAGGTTATGGGATCTTTTTCGCCAGACAACCTACGGCTTATGTACCACCTACCAGAGCCACAAGCCATCTACAACAAACAGTTCCTTGAGAAGTTTGCCAAAGAGAATGAGGACCCAGCAGATGTCACCCAAACCTGGTCGAATAATGAGGGCAAGATCAAAAAGGACAAAGCGGGTATATACTCTACTGCATCTATTTCTCCTCCCATAGTTTTGCAGCAACCATGCTATGTAGGATGTTTGGTAAGCTCGATAGCACTAAATTTTCCCCAGAATCTCTACCATTAATAGATGCAGTCGTAAACACAACCATAATGAATTGGGCCCAATTTTTTTTGATAATTTAGCAAAGGAAATACTCGATGATAGGAGGAAAAGGAGTGTCTCAACGAGGGTTTACCCTCCATTTTTTATGAGTGCCTATGTGATGGATGCACTTTGTTTTGGTTAAAAATTTCCTATCATGGGATGGAAGTGGAGTGTGAAAGATCCACTTCCCATTCATATATATCATAAGGACATGTGGGAGTCTTAGTTTCACTCGCATGTTTACAAAATTTGTCTTGGGGTCATGCTGCCTATCCACAAATAGGTTTACAACTGAGATGCCCCTAGATTTTCTAAGGAAGCTGAGGTAGATATCCTGCTAGTGGCCAAATGGTTTGGGGAGGAAACATTCACATATATCTAGGATTTTGGGAGTATCACCTCACCTCATGTCCTCCCATACTATGTTCCAAACAAATTGATGACTAGAGAGACAGCCTATCAAATAGCTAGTGAGGGTGGGCTAAGCAAAGGATTAAAGGAAGTGAAAAAGGACATTTGGACTACATTTCCGTTACAGTGTGTAGCATTTGCACTGCACGATCTAGGCTATGCATTCAAAGAGGCAAAGATCATACAATCTCTGAAATTAACTAAATTCCCAAGTTGCCAGTATGACCCAAATTGTATTGCCAAAGACTTCACTACCATGGTAAAAGTGAAGGTATTCAGTCATGAGGAAGATGCATTTGATGACATCTTCCTACAAAAAGAGACATTCACAGAAGTGAAGCACATTTCATCACTACTTTTTGACCAAGAAGAGCTTGAAGCCTTTCATCAATACAAAGAAAGGATATTGTTAAAGGTCCCATTGGACCAATTATTGATTGAACCGATAAGGGAGCCAACTCCCAGCGTAAGCCTAGAAGGAAGTTCCAAAGAAAATTATAAAGATGATTCCCAAGTAGAGTCCCAAGAGAAGTCTACCAGGGAGTCAGAGAAATCAGAGCAATAGTCACAGAATGGGGGAAGCAAAAGCAAGGAGTCAGAAAAGGATACAACCCAATCTACATAAAAGACAGCTGAGAAAACCTCAGCTAGAAAACAGGCTGAAATTCATTCCACCTCCACCCAGTCAAAAAAACCCCCGTGATTGATTTAGAGAAAGAATGGAAGCATTTTAATACAAAACTCCATACAGAGAAAAAAGCACCTAAGCCACAAACTCTGCAACACAAAACAACTCAAGAAATTACAATAGAGAAAATTGTAAGTACTCAAGAGGTAGAGCACATTCCTGCCACTCCTACCTCTAAAATTGTTTTGAGAATTGAGGAGATTCCTCCTTTAGATGTGTTCTATAGCCCAACCCACAAAGTTGTTGTCAAAAGGCAGAGAAAAAAGAGGAAGTTGGATGCTACAGCTGCTACTACTCCTGATAATGAACCAATAGATATTGTCTAGAAAGACTCGCCCATCGACCCATCTAACAACCTTACTAGACTGTATTAGTTTGCAGGAGCCTATGCTACAACAACTATTGACAAAGCAATAGAAGTACAAATGTTGCTCAGAGAAAAGCAAAATAAAATTATTGTTGGAACAATAGTTAGAGCAAGAAAAATCTAGCCAACAAGCTGAATTGCAAATAGCCAAGCTCAAGCAAGAATTCGAGCAGAAAAGGAAGCGCAGATACAAGAATTAACAGATAAGTATAAGGACGGCCTAAATATTGATCATTTTATAATCAAAGCGCTCAGTCTAAACTCCCAGCTATTGCATCAAAAATAAATTCTATACTAGAAAGTATCGTAGTTGAGTCCTTATTGCGAGACTAGTGACAAGTTAATGAGTCAAGTCATTAACATGAGACTCGAATATGATGAAGTCCTGAAAAGAGTTTTTGACTTCATCACCTGGCAGAATTCAAAGGATGGGAGGAAGGCCGATTTTCCTATACTAGAGGAGTCACACAAAGAAATTTTATTTGCAGACTGGGATTCTTGAATTAGGTAAGCAGAAAAGGCAACAGCGGTCGCAGCAATAGCAGCGAACTGTGTTATTGAAAACATCAATGAAAATCTACACAACACAAACCTTTTGGCAGAGTCTGTACCATGTTTTCTTCTAAATGTCAAACATCTCAAACAATAGTGGAGGCAAGCAACAGGAGAAAAAGAGGAAGCAATTAGGCAAATGACTAGGTTAAACTTGGAAGCGTACTAGCAATATTTAGTTAAACCTTACAGCCAGTGGATGACCCTGTGATGCCTAACCTCTTCCACACAGAAAATGGTGCCAACATTGACCGATGTTGTGTTCACTGGGCAGTTGAAATATGTGATCAGCTGACCGACATAGCTCAAACTCATGACGGACATCTACGATCTTAAAGATCAAACGCAAAGGAGTTAGTCACCATATCTTAATTTCTATTTTTTTTGTTTTGCACAATTTGAGGAAGGCCATTTAAACCTCCTCAACTATTTTGTAATAATCTATTATTAGGATTTATAGTTTAGTATTTAAACCCCTCTCATGCATTTAGAGAGGGGTCCAGAAATTTTATCAGAAACAATCTTCAAAACATGCACTTCTGTCCCTTTGAGGAAGTTTTGGTGAAATGAATGGAACGGGATTTATTTTTATCTTATCTGGCATCTTCTACTGAAATTGCAACTTTGTACTCTTAGATGGTGTTGGATTGATTAGAAGTAGGTCGCTATTGCTGAAACACATGGGCAGAACTTATTACAAATGGTACTTTTATCTCATGATTTCGTTTTGTTTATGTATTAAGCAGTAATTTTTCTTCAAATTGTTTATGTATGAAAGTTTAAAGCTTGGTTAGCATTATTGCACTTTTGTATGGTGATGACCTAAATTTTATGTTGAATATATGAATAATTTCTTATGCGATATATCTTTCACAATCGTTTCGGCTAACTATTTATCCGGAACGATTATTGTTAAAATGATTTCACTTCCTATTGCATTTGAATGATCTTTATTACCAATTTCTTTAGGACATTATTGTAGATCGCATGTTTCAATTTTATTCCCAGGTATAGTCATAGCTAGATAGTATTTAAATTAGGATATATGCATGTGATTATTAGTTTAGATTAGATTACCTTTAGCTTAAACATTCCATCGAACTATCATATATCACCCCATTAGCACTATCATAATTTATATTGGGAAACTGGTCCCATTACCCCTAGTCGGAGCCACTACACCAAACAGAAAAGGAGTTGCCAACCAAGGTCCGGACCGGGTGGTTTTCCCCCAATGTTGTGAGAAACGATTTTCGAGGCTTCAACAGGTTGACAATTAAATGTGGATTGGGTGAATTGCATGATTCATACTTGGACACCAACAAGGTCTATCCTCTTTTTCCATGCCAAGTAGTTGGATTCTCCTTCTAATTTGTTTTCTCCCTTTATTAAGTTCAACATTGTCCTTGAATATGGTAGGCTCCTTATATTATCCTTTTGATGATCCTTATTCAAACTTCTTAAAACTCCTTATTCTCCTCTTAACAAATCTTTAAGTTGCCTTTTTCCTTCTCCTTCACCTTAGCACTGATACCATGTTATAAAATCAGAAAGGCAGAAAGATTTTATTTATATTGGTAATTACTTGTGATATTATTATGTTTTTCTTATCTTTCTCCTTTATCTTTAGTTCATCGAGTAAGTACCAAAACAATAGCACAAAGATCATAGACACCATAAATAAGGCGGAAAACCAGGACAAAATCATTATCGAGGGGAATACCTAGTCAAAACTCTTCCTTAATAATTTCACGAGATGATCCAAGACTCTTGGCCTAGACACAGACTTCCTCCACACCAAGTCAACCCTTTCTTCCTTCTATAGATGATAACCCTTTCAACAATAACTTCGACCTAGTAGCAACAACTAGAAGTAACAACTTCGACCTAGAAGCAACAGCTTCGACCTAGAAGCAGCAGCTTCGACCTAGAAGCAGCAGCTTCGACCTAGAAGCAGCAGCTTCGACCTAGAAGCAGCAGCTTCGACCTAGAAGCAGCAACTTCAAATTGGCAGCAACTGGTAGTAACAGGCAGCAACAACTTAGATGCAGCAGTAGAGACTTCGATCTTCCTAGAAAGTTCACACTTGTCAAAGATAGATGGACCAAAACTTTGATCTTGACCTTCCCTGCAATTCTCCTCCTTATTTTCCAACTTCACACTTTTTAGTTGCCTCTTCTTGCAAATCGAACTTGTGTGAGTGAGTGTCCTCCAAATGAATCGAACTACTCTAATATATAGGCTTCTAGTTAGGTCGAATTACCGTATTTGAGGCTGACTTGATCTCCTTAAGGTTGACTTGGTGTGGAGGTGACAAATATATTATTTTACTCGATAATAAATTTTTATACTTGATTCAAAATCCCAAGAAGAGTCTCTTATAATGGACAATGACTCTAATGACTCAAGAAAAAACCTAGAATTCCTCAATGGGGACTTTGACCTAAAACATGATGACCCAAGCATGAAACCCATGAAGGTTTTAACCCTGTACAGAAATTACCTGCATATGAATTCTAAAACACAGAAAATAAACAATGCGAGAGCATAACACATAAAACACATATACACAGAGATTTTCCCCTGGATCCCAAAACCGGGACTACCAGCTTGATTCTTCATTATGTTCCTTTCAATGTTACAATACATATTTATGCATGTCAAAGCATCCAATACCATGGACTGAAAACCATCACATCCAAAACCATGGACTGAAAACCATCGCCTCCAAAACCATGTGCGAAAGTCATGCACAAAACCATAGGTAGGTCCGCCCAACCTAATATAGGGTCCAAAAAAAAAATTCCCGGCCATTGCGCTGGACCCCGTAGAGGCGGCCTAACCGCCCCCCTTGTGACACCCCTGCTGCACAATTGGCACAACAAAGGGGGGTTTCACCCCCCCTCTAACCTCCCGATTCACTACGTGGGCTAGTCATGGAAAGAATAACGCAACCCAACGTTCTCCCACTTGTTGTTTTCTTTCCACAGGGTGCCACAAGAGAGCTTAGTCATTTATCCAGCCCTGCAATGCCCATTGTTTCTCTACACCAAGAGAAATTCTCAGAGCTCACAGATTTTGTCAATGCCTCTGCAGTATCCTTCAAAGTGTCCACCTTTACCAGCAACACCTTTTTGTCTTCTATCATACCCCTCACAAAGTGATATTGAACATAAATGTGCTTTGTCTTTGAATGGTAAGCAGGGTTCTTTGCCAAGAAAATTGAACTTTCGCTATCACAGTCTATCCTTATCGCTCCCTATACTAACCCCATACTTGAACATAATCTCTGCAACCAAACTGCTTCCTTGCTTGCATGAGTGGCTGCCATGTATTCTGCCTTTGTAGTTGATAGTGCCACTGCAGATTGTTTCTTACTCATCCAACTAACTGCACCTCCAAATAGGTTAAACATATACTCACTTGTAGATATTCTCTGATCCAGATCTCTAGCCCAGTCCGCATCAACAAAGCCATGGATATCAAAAACTCTGTCCTATCCTAGTCTTCCTTGGTAGCACAAACCATAGTCACTAGTGCCACGAAAATACCTAAAAACTCGCTTCATTGTTATCTAATGCTCCTTCCCTCGTTTTGACATAAACCTGCTCAATACTCCCACTGCATGTGTAATGTCTAGTCTAGTACATACCATCGCATACATCAGGCTACCGACTGCACTTGCATATGTAACACGGTACATATCCTCTTCCTCTTCTTGTGTCTTGGGACACTGTTCAGCAAATAAATTTACACCTACAAGAATAGGAACCTTCACTGGTTTACTATCCTGCATATTAAACCTCTGCAATATTGTCTCGACATACTTCCTCTGGTTTAACCAGAGCTTCCTCTTTGCCCGATCTCTTTTAATTTCCATGCCAAAATATAGTTTGCAGCACCAAGATCTTTCATGTCAAATTTGGAGCACAATTGGGTCTTCAAATCCTAGATAATTTCTTTGTCATTTCCAACCAGCAACATATCATCCACATACAAGACCAGATAAATAAAACTGTCACCAATTAATTTAAAATACACACAGTTATCTGCTTTGCTTCGGGTGAAGCCAAGTCCCTATATAAATGTATCAAATTTCTGATACCACATCCTTGGTGATTGTTTTAACCCATATAAATACTTCTTTAACTTGCATATCAGTTATTTCTTACCCTTCACCGCAAAGCCTTCAGGTTGCTTCATGTAGATCTCCTCTTCCAGATCCCCATGAAGAAATGTTGTCTTCACATCCATCTGTTCTACCTCAAAATCAAAAGCAGCAGCAACAGATAAAAGTAATCTAATAGAAGCTACCTTGGAAACAGGAGAAAAAATATCACCAAAATCAATTCCCAGCACTTGGGAATAACCTTTTGCTACCAACCAAGCTTTGTATTTCTCCACCTTTCCTTCTGCATTTGTCTTCTTCTTGAACACCGATTTGCTACCAATGGGTTTCCTTCCAACCAGCAACTCCACCAGATCCCAAGCCTCATTTTTGTGCAAAGATGCCATTTCATCAACCATGGCCTCTTTCCAAAGTTTTCCATCCTCTGAATCTACTGCTTCCTTCACAGTTCTGGGAACATCGTCAGTAATAGATAAAGAAAAATTTGAATAGAAAGTAGATGGACTATACCTTTCTGGTTGCCTTCTTTCTCGAACTGATCTTCTCACACCCAAAGTTTGTGGCTCTTCATCTTCTAATTCCTTCTTTGTTGTAGAGTCTGATTCTTCCTCCTTAAGCTCAAACTCTATCTTCTCAGGTTCCTTTGATTGGACTTCATGTTTAATAACATCTTTTACCTCTCTAAACACCACATCTCGGCTATACACAACCTTCCTTGTTACTAGGTTCCAAAGCTTATAACCCTTTAGACCATCCTTATACCCAATAAATATGCACTTTTAAGATTTACTATCCAACTTGGTTCATTTCTCCTTTGGAACATGTACATATGCATCACATCCAAATACCCTCAGATGTGAAAGAGAGGGTTTCTTACCAGTCCATACCTCTTGTGGAGTCTTATCCTCCAATGCTGATGAAGGTGATATGTTGACCAGGTAACATGCTGTCTCCACCGCCTCTACCCAAAATTCTTGTCCTAACTCGGCACCACTGAGCATGCTTCTTGCCCTTTCCATCAATGTCTTAATCATTCTTTATGCAATTCCATTTTGCTAAGGTGTATATGGAGTAGTCTTCTACCGTGCTATACCACACTTCTTACAGAATTCTTCAAGTTCCTTACTGCAAAACTCTCCACTGTTATCTGTCCTCGGCACCTTTATCTTCTTCTCTATCTGGTTTTCCACCGAAGCCTTAAATTCTTTAAACCTATCAAAGACTTCAGATTTCTTCTTAAGGAAATACTTCCATGTATTCCTTGAGAAGTCATCTATAAATGATACATAGTACACAGACTTACCCAGTGATGGAACCTTCACAGGTCCAAACACATCACTGTGCACAAGCTCTAATATATGTTTCACCCTCTTACCACCATAGGGGAAACTCACCCGATTCTGCTTCCCATAGAGCTATTACTCATACCTTCTACCATACCTTTACCATGAAGTATTCGAAGGCCCTTCTCTTCAATATGTCCAAGCCTTTGATGCCACAACATGGTCTTCTCTCCAAAGACCACTAGATTTTCTGCTTCACTTTCAGGAACTACAGAACTATTGCACCCATCAACAACAGTGCTACCTTGCAGCTTGTACAAAGTTCCAATCCGAACTCCCCGCATCAATACCAGTGCTCCCCGAACCATCTTGCAAGTATCCTTCTTAAACACCATTTTTACACCTGCATCATCTAGCTTGGTTACAGAAATCACATTTCTGGCCAATGCAGGAATATGTAGAACACCCGGAAGTGTTCTAACCCTTCCACCTTGTAACTTCAACTTTACTTTTCCACGACCAACGATTCTAGCCTTCCTGTCATCCTCTAAGAAGACATCGCCACCATCGTATTTCTCATACTTGTAGAACCACTCTCTATGGGGAATGAAGTGAAAGGATGCACCTGAGTCAATCAACCATGCCTCATGATCTACATGTGTACTTGAAGAAGCCATGTACACATCCCCACCTTCATCTGAGGTGGTTTTCGCCTCTGCAAAAGTAGCATCATCAGATTCCTTTCCTTTGTCAAGAACTTTAGATTTACAGTCCCTTTTGTAGTGCCCTTCCTTTCTGCATTTCCAACACACCACCTTTATAGGTTTTCTTGGAGATTTAGATCTCCCTCTAGATTTAGATCTCCCACTCGATGATTTATTTTTGTTTCTGTTCTGGGACCATCCTCGTACAGACAAGGCATCACCATTCTAGCTCTCCATATTTTTCTGTCTCATCTCCTCTGTCAGCAAGGATGAGACTATTTCATCAAACTGCAAGGCAGTTGCATTGCTACCTATTGCAATAACCAGACTATCCCACGAATTTGGTAGAGAACACAACAAACTAATTCACTTATCTTCATCTAAAATTTTGATATCAACGGATGATAACTGACTTACCACAGTATTAAATTCATTCAGATTCTCTGTCACCGAATCTCCATCTTTCATCCCAGGTTATACAACTTTTTCCGTCGAAACAATTTATTCACCAAAGACTTAGATTGGTACAAAGTCCCTAGAAGCCTTCACCATAGCTTCCCCTGATACATTCAGCAATACTGAATCTGAGACACACAATCATATTGTGCTCTTTGTCTTCCGATCCAACTTCTTCCATTCATCATCAGAAACTCCTATTAGTTTAGTACACAGATCTACCATGATCCACTGATCTTTATCCACCAACATATCCTCCATCTTGAGTTTCCACAACTCAAAACTCTGACCATTAAATTTCTCGATCTCTATCTTTCCACTACTAGCCATCTTCTTTCACCACCAGAATCGATCCCGCATATCTCCCACTGAACGAGGTCTACCACAGGCCCGAGTGAAATCCCTCAGCATAAAGGTCTCCCCTTGAAGCCAAAACAGCTCTGATACCAAATGAAGGTTTTAACCCCGTACAGAAATTACCTACATACGAATTCTAAAACAGAGAAAATAAACAATGTGAGAGCATAACACATAAAACACATATACACAAAGATTTCCCCTGGATCCCAAAACCGGGACTACCAACTTGATTTTTCATTATGTTCCTTTCAATGTTACAATACATATTTACACATCCTGAAGCATCCAATACCATGGACCGAAAGCCATCGCGTCCAAAACCATGGACTGAAAACCATCGCCTCCAAAACCATGTGCAAAAATCATGCACAAAACCATAGGTATGTCTGCCCAACCTAATATAGGGTCCAAAAAAAAATTTCTCGGGGTGCTACCCCGCACCCCATAAAGGGGGGCTACCCGCCCCCCTCAAACCCCCCGAACAGGGGGGCTACCGCCCCTGCTAAGCAACCAATAACACAACCAAACAACCCATGCTTTAATAAATAATAATAATAATAATAATTTATTTTTATTTATTTTGATAAACACATTTCATTATGACTCAAATGTAGAAATTCTCACTGTAGATCACCTGATAATGCAATGTAACTAAAGCAAAATACTTGATCTACTTCTACTATCAAACTTGCGGAAGCTTAATTGATTTTGAGCAAGATCAAACAGAACACATATAACAGAGAAGAAGAATCATTCACACATGAAACACAGAAGAATACTTTGGGGAAAGCCTCAGCTAAAATCCCCACTATTTGTATTATCATACAAGTGGAAATATCTCAGGATTACACAAATCTTTAGCTCTCACAGCGATCCAACGCTCAGTACAATCCCTCTCACTGCTCATAGACAAACTAAACAACTCATACGCCTTTCCCTCTGTCCTCCAAGCCTCCTATTTCCTTGTGCTGTTTACCCTAGGTGCTCTTGCTGTAACCTTGTGTGACACTAATTTCACACACTGCTCCAACACACTGTAAAACTTCACAATCCTCAAGGAATGAATTCCTTTTGCAAGCAAGAGATTTTCTTATAGTAAAATTATTGCAACTGATAGTACACTTTCCCTACCTTTAATCTCAACTGGGCGTTTGTCTGAACTGACATGTATGAGTTATTTATGAGAGAATATTCAGTTATCTAGAGTACACTAGTTTCATGCATGTATTCATTAACTGACTAAACTCACAATTAGTTCCTCAAGCTGTTTGGAACTAATCTAACTGGACTTAACTCAGTTAACTGAGCTAACTAATTACAACTCAAATACAATTCACCCTTATCTCCTTAATTAAGGGATAACTTCCTCAATCAAAGGGATAATTGTTGCATGACTTCACAAAGACTTCATGTTTGATTTTCTCCAACTAATTAACTCAGGATGAATTAACTAATTATTTTTCAAACAGCTGGTGAGACTAAATTCGAATTTTAATTCAAGGACAAATTAAAATTGGAATATCCTGAAATGCTATGGAATATCTTTGAAGCCCTATAGCTTCACTCCCTCTGACTTTCTGTACCATAATCCATACTGAGATGTGCCTCTGAGGTATCTCAAAACATGCTTAGCCACCTTCCAAAACAGCTCAGTAGGCTGAACCATAGCTTGACTCAATTGGTTCACCACATAGCACAAATTTGGTCGTGTGTTCACTAAGTACATCAGTGAACCCACAAGCTGTCGATACACAGTAGCTTCTACTACTTCTCCTGAAGTAGCATCCTCCTTCCTCCAGTTACCTCCTAGAGGAGTCTGCATGGGCTTTCACTTCTCCATGTGGAATCCCTTAAGTATCTCATTGGCATACTTGCCTTGAGACACAAACAACTCCCCATCCTTCTGCCACACTTCCATGCCTAGAAATTAGTGCATGAGACCCATGTCTTTCATCTCAAACTCTCTTGCAAGTTCCTCCTTGAAAGACATGATCAACTGATCATCACCTGTCAAGATCAGATCATCAACATAAATAAAAATGATCAACTGCTTACCTTCCACCATGATGTGGTACAATTTCACATCTTCTTCACTCTTTGTGAAGCCAACCCGGTGAAGTAGTTGACGATCCTAGTGTACCAAGCACGAGGTGCTTTCTTCGGCCCATACAAATCTCTCTTGAGTTGGCACACATGCGACTCATGATCTAAGGTCTCAAAACCTTACGGCTGCTCTATGTACACCTCTTCCTCAATCTTGCCATTGAGGAATGCAGTCTTTACATCCATCTGATGAATCTTCCAACCCATCTGCGCTGATAGTGCCAACATCGATCTGATAGATGAGTACCTTGCTACAAGAGCAAAAGTCTCATCATAGTCGATCTCGACCTATGAGAAACCATGAGAAACAAATCTTTCCTTATGTTTCTCAACACTACCATCAGTAGCTTGCTTTGCCTTGTAAATCCAACAGGAACTTACAACTGACTTGTTCTCCAGTCTTGGAACAACATCCCAAACACTATTCTGAACTATGGAGTCATACTCCTCCACCATAGCATCAACCCAAATCGGCTGCTGCACTGCTTCCTCAAAGGAAGATGGCTCGGTCTCAACACATTCCCCAACAAGGGCCATGTATCCAGTGTACCTATTAGGTGACCTCCTCTGTCTGCATTGAGAAGATGGTTCTCCCACATTCTCTCTCGCATCTGACAACAATCTGTCAGCTTCTCTCGTGCGCTTCCACCCATCTCTGGAAGACTATGCTTGAGTGGATGTCTCCACTCCTGGAACCTCTACATGCGGTTGTTACGCATCAGTCTGAGGCTCCTCCTCCTTAGGAACCAAAAGTTCCTCCATAGCCTGGAATGGAGCACCCTCTCAAGGGAAACTTGCATGGCCTTCTACTCATCAAACTTAAGATCTCTGCAAACCATTGTCCTCCGACTGGTAGGAAAACACACCCGATAGTTGTGGGGTGTATCAGTGTACCCCAAAAGTATCCCCAACTCAGCTGTCGGTTCAATTTTCTTCTGAGAACCCTTGGTCACATGGCAATAACCCGATGAGCCAAAGATCCTGAAGTGACCCACATCTAGTCTCTTCCCAGAGAAAGCTTCCTCTGGTGTCTTCATCCCAAGTATGCAATGTGGGCTTCTATTCTACATATAGACTGTTGTGTTGAATGCCTCAGCCCACAAATGAAGTGGTAGGCCTTGGTCATGCAACATTGCTCGAGCTACCCCAACAATTGTTCTATTCTTCGTTTCATCCACCCCATTCTACTGTGAGTTATGGGGTGCAATCAACTCTCGCTTAATTCCTTCTACTACACAGAAGTCATTAAACTCTTAAGAGACATACTCTCCACCATTGTCGCTTCTTAAGGCCCTGATCTTCTTTCCTGATTCTTTCTCAACCAAAGCTTTGAACTCACAAAACTTTGAGAAGGTTTTATCCTTCTTCTACATGAAATATATCCAGTATTTACGAGAAAAGTCATCAATTAAAATCATGAAAGGAAGATTTTTCATACTTACCCAAGGTACAACCTTTGCATGTGTCCACTTGCTCAAGTTTACCTTTTGGAAGTCCGGTAGAAATTTGTTGCATTATCTTCAAGGCCCCATGATGTAAGTGGCCCAACCTCCTATGCCATAACTAGCCAATATCTTGGCTTTTCACCAATTCTGCTTTGGAACTCAATGCAGCATAGTCATCTACCTCCAGCTTGTAGAGATTCTTCACTCGAATCCCAATCCTCTTGGTCTGACCCGTGGCTATGTGTCTCAGGAACGCCTTTCCTTTACTGAAGACTACATCATAACCTCTGTCTTCCAACATCGTGACTGATACCAAGTTTTTCTTCAGTCCAGGCACATACTTTACATTAGTCAAGGTGAGAGGAGCTCCATGCTACCTCTGAAACACAATCGTACCTTCACCTGAAACATAGTACTTTCCATCATCACCCATCTCTATGCGCATCTTGAGGTCTTTCTCCTCCAAGGTACTGAATAAACTCTTATCGTCGGTCATGTGGAATGAGGCTCCACTGTCCAGGTACCAAACACAACCCACCATCGACGAAACCATGCATGCGATGAGGGTAAAATCCAATTCGAACTGAGAGGCCAGTGCCTCACCTTCTGATCCCTTCTTGGATTTCTTCAATGGACAATTGGTTGCATAATGGCCCACCTAATGACAATTAAAGCATCTCACTTTAGATTTGTCAATATTCTTCCCACCATGAGAAGAACTCGATTTGGAATGGAAAGCCTTCCCTTTCCCTTTCCTCGCCTTACTAGCTAAGGCTATATTTTCTTCATCATCATGCTTAGATGAAGAACCATATCTAGTGCTCCTCCTGATATCCTCCTACATCATATCTAACCACAGTCGTTCCCAATCTGGCAGTTTCTCTCTTCCATTCACTGAGTCCTGGTAGCTATGCCAGCTCTTACGAAGACCAAGGAGAGCAAGACTCACCATATCATCATCGGCTGTCATTATTCCTACTCTTCCAAGCTCATATTTGCAGTTGGTGAGCTTGTTCAGATATGTAGAAATCATGTCGCCCTTTTCACATTTGATTTTCCGAAGCTTATCCTTGAGCGCTAGCTTCCTCTGGTCGTTGTTGTTCTGATATAGGTCCTTCTGTAGAAATTCCCATTGTAGATCAACAGATTATGCAATATACTAAAACACAATACAAGATCTACTTCTACAACACTTTGTGGAATCTTAATCAATTTGAGCACGATCAATGAGAACACAGATAACTGAGAATGAGAAGCAATCACACATAACACAGAAGAAATAACCTGGGGAAAGCCTCAGCCTAAAACCCCAACTATGTATTATCATACAAGTGGAAATATAGTCCGAATTACAAAAAGAATCAGCTCACAAGCTATCTTGCTCTCTCTACAATCCCTCTGCTGCTCATAGACAGTCAAAGGCCTCCCTCAAACCTTCTCCTCTGCCCTTCAAGCCTCCCATTTCTTTGCGCAATTTTCCATAGGGGCCAGTGCTGTCACTTGTGTGAATTTGCCTCTTTGCACACTCACTAACCTATGATCCAACTGCGAAATCCTGAAGGAGATAAATCCTTCTCCATGGATGAGCTTCCTTTATTGGAAAAATCCATCCAACTAATAGTACATTGTCCCTCCTCTGATCTCAACTGGGTCTCTGTCTGAACTGACATGGATGAGTTATTCATGAGAGAATATTCAGTTATCTGAAGTGCAGCAGTTATATGTAAGCATGCATTAACTAACCGAACTCACATTAATTTAAACAAATTGTTTAAATCAAGCTAACTGGACTTGACTCAGTTAACTAAGCCAACTAATTACAACTCAAATTATAACTCATCCTTATCTCTTTAACTGATGGATAAATTCCTCAATTAATAGAGAAATTGTTGCATGTCCTCGCATAAACTTCATGTTTGACTTTTGACAACTAATTAACTCATGGTGAATTAATTAATTTATTTTCAAATATTTGTTAAGTTCAAATTCAAATTTTACTTCCTATTTTAGTCCAGGGACTGACTAAAAATAGGAATCCATCCTGAACTGCTAAAAATAGAATTTTATTTTTAGCACTTCCATTTTTCATTCCTTGTTGCTCAATCCAGCACTGGTACCCAAACTACTATTTATAGCAGTGTTATTTTTATCACTTCTATTTTTAGCATTTCTTGTTGCTACTTTCAACACTCCCTCTCAACAAGAAAGGCATTCAACTCGAACCCGATCTTGTACCTTTGGAATGTTCTGCATGCAACACTTCTCCCAAGTGTGGTTGCTCCAGCAACTCTAGAAACAAAAAAACTCCCAACTGACCTCTCTGTTGGGCTAGAAACTTACTCTGATGCTGAAGCTCTACTTGCTGCTAACAAGTGCTCCCTCTCTGACCTCTGAGCTACTACAACACTCCATGCATATCACACCATTGCACACCTCTCTATGCAAGATCTTGCACTGGTGCAACACTCTTGTGCCTCTCACATTGTTGCAGCCTGCTAGCCCTACACAGTCCTGGGACTCCTGCACTATAGCTCTCTCTGCCGCTCCATCCGCATCTATCTCTACCCACTCATCTAGTCCTGTTACTCCTCGTCGGGGCTCCTATAGCAAAGTCCAATCGAAGAGGTTGGGTACCTCAAGGATCCTGCCCCTATTCCAGCCTTCTTGGGATGATCACTCCACATCGCCCCACCTCCTACCAAGAGGTGTGGATGCATGTGATCCCTCTACCCACCTGGCTCGAAATTTCCCCCTACCAGAGGTCTCTGCATGAGTAGATGTCTCTACTCGATCTCCTCTCAACTTCTCTAGTTGTGGCTGCTCCACAACCTCCTGAAGTTGCTTCACCAATTGTGTCTCCTCCACAATCGTCTAAGACTTATTCTGGCACTGCATGTTGAGAGGTAATGTACTCTCCCTCTCAACCACCAAGTCTCCATCAGTTGCCTTGCTCCTCAAGGCTTTTCATGCATCTTGAACCTCAAGAGCATACAGGTTCTTAACCCGTGAACCGATCTGCTTCACATGTTTAATGGTGATATTTCGAAGGAAAACCTTTCCCTTACTAAAGACTACATCATAGCCTCTATCTTCCAGCATCGCGACCGACACCAAATTTCTCTTCAGTCCTCGTACATACTTGATATTGGTCAAGGTAATGCAAGCTCCATGCTCCCTCTGAAAAACAATTGTGCCTACACCTGAGACACTACTTTTCATCATTACCCATCGCTATGAGTATCTGGAGATCTTTCTCCTCCAAAGTACTGAACAAACTCTTATCACCGGTCATGTGGAAAGAAGCTCCACTGTCAAGAAACCAACAACTTCCCACCATGGATGAAACCATGCATGTGAACAGTGTGAAATCCAACTTGAACTGTGAGGTTGATGCCTCACCTTCTGATCCTTCCACGGATCTCTTCTTGGATTTCCTCAGTGGACAATTTGTAGCAAAATGGCCCACCTCATGACAATGAAAGCATCACACTATCGATTTGTCAAACTTCTTCCCACCATGGGAAGAACTGGATTGGGAAAGAGAATCCTTCTCCTTCCCCTTCTTTGCCTTACTCGCTAAGGCGCAGTTTTCTTCATCGTCCATGGATGAAGAACCATCTTTGGTGCTTCTTCTTATCTTCTCCTGCATCAAATCCGACCAAATTCGTTCCCAATCTGGCAGTTTCTCTCTTCCATTAACTGAGTCCTGGTAGCTATGTTAGCTCTTAGGAAGACCAAGGAGTGCAAGACTCACCATGTCATCATCAGATGTCGCGATCCCTACACTTCCAAGCTCATCCCTACATGTAGTGAGTTTGTTCAGATACGTAGAGATCGTGTCGCCCTTTTCACACTTGATCTTCCGAAGCTTGTCTTTTAGTGCTAGCTTCCTCTGATCGCTGCTATTTTGATATAGATCTTTCAATGTTTTCCACATTGAAAATGATGTCTCCTTCCCATGGAGACTCGAGAGTATGTGATCTCGAACTCCCTCCAAAAGGATTCTCCTTGCTCTAGCCACACATTTCTTCCATTCAGCCAATTCAATAGCACCAGTCGGCTTGGGGACTTCTTGATCAATGAATTCCTTTAGACCATTATCCTCTAGTACTGCTTCCATGTGATCCTTCCAGGCTATATAATTTGAACTGCCATCAAGGGTATATTCAAGTCTTAAACCATTGAATGCCATAGGTGAAATAAAGATGTAATAAGAACTCGATTTCTATATTTAGGAATCACAAACTTAAAACTTCTCCCTTCTTGTATATTGTTCTTCTTTGATCACCTTTGCTCTGTTACCATGTAGAAATTCCCACTGTAGATCAATAGATTATGCAATATACTAAAACACAATACAAGATCTACTTCTACAACACTTTGCGGAAGCTTAATCAATTTGAGCATGATCAATGAGAACACATATAACTGAGAATGAGAAGCAATCACACATAACACAGAAGAAATAACCCGGGGAAAGCCTCAGCCTAAAACCCCAACTCTGTATTATCATACAAGTGGAAATATAGTCCGAATTACAAAAAGAATCAGCTCACAAACTATCCTGCTCTCTCTGCAATCCCTCTGCTTCTCATAGACAGTCAAAGGCCTCTCTCAAACCTTCTCCTCTACCTTTCAAGCCTCCTATTTCTTTGCGCAATTTTCCTTGGGATCTAGTGTTGTCACTTGTGTGAATTGGCCTCTTCACATACTCATTAACCTCTGATCCAACTACACAATCCTGAAGGAGATAAATCCTTCTCCATGGATGAGCTTCCTTTATATGAAAAATCCATCCAATTGATAGTACACTATCCCTCCTCTAATCTCAACTGTGTCTCTATTTAAAATGACATGGATGAGTTATTCATGAGAGAATATTCAGTTATCTAAAGTGCAGCAATTACATGCAAGCATGCATTAAATAACTAAACTCATTAATTTAAACAAATTGTTTAAATCAATATAACTGGACTTGACTCAATTAACTAAGCCAACTAATTACAACTCAAATTAGAACTCATCCTTATCTCTTTAACTGATGGATAAATTCCTCAATTAATATAGAAACTGTTGCATGTCTTCACATAGACTTCATGTTTGATTTTTCACAACTAATTAACTCATGATGAATTAATTTAT
The DNA here is from genome assembly GCA_031772625.1 of Pinus tabuliformis. Lineage (NCBI taxonomy): Eukaryota > Viridiplantae > Streptophyta > Pinopsida > Pinales > Pinaceae > Pinus > Pinus tabuliformis. The sequence goes on along the minus strand of CM062814.1, from coordinate 602,369,644 downwards.
TTATTTTCAAACAGATGTTAAGTTCAAATTCAAATTTTACTTCCTATTTTAGTCTAGGGACTGACTAAAAATAGGAATCCATCCTGGAATGCTAAAAATAGAATGCTATTTTTAGCACTTCCATTTTTCATTCCCTGTTGCTCAATCCAGCACTGGTACCCAAACTGCTATTTATAGCAGTGCTATTTTTAGCACTTCTATTTTTAGCATTTCTTGTTGCTATTTTCAACACCTTCAATGTCTTCCACATTGAAAATGGAGTCTCCTTCCCATGGAGACTCGAGACAATATGGTCTCGAACTCCCTCCAGAAGAATCCTCCTCGCCTTTGCCACACACTTCTTCCATTCCACCAATTCTTGGGCATTAGCTGCTGCTAGCTTGGGGATTTCTTGATCAATGAAATCCTTCAAACCATTGTCTTCTAATACCACTTCCATGCGATCCTTCCATGCTATGTAATTCGAGCTGCCATCCAGTGCATACTCGAGTCTCAAGCCATTGAACGCCATTGGTGAACTTTGAGGTGTGATAAGAATTCGATTTTGTACCTGCAATCAAGAACTTCAAACTTCAACTTTTCCCTTCTCAGTATGTTGTTCACAGCTCTGATCACCTTTGCTCTAATACCATGTAGAAATTCTCACTGTAGATCACTTGATAATGCAATGTAACTAAAGCAAAATACTTGATCTACTTCTACAATCAAACTTGCGGAAGCTTAATCAATTTTGAGCAAGATCAAATAGAACACATATAACAGAGAAGAAGAATCAATCACACATGAAATGCAGAAGAATACTCTAGGGAAAGCCTCAGCTAAAAACCCCACTATCTATATTATCATACAGGTGGAAATATCTCAGGATTACACAAAGCTTTAGCTCTCACAGCTACCAGCTCTCAGTATAATCCCTCTCACTGCTCATAAACAGACTAGAAAACTCATATGCCTTTCCCTCTGTCCTCCAAGCCTCCTATTTCCTTGCGTTTTTTCCCTGGGTGCTCCTACTATAACCTTGTGTGACACTGATCTCACACACTGCTCCAACACACTGTAAAACTACACAATCCTCAAGGAATTAATTCCTTCTGTATGCAAGAGATTTTCTTATAGGAAAACTCTTGCAACTAATAGTACACTATCCCTGCCTTTAATATCAACTAGGCCTTTGTCTGAACTGACATGCATGAGTTATTTATGAGAGAATATTCAGTTACCTGGAGTACACTAGTTTCATGCATGCATGCATTAACTGACTGAACTCACAATTAGTTCCACAAACTGTTTGGAACTAATCTAACGGGACTTAACTCAATTAACTGAGCTAACTAATTACAACTCAAATACATCTCATCCTTATCTCCTTAATTAGGGGATAACTTCCTCAATCAAAGGGATAACTGTTGCATGACTTCACAAAGAATTCATGTTTGATTTTCTCCAACTAATTAACTCAGGATGAATTGATTAATTATTTTTCAAACAACTGGTGAGACTAAATTCAAACCTTTAATTCTCAATTTTAATTCAAGGACAAATTAAAATTGGAATATCCTGAAATGCTATCTATAGCAATGTTATTTTTAGCATTTCTATTTTTAGCATTTCTTTTTGCTATTTTCAACATCAAATACAATTTATGAAGACCGAACCTAGTTACATTCTTTAACACAGTGTTACACAACATTTTGTCACTATCCCTATACTCCCCATCCACAATCCTGGAGGACCTCTACTATGAACCTAAGATGCTTTCCCATCATGAAGAAACTCCCAATATGTCCCTCTTCATGACCAGAATAATTCCCCTTTGCATCATTTCCCAAGAATCTTCCTTTTATCCCAATTTACAAGAGTGGCGCTACTGACCAGTTTCCTTCTCACACCGATTTGTAGAGATTAAAACTAGCCCTCGCGTCATACAGAGCGACTAAGACCTTTTCCTGTCGTGCTGATCCTCTTTTGGAAGGTTTTTTAAATAAGGAGTTGAAGCTTCCATGTCTAGAAGCTTCATAATGGAAGTATGGTAGATGGTTGGGCTGGATGGAGCCGAGGAAGTCAATTTGGGCTCCTCTCCCTTATTAGGATGGAACAAACTCAAGAGATAAGACCTTCTCCCATGATGAGAGGAACCATATCCAAGCTATATAAACCTTTCTTTTTCCCAAGCAAAAGCTAGTTGGAGTTTTGGAGTGAGTTTGAATGATCAGCAAGGCATCGATAGCTTATATCTTTCTAGTGTATGTTTGAGGGAGAATAGTGTGTTTTGGTGTGGTTTGAGACTAGAGGGAAAGAGGCCTTAAAACTTCCATTGTTAGGGCTATCCATGAAGTGCTAGTAGAAGTGTGGGAACTCGGATACATCAGAGGAGACCAGAAATGTCAAGGCACCGGTTGTAATCTCTTTCTGATTTATATAAATGGAACTATTGATTGATTTCCTACATGAATTGTATGCTATCACATTTGTTTTTGTTGTTGTTTGCTTGTTTCAGGTATTCGAAGGAAGGAAATGGAAGATAGTTGGAGTGAGGAAGCAGGATCATCACCAAGCAAAATAGTGTTCTAAGAGGTAGGCCCTCTTAATTTATTCTAGCTTAAGGAGATTTTCCATAGATTGTTTGTTTGTGGCTAGACCAGCTCTCTCGGGCTAGAGGAATTGTTTGTGTCTACACTGATAATTTACCTGCACCACAAATTGGCGACTCTACTGGGGAGCCAATCCTTATGTTTGATTGATTGCCATTTTATGGTTTTGTGTGAACTTTTCTAGTATCACCATTTCCCTTAGTGTTCTCTGCTTTGCCTGGTTTACTATTCTGAGCCTGAAATTTATAGTGGCAAGTCTGGTATTAGCCTTTGAAAAAATTATTTTTTTCCTTGAATCCACGGTCAGCGCGTTTATTTTTCTGATAGTCACGCCGATCAGTGTGAGTTTCTCAAAAACAGTCGCGTCGACCCACTTCTACCGCTTGTTGTTAGTTAGGCAGTCGCGCTGATTCCTATAGGTGGAGATCAGGGTTTACCCTAGATCATAGCCAGTGTTAGTCTTTTTTAGACCACATCATGAGTATATATTTAAATACATTTTAAAGCCCTTAAAATTAATCTCTCTTTTGGTTACTTGAGACAAAATCATCATGGTTGAACTAACTGGTTCACCTAGTTCTTCTTCCCCTCCTGTGTCTGAAAGATTGTCTGAGGAGCCTTTTCCTGAATTGTGGTAGTCGCTTGAGGACCAAGGTGTTGAGCTTGGAATTGTTCTGAGTATTCAACCTTTGTCATCTCATCCTCCCCCTTTAGATATTGGATCACTTTCTGACATTGGCACAAAATCTCTGAATAATCCTATCTAGACTCCTAAGATTCCACCAAATTTTGAAGGTTAGCTTGGACTGGTTGTTTATCCTCAGAATCCTTTGTTCGATCCTATTGTGATATCACCTCAGCATTTGTACAGTCCGTCCGTACAATCAGTCAAGTATTCCTTTGGAATTATCCCCTCGAACATCTTCGGTAGTCTATCATTGCCTGTTTTCACACATGGAATCAAAAGGCGAAATCCCAGTCTCCTTTCCGGGTCACTCGGAGGTTTCCACTCCATGCACAATCGAGGAGTAGGAATATCCTTTCCCTATTGAAGGTTTCCCTTACACGGGAAGCATTCCAACTAGTGTTCGTCCTGAGTTACTGCGTAATTACATGACTTTAGCTCAGTTGGTATTGGGCATGCCTATTGCCTCATCACTATATCATAACCCTATTTGGGCATTTGGCGCCATGCCTACCACAGGCCTGTTCATTTAGAACCCGACCTCCCAACAAACACTGATTTCTGTAGTTACTTCAGTCCCGGTGCAACCCACCATTCCAAATCCTCTTGTTTCATCGGTTCAAGTAACCTGTCCGGTTCAATCGATGATCTTGGGTCATGTCGATGTCAATTCTTTGATCCCTCCAGTAAGTGGATAGGTTGTGCCACTGCCTAGGGGGCAGAGCTCGAATGTTTCTATGATGTTTGGCACAACCAATGTGAGTGGCTCAAAACCTCACATGGTTGGGATGAACCAACCCTCTTCAAGTGCCATTTCAAATCCTGTTGGTCTTGCTAGATCAAGAAATGTCCAATACCAATAGCCCAATTTGCTCCATCTGGGTCAAGTCATGTCCAGCACCAGCAACCCAATATGGCTCAAGGTCGATACCAACCTCCTTATGTTCCATATGGTTCACAAGTGATGGCTAATCTGCCATACATCCCTCAGCTTGGACCTTATGTCTAGCCTGGTCCATCCGCCACGCCCGGTGGGTATGGCTAGATACAGTTTGGGAACTTTCAAGGTGTCATTCCAGGAACTGTCCAAGTACCTTTGCAACAACATGGAGAGCTCCTACAGAAGTTAGGGCAACCTTCATTGTAGCAAGGCCTATACATGCAGCAGCAAGGCCAACCTTCATTGTAGTAAGGGCCATCCATGCAGCAACAAGGCTAGATGATGCCACAGCAAGGAAATCTACAATGACCACAAGGGAAACCCTCGCAACAGTTGTATCAAACCATGCAACTACAAATGTAGTATGTGCCACAATCCTCCCAGCATATGCTTTCGCAAGGTCAACCTTTGCAGCCGCAGGGACAACCTTTACAGCCGCAAGGTCATCCCTTGCAACAACAAGGTTAACTCGGGTAGCAACAACCCTTATACTCATATCAACAGGGTCAACCCTTGTAAGAGAAAGGCTAGGGTCAATTCCTGCAGCTACAGGCACAAAATTTTTATGTCCAAGGGCAATAGGTTCAGCCTCCTTTTGTCCAAGGACAACAAGTCCAAAATCCCTATGTCCAAGGGTAGCAAGTGCAAAATCCTTACGTCCAAGGGCAGCGGGTCCAAAACCCTTTGGTCTAGGGGCGAGAAGTTCAAAACCCTTATTCTCAGGGACATCAGGTGCAAAAACCATATGTCTAAGGCTAGCATGCTCAACAGCCTTTTAACTAGTATGTTGTTTATCAACAGCCTCTGGCCGGATAGTTCCAAGGCTTTCAAGGTCAAAATCCTCCCTACGAGCAAGGTAACCTATAGTGGGGGTAAAATCAAATGCCATATGGACAAAATCCTCAACTATGGGGACAAAATCCCTACCAACAGGGATGGGCCCTGCTAGTTGGGCCTCCTTATGGACCTCAAATGTCTTTTAATACCCAATTGTCGTTCTTGGCTACGTTGGAATTGTCAGATGTGTCTAGACTCACGAATGACCCAATTCTTCATTCGTCATACTGGCCTCCAATTCCGTCCAAGATTCCAAGTGATTGTACTAAGTTTGAAGGAAAAGCAAAAGAGGATCCTCAAGCCCACGTGATGACATATCACCTCTCGTGCTCCTTGAACTCTTACGTTGATGATTTTATTCGTCTTTGACTTTTCCAACGAACTCTTACAGGGGCTGCAGCCAAATGGTATATCAAGCTACCTCAAAACCCCTATCATGACTTTATCACTCTCGCCATGGCCTTTCTCACACATTTTCAGTTGTCAGTTTGCTATGAAATTGGCACCCATCTGTTAACATCACTCAAGCAAGACACTACGACTCACATTTTTTATCACATCCACAAATGGAGACGTAGGCCCCATCTGATTAAGTTTGAAATTGCTGATCAGTTGTTGACTGAGTGGTTCACCAAATCATTTGTCAACAAAATTGTTAAGGACATTGTTATGGGTGGATGCGTGACTGAGGAACAAGCCATCGCGCGTGTCCAGTATCTAGACCCTATTTATTCACAATCCGGGACATTATATGATGTGTTACCCGATGCACCCAGACCATCATCTGATCTGATGACATCTAAGTCTCCGACTACCCCTCCTATTGATGGAGTAATTGGTTTAGTGACTCAAACCCCTGCAAAATCTTCTTCCAAACAGAAGTTGGTCTCCAACACTGTTCACTGTGACTCCTCTCGCAATTCATCCGGCCCTGGTAAAACCTCAGAGGTCCATGTTGTCCAGTCTACCGCAGTGGATAAATCCTCTAAAGGTAAGAAGAAAGGAAAAGGCAAGGGTAAAGTCTATGCCCCAAAACAAGGTCCTCCTAAATCGTCTGCTAGTGATGGTTCCCAACAGAAACCCAAGTATCCATGCCTCATCTGTGATGAGGATCACTATACTAAGGATTGTCCTTGACGGTCTGAAGTTAGTCATTTTCTCAAAGGGACCCCAACTGTCCTGAAAGAGCCCTTTCCGTCCTAGCAGACTCAAATGGTAGATCAGCCTCAGTCATCCACTTCCTTAGGTTCACAAGTGTTCATGATGAGTACTGTTGAGCCTCAAACCTGCACCTTCCTATACACCCTCTCAGCCTTCTTTTTCCACTTACTTCATCCACCAAGCTGTTAAATCATTGCATTATAGTCTAAAAAGAGCTTCTGACATGGTTTTCTAACTATGCTTATGACTGTTGTTTGGTTTAGATTTTTGTTCAGGCAGCTGTGGGAACTTGTCAGTTTCCGCAGCCAGCACAGGTTTCCGCAGCTAGCACAGGATTCCGCAGCCATTTTGTTAAAGGCTATGCTACAGGTGTCCTATGAAGAAACAAGCCACATGGGCAAGCTTGACGGGTACATGGAACGTGTCCCTTCAAATCAGCCAAATCATCCATAAAAGGTCACGGTCAACAAGGGTCAAAGGCAAAGCCAACCAAGGAATTTAGCGGTGGCACGTCTCTATTTTGAGCACGTGAACGTTTACGTGGCACAGTCCTCAGCCCACGGAGACATCGGCACACCTGGAGATCAATCCCGTAACCTGAATCCAACAGCTACCACTCCGAAGATTTAATGGACATGATGACCGTTACACTAGATCTCGGCTGAGGAGATCTACGTGTCTCTGGCAACGCAATTGACAGCATAGGATTTAGTTAGTTAGTTACAGCACTTTTCCATTATAAATAACGCGTTGATAAACGCTGTGTAGAATCTTTTTGCGATGTAATTTTTGAACTGTTGCTATTATCACCCCACAGTACTCTGTTTTATATATTTTGCTGATGCTTTAATACATGAGAAGACTACTTTCCTGAGCTTGTTCTTGTGATTGTTCGTTGACTAGCTGAGGTGGCAGAGGGCCCATGCGCACTAAAGCCCTATATAGTTTTCATTTGATTTTATTATGTTTCTGTTTTCATAGTCATTAGCTTGTATATAACATGCTATTTTGATGTTTTTAATTCACTGTTGTTTACATTTCATTTCTGTTTTCTTATAGCTGTCAGCTGATCAATGCTTTTCTACAGGTTTTCTTAGGCAGCCCGGGCAAATTTTCATCTTTTTGATAACTACTGACATATGAGATCATCTTGTCCTTCCTACTAATTTTCATTTTCTGAAGTTTAATTCCAGCACTATCCTTTTTCAAATTGTGTTTTGCTTATTTATTTTTCTGCTACTTAGGCATCATACTACTCATTTGTTTATGGTTTCTTTCTATAGTCAAGTGACTCTATTAGTAAGGAATCATAATATTACTTATTGTAGTGTGATTTAGTTATCATATTGCTTAACTTATTCATGATTACTTCCCATAAGGTAGATTGAGCTGAAGGGTAAAGGATCAGAAGAGTTGAAGTAGTGTGATTAGTTTCCTTTATGCCATTTAATTTCTTGCCATTTAGATATCATATTGCTTAACTTGTTCATGATTGCTTCCCACAAGGTAGATTCAGCTGAAGGGTAAAGGATCAGAAGAGTTGAAGTAGTGTGATTAGTTTCCTTTATGCAATTTAATTTCTTGCCATTTAGATATCATATTGCTTAACTTGTTCATGATTGCTTCCCACAAGGTAGATTGAGCTTAAGGGTAAAGGATCAGAAAAGTTGAACTAGTGTGAATTAGTTTATTTTTCTTTCAGTTTTTGAGTTGCTTTAAGTTCAGTTTTTACTTTCTTTTTTATACAGCAGCAAGGATACTGGGCCATTATCATTAGTTCATTGTTTGATACATTAACTTCCTCTTAAGAATTGATTTCATTACAGTCATTTTAGAGCTTTCTTTTTTAACACTTTTAAGTTTGGAAAACCACTGTAGAAATCACCATCACCATCCATACTTAACTTTCATTTTCGCCATCACACATTAGGGAAAGATAAATCCAAAAACAAACTAAAAAAAAAACTCAAAAACGACAAAAGACTAAGGAAATGGTTATCTTGTACATATAGTACACTTCACTTCGTCAGTTTACGAATCCCGGATTGACATCTTAAATAGAAATTTAGAACACACTAAATTGACCAAACATTTTGGCGCCGTTGCCGAGGAAGTGAAATTAGGTAGCCAATTTCTTTTAAAAAAAAAACAAGAACATTTCAAGGAAGGAAAATTGATAACCTCTCAAAGTATGCTCTCCTCTTGCACTTAGTGTGATCTGGAGGATCAGAAAAGAGAAATTTATTGGTTTAATAGTTTCTTGAGTATGCTCTCTTCTTGCACCTAGAGTGACCTGGAAGCTCAGAAAGAGAATTATTAGCCCGACTTGAAGAAAAATAAAAAAAAATGACATGCATAGAGCAAGAGATTCTAGGGGAAGGTTTTTAGCTAGAGCCAAGAGTTCGATTTTTACAACTCCTTCTACCTCAAGGAATAGACAAAAGACACCTCCATCATCTCCAACCTATACTCCTAGCCCTAGGATTCCTAGAATTCAAGAGACAATAGTTGAGTTAGGAGACTCTTCCTCACCATCCATCGAATCTGAATTAGGAAAAGATCCTTTCTTTTCTTATACAGGGAGACACATTGTAATTGAAGAAGTAGAATCATCTGAGGAAGAAGAAGGAGAAATTCCTCCTTGTTTGCCATTAGTAGAAGAACCAGAGGACTCTGAAATCTCTGAGAAAACTACCATGATAGAAGAGGGAGTTAACGGATTTGGTAGAGGTAGAGGTAGAGGAGGGGGAGGAGGAAATAATGGAGGAGGTAGAGGTAACAATGGGGGAAATAGGGATGGAGATAACTCATTTGGATTTCCTATAGTCTATGAGGATTCTCGAGCAACAATGAAAAATATTTCACCATCTGTCCTCCCAAACTTTCATGGATTAAGAAATGAAGATCCCGAAACATTTCTATTTGAGTTTGAGGTCGTGTGTCGAACCTATGATTATCTGGAAGACTCTTAAAAACTGAAACTGTTTCCTTCAACATTGAAAGGAGCTTCTTTGAAATGGTTCATGGGATTACTTACTCAATCCATTAGGACTTGGAATGATATGAAACAAACATTTTTGGATAGATACATGGATTATTGTATGCCTACCAACCACAAGGATGAAGTATTTAAAATGGTACAAAGAGAAGATGAAAACTTGGAGGATTTACTTGAAAGATTCCAATACAATCTTAAAAGAGCAAAAATGAGTAACTTAGATGAGGAGACCTTGAAAGCCCTTCTATTAAAAGCCATTAGAGATGAATGGATAGATATTTTGAACATGATGGGAAAATGAGACATATCTCAACTTCCACTTCATGATATAGCAGAACTGTGTGTCCATCTCTCAAGAGGAAAATCTAAAACTGGAAAAGGGCCTAGAGATCCTTCTCTCATCAGAGTAAACAAATCTGCAACTGGATCAGTAAGTAGGGCTGAGATTGGCAATATGCTTGATGAATTCAAAACTGATATCTTAGGGAGTCTTAGTGAGCAACTAGACACTCTTAAGATCCACAATAAGCAGAAAGCAGAAGCTGAAGCTTTAGCCATCTTTTGCCCAAAATGTAGAAAAAAACATGCTCTCAGGGAATGTCCCTTGGATGCAAAAGTTGTAGAAACATGTGCGATTTGTTCAGAGAATCATGAGACCAAGGATTGTCCTTCAATTCCTGGGCTCAAAGCTGTCTTTCAAGAAGATCAAAATACAATTGAGTCTCTCTGTTTTGTTACAAGGAGACCTTGGCAGGGGCAACAAAATCAAGGGTTTAACAACTCTATGAACTTTCAACCCCCACCAAATTGGAATCCTTGGCAACAACCTTGGTCCCAACCTCAAAATCCTTTTCAATCATGGGTACAAGGTATTCAAAATCCTTATGGGATATTTGCTCAATTTTATCAATATCCTCCATCTTTTCAAAACCAACAAGATCCACAACTTCCAAATCAAAACCCGCAACTATCATTGCCATTTCAACAACAACAACCCTCTCAACAAAACCCAAATTCTCAACTCTTGCTTCCATTCCAACAGAAGTCAAATCAACTTCCTTCTCAGCCATTGCCAAACCCAAATAATAAAAACCCTCAAAATTCTTACATAATAGAAGGTCAACAATTTCCTGCCTATATGATTGTTCCTCTCAATGATGTACAACTCAGATCTGGTAGAGTTCTAGATAAACCTTCTATAGATGCCCAAAATCAAATCATTTCTGAGGAAGAATCTCTTGAAGCCAATAAGGGTTCCGAAGCATCTCTTCAAAACCCAAACACTCAGAAAGAAAAAGAACTAACCCCCACAACTCCTATAGTTGAACAACCTGCATCTTCATCCACACCTCCTTTTCCTGAAAGATTACAAATTGACAAAGGGGTGGAAAAACAAATCTTGTTGCCTGACTATGATTTTCTAGATGAATTGAAGAATGTCTGTATCAAGATTCCCTTGTTACAAGCCATTAAAGAGATTCCCATTCTATCAAAAACAATAAAGGAGTTGAGTCTTAAAAGACCAGGAAGGAAACCTAGAGACACAAGAAGAATCCACCTGGTAGGGAAAATTGCAGACATCATGATGGGAAAGATTACTATGCAGAAGTATGTAGATCCCGGTAGTCCAATTGTCAAACACATATAAATGGGGTTGAAATTCCAAATACTTTGATTGATTTAGGGACTGCTATCAACATTATGAGTAGATAGACTATGGAACAGCTGAAACTTCCTAATCTTCTCTTTACACCTACTTTACTGCAACTTGAAAATCGATCAATTATTAAACCAGATGGTGTATTAGAAGACATTTCAGTCTCCTTAGACTCTTGGGAATATCCAGTGGATTTCATGATTTTAACTCCCAAGAGTAATTTAGGAGGACATCCTCTCATCTTAGGAAGACCTTGGCTAGCCACAGCCGATGCTTTCATCAGTTGTAGGTCTGGGGATATGTATATTTCTGATGGTAATTTGACAAAGAAATTCAATTTGTATCCTCCAGCAAAAGCAATTACAGAAATAGGAGATAATGAGTGGATTGATGATGAAGATACTATACAACCTGTCTTTACCATTTCTGAAGTTAATGAAGATAGTCAAATTCTGAACACATTAGAAAATTTTGAAACATCTTCAGAATATGACCACACACAATTTCAGTTAGATTCCGACATTGAGTATCTATCATCTAGACAAATGTCTCTTTTCTCTATGGAAGAATTTGGTAGTTCCACCATTGAGATCTTTCCAGGAAAAACATTGAATATCAACAAAAATTTGGAAAGATCACAACAGGGAGAACTAACCAAAATCTTGCAAAAACATTCTACTGCATTTGCATGGGAGTATACCGATATGAAAGGAATTGACCCTAAGACTTGCATTCATCACATCTACATTGAGGAAAATAGTAGACCGATCAGACAACCTCAGAGAAGGATGAATCCAAACCTTAGGGAGATAGTGAAAGAAGAGCTCCAAAAGTTACTTAATGTAAACTTCATTTATCCAATTTCCTATAGCCGATGGGTTTCTCCTTTGGTTATAGTACCTAAAAAGAATGGTAAATGGAGGGTATGCATTGATTACAGGGAATTGAACAAAGCAACTTTGAAGGATCACTTTCCTTTACCCTTTATTGATCAGCTATTAGATACTTTAGCAGGCAAAAAGTATTTTTCATTTTTGGATGGTTTTAGTGGTTACAATCAGATTCAGGTAGCACCTGAAGATCAGGACAAGACCACATTTACCTGTCCATGGGGAACTTTTGCTTACCGAGTGCTTCCTTTTGGATTATGTAATGCACCCGCAACATTTCAAAGGGCAGTACTAGGAATCTTTTCCGATCTAATCCATGATTGTGTAGAGGTTTATATGGATGATTTTACAATTTATGGTAATTCATTTGAAGAGGCATTAGAGAATTTGGAAAAAGTCCTTATAATATGTAAAGAAACAAACCTATCATTAAGTCATGAAAAATGCTTTATGATGTTTACTGAAGGGATTGTTTTAGGACATCATATTTCAGGAGATGGGATTAAAGTTGATAGATCAAAAGTTGAAGTCATCTCCAAGTTGCCTATTCCAAATTATCAAAAAGATGTTAGAAGTTTTCTTGGATTTACTGGATATTATAGAAGATTTATTGAAAACTTCACCAAAATAGCATCTCCACTCTTCAAATTACTTACAAAATATTGTGAATTCAAATGGGATCCTGATTGTCAATCTGCATTTGAAACTTTGAAAACAAGAATATCTGAAGCACCCATTTTGAGAGGTCCGAATTGGAAACTTCCTTTCCATATTTCCACAGATGCTTCAGATACAGCTCTAGGAGCTGTGTTGGGACAAAAGGATTTAGTTCCTTATGCCATTTACTACACCAGTAAAAATTTGACTCCCACTGAGTTAAACTATACTGTGACTGAGAAAGAGTTCTTAGTTGTTGTTCATGCAATCAATAAGTTTAGACACTATATAACTGGCTATGAAACTTTTGTCCATACTGATCATTCTGCAATTAGATATCTCATGAATAAACCTGTTACTAATGGCAGAGTTACAAGATGGCTCTTAATTTTACAAGAATTCAATATTACTGTGTTGGATAGACCAGGGAAACAAAATACAGTAGTTGATTTCTTGTCTAAAATCCAAAATACTAACGAAGATTCTCCTGTAGAGGATAAGTTTCCAGATGAATATTTGTTTGCAGTAACTACTAAGACTCCTTGGTATGCAGATATTGCTAAATATTTGGTTACAGGGAAGCTACCTCCACATCTATTTCCTGGTGAAAAAAGAAAAATTATTCAGGAGAGTTCAAGTTATTCATGGATTTCTAATGAATTGTTTAAAACAGGGCTAGATTGTGTGATCAGAAGATGTGTTCGGGAAGATGAAATGCCTGACATCCTCAAGGCATGTCATGATGAACCATGCGGTGGACACTTTGCTGACAAAAGGACGGCCTATAAAATCCTTTCTTTAGGATATTATTGGCCTTCCCTTTTCAAAGATGCAAAACAATATGTCAGAAGGTGTGACAGCTGCCAAAGAGTTGGGAGACCGACTCTTTCAAATGAAATGCCATTACAACCACAGGTACTCATCGAACCCTTTGAAAAATGGGCATTAGATTTCATTGGACCCATTAATCCACCATCTAGACAAAAGAAGTATATATTGGTATGCACTGATTATGTCACTAAATGGGTAGAAGCCAAAGCATTACCTTCTGCCACTGAAAATTCAGTTGTTCAATTTCTTTTTGAGGATATTTTTACTCGTTTTGGTGTCCCAAGAGAAATTGTGACAGATCAGGGAAGTCAATTTACATCTAAGTTGATGGAGAAGCTGAAGGAAGAATACAAAATCAAGCACAGAAAATCGACTCCTTACCATCTGCAAGCAAATGGCGAAGTGGAGTCTACAAACAAAGTTCTTGAAAGCATCATCACCAAAACTGTTCATCTACACAGAAAAGATTGGGCAGAAAGGCTTCCTGAAGCCTCATGGGCCTACAGAACTACATGGAGGAATACAACAGGACATTCTCCCTATGAACTTGTTTATGGGAAAGAGGTCCTGCTCCCCATTGAGTTTCAAGTCAAAACTTTCAAGATGGCAGTCCAGTTGGGGATGAATCTATCAGAAGTCCAAAAGCACAGAATGGAGCAGCTGAATGAGCTAGATGAGATCAGACAAGATGCAATTTTAAGGACTGATCTAGTTCAACATCAAAGAGCTAAGTGGCATGACAGATACATCAAGGAGAGAAAGTTTCAAGAGGGAGATTTGGTGTTACTGTTTGATTCCAAGTTTAAAGACTTCAAAGGAAAATTTCAGATTCATTGGCTTGGGCCATATGAGATTGACAAAGTCTTTAACAATGGAGCTGTAAGAATCAAGACCATTGATGAATTTCAAACTCCTCTCATTGTGAATGGCCACCGATTGAAAATTTATCATAAGCCACTCTCAAAAGAGGAATTTGTCAAAATGTTCCAAGAGAATTCTGCAATAAGGCTGGTGGAGAAGAATCCTTCTCCCCTATCAGCCTAGCCTTTGTTTCTTTCAGTAAAAAATAAAAATAAAAATCGTATAAGCCTGAAAACCAATCATAGATTGGCAATCTTATACAGAAAATATGGAGTGAAAATCAAGGACATTTGACACTATATTTTCCAAAAAAAAAAAAAAAGTCTCCTCTCCTTCTCTTTCCATCTTCACTCCATCTCATTTTCCATTTCACTTCACCTCCATCTCATTCTCATTTCCATTTCACTTCACTCCACTTCATTTTCATTTCATTCCACTCATTCCATTTCATTTCATCAATAAAAGTCCCTTTCAGGACTATTTTCATTCAGTTAGTTCTTCTCTAACTATCTTTGTGCAGTTAAGGGGGTGCTGTCTCAGTTTCCGCAGCTGGAAACCGTTTCCGCAGCCAGAAGAAGTTTTCGCAGCTAGAAATGATTTCCACAGCCAGCATCACTCTGTTTTCAAATTTACAGTCAACTGTTAGTGCAATAATCATGAAATGCGGGTGCAATTGAGCTAAAGACATGGGGCATCTCCAAGACATCAAGGAAGAGCAATTGGTTAGAAGCCTTGAGCAAGAAATGACAAAATTTCCAAAGGTATGATCAAAAATCTTTATCAAACAACAATTCAAGTCATAATTACGCATAGTTATCAAACCATAACAAGTTCTACTATGTGCAATGATTTGATACGATAGCTCCATTACCACTCCTATTCCACGATATCACTCCACACCTTGCATTCATTTCTCCAACGGTCTCATGATTATTCCGAGTTTAAACTCAAGACTGACTGCACTTCCATTTATTACCCGTACTCTTGAGACGTGACCTACTGTGTTACGGTTCTTCTTAGCCGTAATTTCTACAGCCGTCTGTTGAGATGTGTAAAAATTTCATACACAATCATCGATTCAAAAGAACCCCGGCGTCACTCCATTCGTTTACCACTCCACTTATACCATACTCCTCGCATGCATCCACATTTTATTTTGAACTTGTTTACTGCTGCTCACCCTCTGTTCCTCCGGTAATTCAGGTACTTCCATTCCCTGTTCTCCATTTTCGACTGCAACCACTACAGTTTGTTCTAAACCCCGACTGCAGTCACTACAGTTATCCTAAACCCTGACTGCAGCCACTACAGTTTGTTCTAAACCCCGATTGTAGCCACTACAGTCTATCCTAAATCCTGTAACCGAGCCATTTTTTTTCTGAACCCTCACACGCAGAAGAACTCTTAGTTGGAATTTAAAACAGAGGATGGGAAAATTACTGAGAGCAGAGCTGGAAGGACCGAAATACTTGGAAGGTTATCCTCAAACTAAGGAATTGCTGAAGAAAGCCAGATGGCTACGATTTATCCAAAAGTTTAAAGGCCATAACAAGGAGGTGACCAAAGATTTTTCCTGGTCTTTTGATGGACAAACAGTGGAGATTGGAGACTTGAAGTTCACAGTGACTGAGGCCACAGTAGCAGCTGCCACAGGCCTACCTCAAGAAGGTGAAAGGTGGTTTAAAAATAGAAGTGTAGACGATCAGATATGGAGAATCATGCTACAAAACCAAGGTATGGATACCACCGTATTTACAAGAGGCATCCCTGTTCATGCACTAAAAGAGGAATGGTCTAGTCTACTGTTAGTTATCCAGAAATTTATCACGTGTGAAGGTCGTTTTGGTTCTATGTATATGTATCATGCTAGACTGATGATGAATTTCCTAGAGGGTCACACTCTTAATTTGCCTCATTTTCTGCTATTGAGTCTGAAAAAGATGAGTGTTACAGTTCAAAAACACATAGGCAACATTGAACCTCATCTCTACCATCATGGACTCATAAAATTTCTTATTGAGGACCAGTTGAAGAAAACTAAATATACTTGGGTGCAATTCTTGACAAGAAACTACTTCCAAGAGCCATCTGAGGCCTCTGGAAGTAGTCCACCAAAGATTCCAAGGAAAAGTAGGAGGAAAGAAAAGAACATTACAGTCCAAGACTCCCCTACAATAGAAACTCAAGAAACTGTCCAAAAAGAAGAAGAAGATAGAGCTAAAAATAAGAAACAGAAGAAAGAAAAAGGCAAAAGAACCATTCAAGAAGTCTATCCATCCCCTGAGCAATCCATAGAGGAGGATTATCAACCACTGTCAGAAAGATTAGTACATCTTCAGGCTGCTGCTATAGCAAAGAAAAATCAAAAAGGAAACAGAGTGCACAAGAAAAGAGTACTAGTCCATACTTAAGGAGGAGCACTAGGCTAAAAGGAAAGGTGAATAAAACCCAAGAAAAACAGCCTCACTTTATTGATTTAGGTGAAGAGACACTTGAGAAATCTCCAGCTCAGCCAAGCATTGAACCAAGTCCTCCACATGATGAAAGCCCTTTTCGGCCGGAAAGAGAGAGCAGTCCTCCTCCTCCACCAGATTTTGAGCTTAGTCCGAGAAAGACACCTGAGGTAGATCCTAATCAGCAAGAGGTATATAACTACCTGGAATCCTTAGAACAATCAGCTGCAGGACCGAGTACCACTCTGCCACTAGATGCACAAGTTCAGTCTTTGAAACAGGAGGTATTTGAATTAGAAGTCCTAAATAGGCATATCAAACAGGAAAATGAAGCACTCAAAGAGCAGAGCAAGGTAGACAAGATTGTCCATGATAACACTATGCTCCATTTAGGACTGTGGCAAAAGAAAAACAGGAAACTGAAGAAAAAGTGCAAAAAGTTAAGCAGAGCATTGATTAATCTCAAGTTCAAATGTCTAGTCAGGAAACCCAGGATGATGTTAGCATCAAAGAAGAAGAAAAGAGGGCTAGATGTCCTAGCAGAAGCCTCAGAACATATGGATTAGAGGGAAATAACTAAATTTTGGTTGCATGAGGACATGCAACACCTTCACAGTGGGGGTATGTTGAGCCTCAAACCTGCACCTTCCTATACACCCTCTCAGCCTTCTTTTTCCACTTACTTCATCCACCAAGCTGTTAAATCATTGCATTATAGTCTAAAAAGAGCTTCTGACATGGTTTTCTAACTATGCTTATGACTGTTGTTTGGTTTAGATTTTTGTTCAGGCAGCTGCGGAAACTTGTCAGTTTCCACAGCCAGCACAGGTTTCCGCAGCCAGCACAGGATTTCGCAGCCATTTTGTTAAAGGCTATGCTACAGGTGTCCTATGAAGAAACGAGCCACATGGGCAAGCTACAGGTGACGGGTACATGGAACGTGTCCCTTCAAATCAGCCAAATCATCCATAAAAGGTCACGGTCAACAAGGGTCAAAGGCAAAGCCAACCAAGGAATTTAGCGGTGGCACGTCTCTGTTTTGAACACGTGAACGTTTACGTGGCACAGTCCTCAGCCCACAGAGACATCGGCACACCTGGAGATCAATCCCGTAACCTGAATCCAACAGCTACCACTCCGAAGATTTAATGGACATGATGACCGTTACGCTAGATCTCGGCTGAGGAGATCTACGTGTCTCTGGCAACGCAGTTGACAGCATAGGATTTAGTTAGTTAGTTACAGCACTTTTCCATTATAAATAACGCGTTGATAAACGCTGTGTAGAAGCTTTTTGCGATGTAATTTTTGAATTGTTGCTATTATCACCCCACTGTACTCTGTTTTATATATTTTGCTGCTGCTTTAATACATGAGAAGACTACTTTCCTGAGCTTGTTCTTGTGACTGTTCGTTGACTGGCTGAGGTGGCAGAGGGCCCCTACGCACTAAAGCCCTGTATAGTTTTCATTTGATTTTATTATGTTTCTGTTTTCATAGTCATTAGCTTGTATATAACATGTTGTTTTGATGTTTTTAATTCACTGTTGTTTACATTTTCGTTTCTGTTTTCTTATAGCTGTCAGCTGATCAATGCTTTTCTACAGGTTTTCTTAGGCAGCCTGGGAAAATTTTCATCTTTTTGATAACTACTGACATATGAGATCATCTTGTCCTTCCTGCTAATTTTCATGTTCTGAAGTTTAATTCCAGCACTATCCTTTTTCAAATTGTGTTTTGCTTATTTATTTTTCTGCTACTTAGGCATCATACTACTCATTTGTTTATGGTTTCTTTCTATAGTCAAGTGACTCTATTAGTAAGGAATCAGAATATTACTTATTGTAGTGTGATTTAGTTATCATATTGCTTAACTTATTCATGATTGCTTCCCATAAGGTAGATTGAGCTGAAGGGTAAAGGATCAGAAGAGTTGAAGTAGTGTGATTAGTTTCCTTTATGCCATTTAGATATCATATTGCTTAACTTGTTCATGATTGCTTCCCACAAGGTAGATTGAGCTGAAGGGTAAAGGATCAGAAGAGTTGAAGTAGTGTGATTAGTTTCCTTTATGCAATTTAATTTCTTTCCATTTAGATATCATATTTCTTAACTTGTTCATGATTGCTTCCCACAAGGTAGATTGAGCTGAAGGGTAAAGGATCAGAAAAGTTGAAGTAGTGTGAATTAGTTGATTTTGCTTTCAGTTTTTGAGTTTCTTTAAGTTCAATTTTTACTTTCTTTTTTATACAGCAGCAAGGATACTGGGCCATTGTCATTAGTTCATTGTTTGATACATTTACTTCCTCTTAAGAATTGATTTCATTACAGTCATTTTAGAGCTTTCTTTTTGAACACTTTTAAGTTTGGAAAATCACTGTATAAATCACCATCACCATCCATACTTAACTTTCATTTTCGCCATCACACATTAGGGAAAGATAAATCCAAAAACAAACTAAAAAAAAACTCAAAAACGACAAAAGACTAAGGAAATGGTTATCTTGTACATATAGTACACTTCACTTCGTCAGTTTACGAATCCCGGATTGGCATCTTAAATAGCAATTTAGAACACACTAAATTGACCAAACAAGTACCCCGGTCAATGTGGCTACTAGGTCAAAATATTATCAAACTCCTACCCCGTCAGCAAGGAAAGAGAAAGAAGGTAACCCTTCTTCTTCCACCTCATCAAGTTTTGTTCCTCTCCATATAAAGCAACCTAATCCTGATTTTGCCATTCGACCATCTTCTCGAGGTGTGCTTCGAAAGTCCTCGTACAATCCTAAAGCTCGAGCCGCTCAACATTATAACATTGTTGAATATTTGGCTCAAGTGCCATCATCTATGTCTACTCTCGAGGTCTTTCAAAGCTATCCTTCAAAGTTGTCCTTCTCAGTGGAAATCGTTACTGTCGACTATTGGGGATATTGATCCAGCTAACTCTAATCTCATCTATTTTGACCTAGAAAACCATGTTCCGCATTTACCTCATCAAATTTCTTTTCTCATTCATGTAATCATAAATGAGAAAACCATTCATAGGACCATCATCGATTAAGGTGCTTCTACCTGCATCATGTCTGTCACTTGTTGGAAGGCAATTGGTTCTCCTACTCTGATCCATTCCCCTAACACTCTGGAAGCGACGAGCATGATTCGCGACCATTCTGTGTCCTTCCCAACCTTGCCATTACTTTGGAGGGCAAGACAGTACATGTCGAAGTAGAAATCGTTGACGCTAATCTTAACTACAGTCTTCTACTTGGACGAAGTTGGACCCATGCCATGCATGTTGTAGCTTCCTCCCTTTTCCTTATGATTTTTTTCCCCATCAAAGGAAGATAGTCACAGTCGACCAACTATCCTTCTTTGCCTCTTCCTCCTCGAATGGCAATGTTACGTATGTCAAGCACACCGGTGCTCCTTATGAGAGTGTGGGGGCAGGACTCTTTAAAGATCCTGCCTTAATGGGCATCTTTCCTCTCCCACCTCCTCATGTTGCCTCTATCAACATGATCTTGGTCAAGTCTAACCCTTGGGTCATTCCTTGATCGGATCTTGTTGATACATGGGGTGAGGTTATGTCGTTAAGTCCCACCGAAATTGATCACGTGAAAATTGTTTCGGCTTCACCTTCAGTATCTTCTGATCATCATGTTTTGAGAACATCTCTAGTTGTGTATTCTCAATCCCCGTGGCTTGGTTCTGGCGCAACAGTCATGTCTATGTGTCTTAAGAAGTTCTCTTTTTTGCTACTTATTGCCATGTTAGCTTCTCCTAACATTGTCAAAATCTTTCAATAGAGGGTACCTATATCTGTTCATGGGTTCAGGTTTTTTCTCCCTCCCTAAGTTTTTACCGCTTGCCCATTATTGCAATGGGGTTTTCATCTTCTGACTCATAACCCTCCCTCACCCAAGGGGCATGGGGGCACAGCCTTATATGATTTCTACTCTATTCTTTGGCCAAGTTGATGCTTACTCGTCATGTCAATGATAAAACCTCGATTTTCATCTGTGTTGATTGATCACCCGAGTCCGAGCATGGACTCTCTCAAAAAGTACCATGCTTAGGTCATATTGCATGGTTACTTTTGTACATTAGTGTGTTATTCATTTTTGTACAACATGGTTTGGTGTGTTGTTTTGTAAGTAGCTTTCCTGCTTATTATGTTTTTGCCTGCTTTGCAGATGTCGGTGTCTCCTCACATCGGTTTCGCTAATGGTGCTTACCGTAGTACCTAGATTCTATCATTCGCAACATGGGCCATTTATGACCTCCATGGTGAATTGATCAGTCTTCAAGGTATATGTTTAGGTCGAACAACTAATAACATCCCTGAGTATAGCACAGTTATTGAATTGTGGTCAGAAGCTATTGCTCTTGGAATCTGGAATTGGTTGTCAACCTTGATTCACAGCTTGTTGTCATTCAATTCAACGGGCAATATTCCATCAGAAACCCTCATATATTTAGAATGTATCTACGTATTCGTCTATTGGAAAGAAATTTTGATTACATTACATATCACCATATTCCTAGACACATGAATACATTAAAAGATGCATTAGCTAATTACGTGTTGGATAGACATTTGCGAAACATGTAAAACTCAAAAAACAAAAACATTTGTACCATAGTAAGCAAGGAAGTACAACATATATGTATGTGCGTCGGTAATGTTTGTCATACATCAAAACCTCAAAAAATAATATGTGTGTTCAAAATACATCGATGGCTCGCAGGCCTTATACATCCATGGCTCGCAGGCCTTAAAAATGTAGAATGTTAGGCCTATGCACTAAACAACATGATGCTCATGGTAGCATGTAACTGCTCGGACTACGCGAGTCAGCAATCGGCAGATCCGATCTGATACCCCCACCGTATGCCTCTGGTACTGGCATGGGACATCACCCATCCAGGCATACTCTAGGATCCCATGGGTCAATCCCTCAAGATTCCATGTGATCTCCTCCTCATTGTCGCTTCCCTCCTGATAAGGAGCGACCTCGAACTGTCGAGCAACGCACCTGGCAATAAGGGACATCCTGGTAGGGCGTTCTGGTCCAACATCTGCATTCATAAAATCAAAATTTAATGAACACATATATCTCAAAAACAATTAAAAAATACATCAAAAATTAAAATTGTTTGTTTTTACCTCCATCATCATAATCCTCCCCCTATGGGAGCGGCATATCCGGATCACCACCAAAATCAGTACCACTGTAAGGCCAATCCTCCACTACAATCAGTTGCCATTGTAGCCACGAGAAAAAGGCGGGCTTATAGGACATTTGTTGACCCCCGATAATCCTGGGCATCAACGCACTCCAACGAACATCTGTGGATCTCGTGGCATCGGCGGTTCTACCTCATCTAGCTAGTAGTGGAACAACAGAACACGCTCCAGGAAGAAGGTCACTAGCATAGACTCGTAGCAAAACTGCTTCAGGTTTCCCGCCTTAGCTTTTGATAGCTGGCGCTTCATATTTACTTTCATAGCTTCCGCCCAGTTGAAAATAGTGGGCATCGTGCAGTCGATAGCATACTAAAACTTTGACTTGTTGATCTCATGTTGTGCTTGGGCCCCAGCCACTATGTTGATGATCAGCAGTAACACTCTCAGTACAAGATCTCAAACAGTCATAATCTCGACCTTGCCACTTTTTGATTTGAGTGCTTCTAGGCAATGTTTTGCAAGTAGTATGGTCACACTTTCCCCAATCGGCCTTGACCCATATAGATTAATTGGATCCCCTCTCCAAGATAGTCTTGTGATGAAATGAATGTCTGAAGTTTCCAACTCCAGCTCTTGGTCACTGATCATGAAAATTTCCTGATTTACGTCCCAGAGACTAATCAGATACCATAGAAATTTGGGTTGAGCCCGTAGACCTGGTGTAAGGAATAATTCAAGGAGCTCACAGTTCCTCAAAGCATCCAAACAATTTGGGTCAGCCATTGCTTGGGTGTCAATATCCTCAGGCTCGCGTTCCTTCCAATCCACCATTTTTTGCGATTTTTCCCTGCAAAAACCATATAATCAAGTCAATAATCATCTTTGGCCAGAGAAATTTGGATTCAAACAGGAAATTGAGCAAAAACAAGGAAAAAATTTGTTCACAGCGCCGGCGTGACTATTTTAAAAATAGTAGCACCGATGGAGCGGTTGACAGTTTTAGCAACCCCCGATCGGCGCGATTGCGTGCCCGAAAATCACGTCGACTGAGGGCAATTTTTTTTTGACAAAACCTCCTCATGAAATCCAAAAAATGGTTAAAAACAGGTGAAATGAGTATGAAAATGGAGCTTAAGGTCTTGGCTCTTACCTGCAACTAATGACTCGGTGAATGACCTCCCGGATCTCCCGCAATATGCTCTAGAAAATTAGGGCACAAGTGGGTAAAAAGCTCTTCACACAAAGGTAAAATGGTAAATGGTAAAAAAATAATTACTTTTGCCTTCTTTTATTCATTTTTCATAAACTATTAGGGTTTTTAAGTATTTTTTACCTATTTTGCCTCAGAACTAGATAATGCATTTAACTTTTTGTGCAGCGACAGGTGACGGATTGTTGAAGATGGTACTGGAGTCATGTTTCAACTCTTTTATGGACTCGTAAAACTCAAATGAAAAGATTGCTAAGTATTTTTCCCTTTTTGACTGGCAAAAGAGAATAAAAATGGGGGCTCTGCTTTCAAGCTCTTTTCCGACTCTTTAAACATGAAAATATTGTCGAACTCTTGTCATTTTGAACTCATTAAAGGCTGCGAAATTTCGTTCACCCAGTATACATTTACCCCTTTTTCGGGCTAGGATGAACTATTTACGAGAAAGGTACTCCTTGACTGAAATGGCCAAGCAGTTCTCTCATGTATTGTTTTCTACCTTTTCGGGCTCGAGAGACACAAATGTACGAAAAGAGACCATGTGGAGTTTTCTTTTCCGTGTCTTTTTCAAACTCTCTGAACATGAAAAAGATACGGAGTTACACCTTTGTCAGACTCGTTAAAACATTAAACGACATTGGATTCGTGGCCATGATGATCGTGAGATTCTCCTTCCTAGGGCTCATTAAACTCACTAGGTCAGATTCGTCCGAATGATGAACTTACACTGCAAGCACATGCTATCCCCTTCAAGCTTATGATCAAAAATAATTGGGGTACCTGTCAGAAATGGTGGGGGAAAATTGGAAATTCTATCATTCGTGTTGGAAGCGCACTCTTGAACATGACACTTTCTTCTTTGTGTCGAGTTGGGCCGTTCATTTTTCCTTCCATTTGATCTCTACCACGTCATCATGACCACCGATCCTATGGATCCAAAAGCTGCCAAACTCCGGAATTGTGTCACTGATATGTTCAAGAGTTAGTCCCTCTGCAGTTACACTTACTCCTGATTCTCTGTATCATCTAAAATCATTTGCATCCCTTTGTCTTGTGTCGATGATGTGGGATACATCATGGCCCTCCTTCGACACGGTTGCTTCCTGTTGACTTCAGCTCATTATCCAAGAAGTTGACCGAGAGACTCCCTTCCAGTACCTTAGAGCTTGCATGCCCTAATGGCAAGTTCTTCACACTCGACGACAAGCTCACATCATTGGCTTTCAATCGGGTGATTTCACGGGTGTTCGACATCAGTTCCTTTATTCACATTCTGTGAACTGTGCTACTGGTACCTTGAGATCCATTATCATTATTGGTGGTTTCTCTCGCCCTTGTTAACGGTTCGCATCATTGACCGGTAATCAAGCGAATTCCTAGCATGTTCGACTTCAACACATTCATTCACATGTTAGGATTTGTACTTTGATCGGGTTGTTTGGAGTGCAAGAACCTGGGCTAAGATTACATAAGTCCAGGTTGTGAGGCGATGTGACATGATCATGTTGATATACATGTCTCTTTCAGATGGATGGTTGTGACCATACCATGAGTTGTTATATGTGATCCTTCCCATTATTAGATGGTTGCGACCATACCTTGGTTTCGTTATGATCTTTTCTATTGGATGGTTGTGCCCATGCCATAGATCCATTTACATGATCATTCTATGGATGGATGTGTCCATACCATGATTCATGTATCATTATTCAGAGTTTTCAGCGATGTATATGTATCTATGCTTGCTTGTAGGTTTTCTGATGACGGACTCCAGTGCCCAGCTTCTACTTATAAATCATTTCACCCCTCACTCTAGTTCGGCCTTCACACTTTAGGGGGCATCTATTACAGAGCATTTTGTCACTGTCCCTGTACTCCCCATCCACGATCCTGGAGGACCTCTACAGTGAACCCGACATGCTTTACCATCATGAAGAAACTCCCAATATGTCCCTCTTCATGAGCAGAATAATTCCCCTTTGCAACATTTCCCAAGAATATTCTTTTTATCCCAATTACAAGATTGGCGCTACTGACCAATTTCCTCCTCATGCCAATTTGTAGAGATTAAATCTAGCCCTTGCGTCGTACGGAGCAACTAAGCCCTTTTCCAGTCACGCTGATCCTCTTTTGGAAGGTTTTTTAAATAAGGAGTCAAAGCTTCCATGTCTAGAATCTTCGTAACAGAAGTTTGGTAGATGGTTGGGCTGGATGGAGCCGAGGAAGTCAATTTGGGCTCCTTTCCCCTATTAGGATGGAACAAACTCAAGAGATAATACCTGCTCCCATGATGAGAGGAACCATATCCAAGCTATATAAACCTCTCTTTTTCCCAAGCAAAAGCTAGTTGGAGTTTTGGAGTGAGTTTGAATGATCATCAAGTGATTTATAGCTTGTAGCTTTCTAGTGTATGTTTGAGGGAGAATAGTGTGTTTTGGTGTGGTTTGAGACTAGAGGGAAAGAGGCCTTAAAACTTCCATTATTGGGGTTATCCATGAAGTGCTAGTAGAAGTGTGGGAACCCGGATACATTGGAGGAGACCAGCAATGTCAAGGCACTGGTTGTAATCTCTTTATGATTTATATAAATGAAACTATTGATTGATTTCCTACATGAAGTGTCATTTTACATCTTTATGGCTTAATTTTCCTTGACCTATTAAGTAGGTTGAATACAATATTGTATGCTATCACGTTTGTTGTTGTTGTTGTTTGCTTGTTTCAGGTATTCAAAGGAAGGAAATGGAAGATAGCTGGAGTGAGGAAGCAGGATCATCACCAAGTGGAATAGCGTTCTAAGAGGTAGGCCCTCTTAATTGATTCTAGCTTAAGGAGATTTTCCATAGATTGTTTGTTTGTGGCTAGACCTGCTCTCTCGAGCTAGAGGAATTGTTTGTGTCTGCAATGAGAATTTACCTGCACCACACACAGTCCCCCTCTTATTCAAATTGGAAAGAGAGATGGCAAGAACTCATAGATGGATGTAGATTGAAAAATCAAAGAAGGTAGAGGATGTGGGTCTTATGGATGAAAAAATGGAACAAATGGGAAGAGAAATCATTGGCCTGAGATTGAGGGGGTCAAACATGAGAGAAAAACTGCAATTAGAAAATTAGAGACTAAGGGAGAACCTGCAGGAAAAGGAGCTACAACTTGCCACCATGGCAAGTTTGTCCATGGAATCCATACAATGCAAAAAACCATCCAAGTCCTATGCCATCTTCCTCAAGGAGTAGTGGTTTCAATTCTAGATAAATACATTAGCACAATATGGCTCTCTACCATTCCAAGATTCAGGAAGTTTGTTAACTCTTGTCAAAAGGTAAGTACTAAGGATAAAACTAAAATGGATTTGTTATATATGCACAATATGATCCTCACAGACATGAACTTTTGGGACACCAACTCAAGATTGGGGGACATGCAACTAATGGCACTAGCCTCTTGGTTGACCCATGAAGAAACAAGGGTTGAAAAAGTGAAGAGGGTAAAGTCCAAGGAGGAAAGCGAACCTTTGTACATCAAAGAAAAGTTAGTGATCCCAAGGCTATCATCAGTAACCACAACCTCATCTCCACCTATCCCTAATTGGTTCCTTAATATATGGAAACACAAGAACAAGCTATCCTCCATTTCAAGGACACCTTTAGGTTGTTGGGGACTGAGAGATTGCAAGATTTCCAAAGGAGATGGCATGCTCTGTCTCACATTTTGCAAATAAGAGAATATCACTCTCCTGAAAGACTAAGGAGTTCCCTAGAGAAAACCCTACTTTACAAATGGATCATTTAAAGATTAAATATCAATTGGATAGGGCTCAAACTTATTCCTCCCTTACTGTGTTAGGTCCCTATACTACTAGTGTAGCCCCTTATTATTATTAGTGCAACCCCCTTATTGTATTGTTGTGCCCATTTAGTCCCCATATTGTTATTATTGTGTGCCATAGAAGCCCACTATGTTAAACATACATGGAATGTAAACAAAGCATATGAAAGATAAGCATTAGATTGCCTTTACTATTCGTAAGATGTTCATTTATAATACATTGTACATGACTGTTGGATTTATCTTCCAATGTCTCTTGGACTCCAGTGGCTGTTCACATTCTACACCAACCCATAGAGGATTAGGTGTCCAACATTCCCCCCCTTAATGTGAAGGGGTGTGTATGAGTCCAAGAAGAGAGCTATAATACAAAATGTACAAAAATGCATGGCAGCACTAGGCTAAATGTGCTCTCTAAAATGTTGGTATAAGGGGGGTGGCTTAAGGACGACCACCAACACTGGAACACTTAGTGCAGTTCCCAGAACTCTTCCAATCCTGGCATGAAGCTAGGGTCTTCTACTAGAGTAAATGCTCCTCATGTTTTGAAGAGGGAAACCTTCAACCTTGAAAGGGAGGTCTCACCCCCCATAAAAAGGGAGAACCTCAACTGAAAAGGTAGGCCTCAACTTGTGATGGTTTAAGGATGACCACCAACTCTGTAATGCTTAATGCAATTCCTGGAACTCTTCCAAAACTGGCAAGAAGCTGAAGTCTTATGCTAGAGGAATTGTCCCCAATTCTTTGAAGAGATGTCCCAACCCTGCATAAATGGTTTAAGACTGATCATCAATCGAAGGCATGCTCAGGGGCATCTTTTTCTATGGCTACAACTCTGAATCTGGTATGGCAGGTTGTGGCTCAGGATCGCTTGATGTGGCTTTGAAGCTTGTAGATGACCATCACTTCCCCCCTATTAGATACAAGGTGAGATGATGGAGAAAAATCAACTACAAGATTGTTCAATACTCTAGAACAAGTTCAGACATATGACTAAAATATCTTCTTGGTTGTTGAAGACCATTGCCAAGAAGCGATCCATCCAAGATGAATCTTTGCTCTTGTAGGAGGCTTGTTTTTGAAGCATCTGTTTGAAGAATGAGTACACTAACCACAATGCTTGCACGGATGAAGATCAAAACAATGATCTTTCACATGGCCAACTCTGTCACAATGTTGGCATTTAACAATTTGTCATGGCTGCTGTGGAGGAGGACCAGAATCTGAAATAGTTGAAGGTGAACTTTCATGAAAAAATATAGCACTCTAAAATTTGATGGGCTTTGAGTAATATAAAATATGAAAGGACACGTCCTTGTCATATCCAATACTATTTTTGTGCTTGTTATGGACAAGCTCTTCCCAAGATCTGATGACCAACTTGGGAAGTGCAGACTGAAATTCTGCTTCTACATGCAACTCTACTCTTGAACTAGGCACTGAATGTGATTCAACCTCAACTTTATATTCTTGAAGCTGATGGGAGTCTGTCTTAATGTTCTGAACAAAAACAGGTTTAGAATGATGACTCCACTATTGTAATTCTTCTCATTGTAACTGTGATTCAAACTACAAAAATGCAATGTTTTCTTGTGCATGTTGTAAAGAGGTTTGAATATCTTTGAGAGTGTCTTTGCTGACTTTAACTGTTCTTTCACCCATAGATAAGATTAGAGTGCTTAATAACTCTAATAATCCATAAATTTTCTCCATTATTTAAACAATTCAAGTCAACAAATGACCAAAAATGTATGGTTTTAGAAAATTAATTTGCCAACTTTTGAACTTGAATGTGAAAGAGTCCAAAAGTGTTCACTATAGATATCAAGGAAACAATAGGGAAACACAAGAACCTTTTTTTTTTTCTCTTTACCTATCACAACTTCAACATATTCAAATTCCTTCACGTTGCGAAAAAGGAGAGTCGAACTTCACTAGAGATTACAGTCGGAGAACTTGTTCTGTGTTTAACTATGGACTATAGAATTCAGTCAAGAATGGAAACATCATCGACTAATTCACCGAACTCGAAGTCATAATTGACGTTGCTTAAACTCATTCTTTAATGAAGATATTTTAGGAGAAATTACCAATTTAATGCAAGACTGAAACCATCAGAAGGAATACAACACCTTGACATGGATAATAAACCACAAAAAAATTGTTGTATGCGCACAATATGAATACATCACCTCTATAAAGAATCACTCTATTCTGTAAACCTTGGCCACTCTACTATATAACTATGTACCAAACTCCAATATGACATGTACCATGTACCATTCAGTCGACACCAAACCAAATTTACAGTATTTAATTCACATGGTTCAATGCATGTTCCACAAGCATATACTTTAAAGTAAACTGCATATATGAACATTCAATGCTCATACCAGGAATGACACATGAACACTGTGAACTTATAAACTCCATGCTTTAATGCATTTCTCAACATTCCTTTATGGCCTTGACTTTACGCATTTTTTAACGCTCTTCCATGACTTTCACAAGTCGGCTTCAAAAACCAGGTTTGTTTCTATCTATCAACGGCTTAACCCAACAAAATCATGCAGTTTTGGAAAACCAAGAAATCCATAGACTTCAAACCAAAGACTTCAAATCAGACATAATCACAATGAGCATGGAACCTGGGTCGTATTTAGCTCCAGAACCATTGTTTGAATTGTGAAATCAGAGCGCAACCGATAATACATTAAGATATCTCTTTCTGATAATGGGATATGAATGAAATTTCCCAGATATGCCAAGTTCCCCTTCTTCCTTCTTCGTTGCTACTTTTCCCAATGTTGTTTCATCACCGTTAAAGGTCAACAAAATAAAAGCACAGAAAGTGCTAGGAAAAATGATATTAATTGTGCCTACGAAGATAGGTCTCCTAGTGTCGTGCCATTGGGAAATCTCCCAACACTGGCAATGACTATGCAAACCTAAATTAGGATTATGCAAAGCTCCTCTCTTAGAATGTCACTTAGATGAAATGGGTGTGCAGAGCTCATCTCTCAATATGTCGCAGACATGCACAAAGAGATTTGAAATGCCGCAAACATGTGCAGGGAGTATTATCACTGAAATAGATAGCACTCTATTTGCTAAAAAGAACCTCTACCTTTTTTTTTGTCAGAAGAGAAGGCAAACGATCACCGAAGGAGTGTATATATGATAGTATGTAGTGGTATATTTGGGAGGCGTTAACCAAGTGGAGCATAGGTATTCTAGTTACGATGTAAAGGAGGGTGATTGTTAACGGATCCATGAAGGGTGGTTTCAAAGGAGCGTTGTATAACGGAGGCTAACAGTGATACCACGGTGAGTAGGAGCATTATATAACAACGTGGTATTGGTGAAAGTGGTGTTCGAGAGGACCAACCATGGTATGGGAGATACCGCAACAGTTTTGGTGGGTCGTATGCCAGAGGAGGATCATGTATGATCTAATTGCGGACAAAATTGTCCTGGCTGCAGCTGTATAGGAAATGTCTATCAAATGCCCATGCAAGATCTGTAACCACTTGATCATGAGCCTTGAGGTGACCTGCCTTGTGGCATTTACGCCCAGACGTGTAACATATCCAAATAGATAGAATGCCAAAACCTTTTCCAATCGCTACAAGAACTTTGTCTATGGATTGTGGAGGTATGACCAAGGAAGCTGTTGAGACAGATACTGAATCAATGAATACTACCTCTTTCGAAGGCTTGATAAATGGTGGTAGTGAGATGAGAAACAATTATAATGATGCTAAGATGATGATATTGGTCTCAAAAGAATTTCTGAGAAATTATAATGAACACCACATGCTTTGAAATGAACAGAAGTGCACCTTAAATAAACCAATAACTTCACCAAACGCAACATATTCAAGATTTCTTCAACAGCTTGGCGAAATTCAATGCACAGTCATTCGAACGAGAGCGATTCTAAGCATTGTAAGTAATCAAAATCTTGTAGCAGTCCCTCTTTGTCCTGGAAAATTCTTAAATAAGATACAAACCCACAAGCTTCATTGAGACATATAAGCTCAAGTTTACACAAGACACAAACACAAGATTGAGCAAATACAAACTCCCTCTTATACCATGTTAAACATACATGGAATGTAAACAACGCATATGAAAGATAAGCATTAGATTGCCTTTACTATTCACAAGATGTTCATTTATAATACATTGTACATGATTGTTGGATTCATCTTCCAATGTCTCTTGGAATCCGGTTGTTGTTCACATTCCACACCAACCCATAGAGGATTAGGTGTCCAACACACTATTGTTATTGTTGTGTCCTTATTATATTATTGTTATGTAAGCTCCGATTATATTATGACCCCTTAGACTCCTATATATAGAGAGGAGGTCTTATCATTTGCATCATCTAATAATTGTTCATTTGTGTAATTTAAAGGAGGTTTCCCCCTCAAAGAGGCTAATTTTGAAGTCATTGATCTATCTCTTCTTCTATTTTGTGAGCTGGTTGTATAACATTTGGAATCAGAGCTTTGGATTCTAGGGTTTCGCTGCTTCAAACAGGTCATCATGGAATTTTCGTTATAATATTTTTTCTACGAAGCTTCAAAAGCTTAAATTAAAACCCATTTGAGCTGAAATCTTGGTGAACCTTGTGTATGAATTTCAGATCTGTTACTACTATATTTTTGGAGATATGATCTGAGGAAGTTAGAGATTTGGTAGGCTCCAGAATTCGATATCAAACAGGTGACCTTGGGAAAATCGTCATAACTTTCTCTATGAGAATCAGATTCAAATTTTGTAAAAAGTGACAGAAATAGGACGGACTTAAGTTTGTTGGGTATCGTTTTCAGGGTTGAAGGTCAAAAGAGTGACACGTGGCACTTCGTACAAGTTTGCTCTATTGAACCAGTCTATAATCAGGCCATCGTGGGAGATTGGGCATAACTCTTTCTTGGAGAATCCAATCTCAATAATACTTGTGGGGTTGGAAAGAGGACTTAGAGGGATACCATAAGATGAAATTTCAGAATTTGGAGATCCAGAATTACAGAGTTACATTCGTTTCAATATCGAGCTCCTAAAAGAAATAAAAAGAATGACTCGAATCAAGAAAATAGAAATACCTAGTAAGAAAAATTGGATGGAGGATTTGAAGAATGTGATCGAAGCTAATATAAATGGTTTTATATATGACTTGGAAGCTAATATCTATGGTATAGAATCAAAATTAAAAGGAAACATGGAAGATTTGAAGAAAGACAAGGAAGGTTTGAACGAAGGTTGGACAAAGTTGCTACAAGAATGTCTTCTTAACGACGAAAAGGTAGTAAAGGAAACTCATGATGAGAAAAAAAAAATGTTAATCATGATTTCATATAATCTAACATTGGATTGAAGACCCACCATATTCCAAATATAGATATGAGAAAGTTTGATGGTAAAGATTCGGTAACTTGGATACTACAAATGGAGCAATATTTTGATCTACATAATGTGCAACCATCACAAAAGGTATGTATTTCATATTTATATTTAGAACCAAATCAGTTTGTATGGTATGGAGGGATTTGATCTCATAAACCACTTGTCACCTGGTCAATATTCACGGAGGAAATGATAGCATTATGAGGATACAAAGAGCAAAACCTTCTTTATCCAATTGATAAATCTCAAACAAAAGGGTTCAATGGCAGAGCACATTCAGGACTTCCAAAAATTGAATATAAGGATAAATGATATTCCAGAGAAGCATATGATTGAAGTCTTCATTGGGACTTTAAAGGATAACATCCAACATGAGGTTTGCCGTTGGGAACCTGATTCATTGGAGAAGGCATTCAGGTTGGCAAGAAAATTTGAAGGCAAAATTATGGCAACAAGGAAGCCTACCACTCATAACTATAAAGATGGAAGTGTTCTTGCTCCTAGCCTTCCAAAACCTACAAGGTTGACACCACAACAATTAGAATAAAAAGGAGAAAAAGGGATTTGTTACAGTTGTGATAGAAACTACTCTAAAGGTCATAAGTGTGCTGAGAAGAAATTAATTTACATAGATGGGGAAGAGGAGGAAGAAAAGGAACAAGAAACGTCAAAAGAACAAGATATACATCATGAACCAACCCCAGAGAAATAAGAAATGAATCTGACCATATCTTGTAATGCATTGACAATAATTACCACTCCTCAAACTCTCAAGATAAAAGGACATATCAAGAAGAAAAAGGTAATAATGTTGATTGATTTGGGTAGTACCCATAATTTTATTCATTATAAGATAGCCAAGGAATTGAATGTTGACATTATGATGCATGTGTTGTACTTGATGGCAACCAACTCGTAGAAGATCAACTCACTTATATATATCTAGATGAATCTACGGAAGAGATATCAAATGTGACAAAGTGCATGGAATGCCGGACAACTCAAAGGAATCAGATGACAGTTCTCAGGTTAGCTTTGCCATTAAGTCCAAAGGGGGAGATTGTTGGCATTATGAGACAAGTGTTTTCCTTGATGGCAAATCACACAGATGATAAATTATAGTGCAGCAAAGTTATTTTCAAGTTCACACACTTTCATGCAGAGAAAAGTTTCTTTCATATGGTGAAAAGTTCACGCACTTTCATGCAGAGAAAAGTTTCTTTCATGTAGAGAAAAGTTCACGCACTTTCGTGCAGAGAAAAGTTTCTTTCATGTAGAGAAAAGATCACGCATTTTCATGATTGGTTCATGGTATTAGTCCGATAGTTTTTGATCCTATGGTTTTGGTCCGTGGTATTGCATCCAAAAGTGTTGATCCCAAGTATTGGGTCCATGGTATTGAATTGTTATGGTTTTTGGTTCGTGGTATTGTGAAAGGCCTAAGGCTATAAAAAGGAAAGGAGATCATTTGGCTGCACACTTATGGGTTGAATATCTTAAGGTGAGCTAGATCTAAAATACTTGTGATCAGTTGGTGAGTGATAGCTAGATCTGAATGGTCGAGATCTCCACGGCACAAGATCAGATTTGTAGATATGATAGTCTGGGGTATGCTTGAAGACTGAAAAACTATCTATACCCACAGGACTGCAAGTGCGACGCAGTGCAAGTGCGAATACCCGCAGAGCAGAAGAGTGTGCAGATGCAGATCTAAGCGCAGGACCGCAAGAGCGACACGGTGCAGGTGCGGATACCCGCAGAGCAAAAGAGTGCGCAGGTACAGATGTAGCCGCAGGACCGCAGGTGCGACACGGTGCAGGTGCAGATACCCGCAGAGCAGAAGAGTGCGCAGGTGCAGACACTCGCAGATAAAAAGATTGTGCAGGTGCGGATGCCCGCATATCAGAAAGCAGCACAGGCGCGGATGTTTGCAATTGTCTTATGGTGAAGTTGCGGACCCTGCTTGAAATTTGCTTTAACTGCCTTTGACTATTCTGCAGGGTTCTGGGTGCATAATTGATGTCTGGTTACTGGTATTGAGTTCTAATAACAGCATGATTATGTTTAGCTTCAGTATTGATGGTTGAATGGATCAAGTTCTTAATGACTTATCTTTATGTGATCTGATGGACTAGATCTAGTTGCTAACTCATATATTATCCTTGTATATGTATTGATGTGGTGTTTGGGTGATTCAGAAGATTGATTGATTATGTGCTTCAATGATATTAATGGGTCCAGTATGAAAATTGGATGAAACGTGGCCTTTCAGATTATGTGTTGTGCTTCAGGAGTATCCAGTATGAAAATGTATGAAACGTGGTACCTGGAGGAGAGAAGATTGTAGGTCGGCGCCTACGTACTAGTATCTTAGCTAGTACAAGAGCTAAGGGGGTGGTAGCTCCCTTCCAGTATCAGTTGAAAACTTTGGAGCATTGTAGCAGGTAGTAGCCTGCGTATTAGTAAATGGATCGACTAGTACAAGAACTATAGGGGTTGTAGCTCCCTTCCAGGAGAGACTGGAGAACGAGAGAGGGTTGTAGCTCTCTGCAGGTAGAAGCCCTCGTACTGGTACAAGACTGCACCAGTACAGAAATATTGTAACAAGATTTTCTTATTAAGAAGAAGATTGAGATGACTTGCAGCAGGCGGTTTTCTCCCACATTGGGTTTCCACCTTATATCATGGTGTTCATGTGTGTGGCTTATGTGTGACGATCTATTCTATTTTACTGCACCTGTTTACTGTTAATATGGTTAATAATGTTCTAATGCACTCATTGAAGATCAATTAACTGAATCATATGTTTACTGAATATACGCGGGTATTCTTAACTGAAGCAACATATATGAATTAGAGTATGGAAATGAAAAAGTTTTATTGACTTAATAATACTGATTCACCCCCTGTCTCAGTATTATTTCCAACATTGAATTGCTTCCTATATCCAGCACCAGAGTTTCAAGTAATGGTTGCAAATGGAGGAACCATAAATTTCTCTAGAAAGTGTCATAATATTAGGCTATCCATGGGAGAATATGTCTTGAATAGTCCAATGCTTTCCATTCCAATGGGTGGTGTTGATGTTGTACTAGGAGTCTAATTTTTACAATCTTTGGGGATGATAATTTTCAATTTTCAAGAAATTTTCTTGAAACAATTTTGGGAAGGAAAGGAATTTTAATTAAAGGGTATCGCATGGAAACCAAGAAAAATAATCATCTCTAATGGAATTACAAAGCTTCTAAATAAATAACAAAGGGATGTAATTGCATAATCATGTTCACTAGAGGTTCAAACAGTGAAATCATCTATTTCTCCTGACCTCCAAAAAGTCTTGGACAATCATTCTAAGGTTCAAGTAGTGGAAGATCACATCAAGCATCGACAACAAGTTCTCCAACTTTTAAAGGATAACCTGACTTTGGCGCAGAATGGAAAGAAACAACTGGAAGATCAACATTGCAAGGAAAGAAGTTTTGATGTAGGAGACTGGGTATTTTTACGACTACAACCATACAAACAAATGTCCCTCAAGCAAGCTAAGAAGCATAATAAATTATCAACAAAGTACTATGGTCCTTGCAAGGTGTTGAAAAAGATTGGTACTATGGCATACAAATTAGAGCTTCATGCATCTTCCTGAGTGCACCCAGTTCTCCATGTTTCATGCTTAAACAAGGTTATAGATGACAAGCTCCTAGTTCAAACAATATTGTCAAAACTTGACTAGGAAGGAAAAATTATATTGGAACCTGAAGTAGTCACGGAAATATGAACCCGACAACTGCGAAATCGATCAATTTCAGAGTATCTCATCAAGTGGAAGAAATTACCCGCAAAAGATTCCACATGGGAGGATGAGAATTTTATATAGAAGCATCCAAAACTACTCAAGTGTTGAGGACAACACTTTTTTTGAAGGAGAGGGGCATGTTAGGTCCCTATACTACTAGTGTATCCCCTTATTGTTATTAGTGCAGCCCCCTTATTGTATTGTTATGCCCATTGACCCACTATTGTTATTTTTGTGTCCTTACAATATTATTGTTATGTAGGCTCTAATTCTATTGTGACCCCTTAGACTCCTATATATAGAAAGGAGGTCTTTTCATTTGTATCATCCAAGAATTATTCATTTGTGTAATGTAAAGGAGGTTGCCCCCTCAAAGTGGCTAATTTTGAAGTCGTTGATCTATCTCTTCTTCCATTTTTTGAGTTGGTTGCATAACATACTATTGGGCCTACAGGAAAGTAGAGACCAAGCCAGAGAAAGAAAAGAGTGGGCAGACATAGAAGCAATTTTAGGGTTCCATCCACATGAAGTGACACCATCTGAGGTGCCTTGGGATGTCAGAGAAGCCACTAGGGCCATGAATGAACTTCATATCAGTGAGTGAGTTTCTCAGAGAGTGAGAAACACCTTCAACAGGGGGGTGATCATGGGTCCCATCAATAGGTATATTCTGAGGCCATTGTGCTATCATCCAACCCTTAAACTCTCTTTTGCTCATATTAATTTACATTTTGTAGCTGTAATGTGCTTAGTAGGCATACTAAAGGGTGATTATCATACTTCATGGCCTACTGTGGTTAATATGCAAGAAAAAGAAGCATTTTTGGAGATATTTACTATGCAGGGTAACATTGGAGGCATTCAGAGAGAATATAGGAGGCTTTTCCACTACATTAACTCTTCAACTCAACTTGAGTCCCAATATTCCTCACCAACAGCTCATAGTCCACTGGCAGTCGAGGAACTCAAGTGCATGTGAAGATTCAAGGGAGCTAGATCCACTAATTTCAATATTTTGGAGGGAAGCAATCCTCCTCTCATGGGAGCTGCCCCTCAGTCACTTTTTGTATAAATAAACAAGCCTAACGACTCATTAGGATTCGAAATATTTGAGCTATAACTAGCCATTGAAGGTCAAGTACTTCAGACTATTATCTTCAATTTGAGACTATATATTTTCACTCAATTTTCTTTTAATGAAAGGTCCTTTGTTGATCTACATCTAAAGTAGCTTAAGAGGGCTGGAA
This sequence comes from Pinus tabuliformis, assembly GCA_031772625.1. Taxonomy (NCBI): domain Eukaryota; kingdom Viridiplantae; phylum Streptophyta; class Pinopsida; order Pinales; family Pinaceae; genus Pinus; species Pinus tabuliformis. The sequence continues at coordinate 602,332,397 of CM062814.1, read as the reverse complement.
CCCTTGGGTTAGGGCCCAACCCAGAGGCTTTAGTCCCTCTCATGTATATTTCTTTTGTTCTTGTTCAAGTCATTGCATTTATTTCCTTGTTTAAGTAGGCATTCTTATGTAAAAATTTTAGTTGCAGGACTGGATCACCGCCTCTCTTGTGGGAAGTGTTGTTGGAGAGTCTACAACAATAAGCCAAAAATATGTGTTTATGATTTCTTGGAAATTGCTAGGCTTTGGATTGAAATTCTTTTGCATGCTTGGTTTCTGCAAATTAGGAGTTAACAACATGATTTGGAAAATAGAATAGATGCATGTTGTAGGGCATAATAGCTCTTGAAGAAATTCAACTCATTCTTTTCACTTTGATTAATTTCACTGTAAAATTGATGTATGTCCTTGATTACTAGTTTGCAGGAGTTTTCAATGACTTGTAGGGGTTTGCACACTCCTCCACATCCATTTATACATCTCCATCCTCCCTGTGGACACCTCATACTACTTTCAAGCTCTGCCACTGAGATATTATTTTCAAGGCCAGTGAAGGACATCGTGGGCATGAACCTTTGTGTAAGATAGGACTATAAGGGGTGCTAAGCTTGGAAAAATACCTCACACGTCCTTCATTCATCCTCATCCACCTTTGTTCACCTTCAAAACACCTTATTTTCCCTTAGAAATCTCTCAAACTCACTCCTATAGCAGAACATGAAACTCCTGTAGCAAAACAGAGCCTCATGTAGCAACCTACAACACTCTTGCAGCACTATCTGAATTCATCCAAACTTGTCCTAGGATCTTGAATTTTTTCATTCTGAAGTTGAATAATGGCCCTGATGATTTGATTCCATGATTAGGGAGAATCCAGGACCAATCCAAACCTATCCTTCATCCTTTGTAAGAACAAAATAACAAGTATATTAGACTTAGTTTTTTGAATCCCTTAGTCATGTGTTGTAGACTGAATTTCTTATTCTCAAGCAATTTGCAATTAGATTAATGATTCATGCAAGTAGAACATTTATTTGATTAATCTGAAAATAAAGTATCATGGTTTATTTATGTAACTAGTGTAGCCTTTTCCTTTCTTATAGTTACAAGTAGCCTCTACATCTAATGAATGATATTTTAATTTATGTAATTAGAGCAATTTTCATTTCCTTGCAATTATGATATGTTGTCATATAAATTCTCTTTGTAGTTATCTGAAGGAGTGGTCTCTGCATACATTGATTTGATCCAATGACTAAGCGTGGCATGGGTAGAACTTAACCTATTATGCATATAGAAATGTCACCTCTAAGATTTTACGAACCACGGGTTGATAATTTAAGTTGAGAGCCCTAGGAGTTGCAACATCCTTGATGCAATACATAACTCATCACCAAGGGTAAACACATGCTAGTCAAGTGGTTGGAGAATAACTTGAACATCCAAGAAGGATTAGGTCAAGATGATATTTTTAGTTTTTTTGAGCTAATAACAATATAAAACCAATAGAATGAATAGGGAGTAGGGAAAATCATAGAATACATGATGAATCTCATAATAGGGTAGGACCATATCGAGGTGGAACTCTTGATTCATTAGTAGGAAATAAAGAAACTAAGAAGTGGCCATAGCAACCAAGATATCATATTATGCATAAAAGTTAGGCTATAGAAGACCAAACAATGGAACTAGTAACTTAAAACACAAGTCCAAAGTGAATAAGAAACTATACAATCATTTGAATTGTGTCGTTAGAGTTGAAAAACCTATATAATGAAAAATACATTAACAACTTGAAGGGAAATGCCTTGAAAAAGAGACTTCGTCTCTAAAGGAGGGAGAGATAAGCCAAGAAACAATGGCACTTGAGGAGATGAAGATGTTGTTAATTAGAGCTAAAGAATTTGAAACTAACCCTGAGGAGAAAATGAAAAACATTAGAATGTAGGCAAGAATATTAGACAAACAACTAGGAGATGATGGAACAATCAAGGTGGTGACACTTATGGATGTCAAAACAATTGTATTGGGGGACCATGAGAGACAAAATAGGGCCAAGAATGATCCATGTCTTAGGGGATAAAGTACATAAGTCTTAAATGTCGAGATAAGAGGAGAGAAAGCATACAAATCTTCCATGAAACTACAAAAGTATTGATGAAAATGCATGAACTGAGTGCACCACAAAAACATGGAAAAAGTGAGTGTAACACCCCACCCCACACTTACCCACTTTTACAAACATACTAGGGTAAACATGAGCTGAGAGGTATTGTGCATGGCCCAACTTCCAAAATTTAGTTATGGAAAAGGGGTCCACTTATCAAAAATTTCTCCAACACCCAAGGCAGATGATCACACTGTTATCTACAAAAATTTACCTGGTGATCATTTCCCAAAGCCCAAACCAACATTTGACCTAGTTTACAACCCATTCACAAGCATGTAGGCCTTCCAGTGCAACCAGAGGCCTCTAGACGCATGCACAACCCATCCTCAGTGCATCTAGAGCCAAAATTTCCTTGTTCAGATAGTGCAACCACGAACTTTGTTGCAAAATTTTAGGGCTGACCTATAGGCCAACTACCCAAAATTCTACCAAACAATGTTTATGTATCTACATACTTTGTTCCAGGCTCTATTCTTTCTCAAACTTGTCTAACACATGTGAATAATGTATACAAACACTTTGAGACTATGGTACCTATAGGTTTGGATACATGGGTTGATCATTGTTTCATTAGTTTATTAGATGTTCATCACGAAGGCTAGTTTCCCTCTCATACTAGCTACAAATACACATATTAGCTCACGCATTCATATAAATTAACCAAAAGCTTTTTGAATCATGAAACATACCAATAACATGAGCACATCATATAACAAGAAATATACCATGCATGTGACAAGCATTTAACCATAATGAAGCCATGACAAACCAATCACATAATCAACACATTTAAACCAAAACTTATGCTCATTGATCTCATTAAATAATAAAACATATTAACATATACATAATGCCAACTAGGTCAGGGACTTCTACATACCACCCAACCATAGATTAGGGTGAACCAATCCTCTCTTCCAGTTCAATCACCCCTGTGCCATATTCTAAGCCTAAATTTGGGATTACATGGGATAAACCAAAGCATAACCAAAAAGGGAATCCAGAAGAAATCATCTCCACCCTCAAGCCATAGTGATTCCATCCAAAACTGGGTCCAAAAATCAGCAAAAACCATTACAAGCTTGGATGCCTCAAACTTTCTTCACCATACCCATAGGAATTTTCCTATCTCCACCCACCTGTCAAGAGCTTCTCGGAGAAAACCATCTCCACTCTCAACCCTTGGGATTTTCCTAAGACCACCTCAACCAAGATCCAAAATCTATTGGTAATCCAAAGCTCAACCAAAAAGGGAACCCACTACATCATGGCTATCCAAGAAATCACATAAGGCAAGGTTGTACATGACTATCGATATAGGTAAATCCCATGCCAATGACAACAAAAATGACTAAATAAACAAATGCATGAACCATGCATTCTAATCCCAACAAGATAATAAAACATGCACACCATTACCTACAAATCCTCGTCTATTTTTTTCCCTTGTTGGTTGTTGTCCAAATCTTCTCTTGGCTGCCACACAAATTCTTCTTTCATTGCTTTCTTTCCTTGCTTATTCCTTGTGCTCTTCTTGTTGTAGTGTTCTCTCTCCTTTTTCCTTGCTTTTTCCTCAAAGAGAATGCTAGAATGTTTTCTCTCCATTTTCTTTTTCTTTTTCTTTTCATTTTTCTTCATTTTCCTTGCATGCATATTCTTTTACTATTTTTCTCCTTTTCTTGTCTCTTCCTCTTCCCCACCTGCTGAAGTGGAATTTATTTCATTTTCCTTTATTCCTTTTGCATTCTACCTCATGTCCTTGCTAGCCTGTAATAAATAATATTCATGTATTTCCTTTCTCCTCTTGCCAATGCCAATTTCCATAGCCAATAAATAATTAACAACAAGTGGATCCCAATGTAATATTTTTCCCCCCGTTTAGCTTGGAATATGTGTCCCATGACCTTGGTTTTTATTTTTTCTTTAATAATGTCCATACATTATTTATTTACATGGAATTTAACCTGAGAATATTACAGACCCCTCCCCCTTGGGGAAACATTGTCCTCAGTGTTCTATGACACTTATGAAAAGACAAAACTATTGAAAACATGACAAACATACTGCTTATTGGAGCTTTATAAACACAGCTTGATATAATATTGACAACGCCACACGCACGCACACACACACACACACACACACACACACACACACATATATATAGATATATAGATATATAGATATATAAGCACATTTTCTTCAACTAGCAAATAAATTAGAAGGATATAATGCTTACATTCGATCATTTTTCTCCTATGTAGCTTCATTGGGCCAAAGTGTTTCCATTGCACTTTAACTTGCTCCATTGCTCGGTTTTGGAGCATGATCTTCTTCCACAGTAGGATGCATCAAGGTTTTGGCTGTAACTATCCTTCTAGTTCCACCTGCAATATAAACCAATCAATCACATGATCAACATCCCATATATATATATATATATAGAAACATGGAAAACATCATGGATTTTCATTGATGGAGGCAAAGCAATTTTGTATGCAATTGATCCAATCCTATCGAGGATCTTAAAATGCCCACAATGATGAGGTGCCAACTTGGCACATGATCTAATCTTGAAGGAGATCTTCTTGGGCTTGATATGCAAGTACATATGCTCTCCAACCTTAAACTCCTTGAATACTCTACATTGATTCAGATAACTCTTCTGCCTATCTTTTATCTGTTAGTTGGTCCTTCCTTTTGAACATTAAGGACTAGAAAGGAATCACCAATAATTTTGCAAACAGCCTCAGCCGACCGTCAATCATGGTGCTAACCACTATGCTCGACTCTTATGGACACGAGACTTTAGAATCACCACATCTTTAAAAGAGTGATCGAAAATTCAACACCACATACCAGATGCTCCTATACCTTGGGGTCCATTTTCCTCATTAGTGGATTCCCTCGCATTTGTTATTGGTTTACCTCATTGGATGGTAATCAGGCAGTTTCTACCATGCTCGACTTTAGCACATATATTTGCATGATGTAGATTCGTACCATCAAGGTTATGTCAAAGACCCTAGGTTAGGGACATCTCACTCTTATATGGCATCCTTCCTAGGCTACACTAGAGTTATGTATCATTCATGTACTTTGAGGACTACCTTGAGACACTTCTATGTATGTCATGTTTCCATAGTCCTACCTCAAAATTCTTTTTGATAACCTGCATCTCTTGCTCCATCTCTCTCAACATATCAGGTCCAATCAACACCTTACTCATTGGATCATTATAGCTAATAGAAGTATTACAACTCCTCTCATAGAGAACCTCAAAAGGACTCATCTTTAAGAATTCTTGATACCCATCATTATAAGAAAACTCCACCAATGGAAAATACTTCTCCCACTTCCTCCATTGTTGCATGACATACACCCTCAACATATCCTCAAAGATCCTATTGATTCTCTCTGTCTACCCATTTTCCTATGGATGATATGTTGTCTTCAAGGATAGCTCTATCCCCAAGCCTACAAACAATTCCTTCCAAAACTTGGAAGTGAACTTGGCATCTTTGTCTAATATAATCCTCTTAGGAAGTCCATGCAACCTCACTATCTCCTTAATGAAGATTTGAGCCACTTCACTAGCTGAATTAGTAGATTTTACTGCAACAAAGTGAGCTACCTTGCTCAACATGTCAACCATAACCATGATGGAGTCATGCTGCCTTGATGTCCTTGAAAATATTGTAATGAAATCCATGGAAATGACCTCCCATTTCCATTCTGGAATCGGAATAGGCTGCAACAAACCAACTGGATGCTTGCATTCAACTTTCACTTGTTGACAATCCAAGCACTTAGCAACAAACTCAACCACCTCTTTCTTCAAATTAGGCCAATAGTAGAACTTCTTAATAGTTGTCAAAGTCTTCTAGTATCCTAGATGGCTTGAATATGGCTTGACATGAAACTCTCTCAAAATAAGCTTCTTCAATTCACTATTATCAGGCACATAGATCTTGCTCATGAATCTAATCAAGCCAGGTATTGTGAGATGATGCTCTTCATCCTTATCACTCTCACCCTGCTCCTGCAATCTCTACTTTCATTGTTGGTACCTCTCATCATGTTGCCCTGCATGTAATATCTGCTCCTTCAAATCTATCCCAAAAGAATTCACAGTTGAATATGATTCACCTGTACTCTCCTACTGAGAGAATCCACAACTCGGTTCTCTTTGCTTTTGACATACTTGATTTCAAAGCCAAACTCACTGAGGTTAGAAAACCATCTAGCTTGCCTTTCATTTAAATGTGGTTAGTCAAACAAATACCTCAGTTCACTATGATCACTAACCAAGGAGATAATGTCGCCACATATTCAATGCATCAATGATAACTATCAGCTCAAGATCACGAGTCACATAATTCTGCTCATGCTCATTCATATTCCATGATTCATAGCAAACTACCTACCCTTCCTGCATCATGACTCCATCAAGTCCCTCCTTGTAGGCATCTTTGCAACCCACAAAGTCCTTATCAGGATCGAAAATCCTAAAAAATGGAGCATTAGTAAGAAATTTCTTCAACTTCTCAAAACTAGCTGCACACTCGGCAGTCCATTCAAACTTCTTTCCTTTCCTCTACAAATATGTAATAGGATAGCCAATCTTGCATAAGTTCCTAATAAACCTCCAATAATAACCTTCTACTCCCATAAATGATCTGACCTCGTTCACATTCTTCATAGCTGACCACTCCAAGATAGCCTTAATATTTTATGGATCCACTTTTATCCTCTCCTTGGAAACAACACGTCCAAGCAATTAATCTAAGCTTGAAAGAAGCTACACTTGTTGAGCTTGACATACAACTTATTCTCTCTCAACAATCTCAACATTGTTGCCACGTGCTCTACATGTTCTTCCTCATTCTTCGATACTAATATATCATCAACAAAGACTATCAAAAACTTATCCAGGTAAGGGCACAAAAAACTATTCATCATAGACATGGAGTTTGAAGCATTGGTAAGACCAAAAGGAACCACCACAAACTCGTAGTGCCCATATCTTGTACAAAATATAGTCTTATAGATGTCTTCTTCTTTGATGTGCACCTGATGATATCCTAATCTCACATCAATCTTTGAAAACACTCCAACTCCCTTTAGTTGATCAAACAAATCATTAATTTGAGACAATGGATACATGTTCTTGATGGTCACCTTTTCTAGCTTCCTGTAATCAATGCACAATCTAAGAGTATCATCCTTCTTCTTTATGAACAACATTGGTGCTTCCCAAGGAGATACACTTGTCCTTATGTATCCCTTATCAAGCATCTCTTTAAGCTACAAATTCAATTCCACCAACTCAAGAGTGCTCATCCTGTATGGTGCCTTAGATGTTGGTGCTACTCCAAGCATCAACTCAATAGAGAAGTCCACCTCCCTATGAGGAGGAAACTCTATAATCTTTGTTGGAAACACATCATGAAACTAATATAAGATAGGATAGCTCCTCGGGACTTCACCATCCTCATCATCTAACCCTTTGTCATTGGAGACATGAACTGCAAACAATAAACATATTTTCTCATGGTTGCGCTTAGCTTGCATGGATGTAACCATTCTCATTGATGTAGGCTTCTTCTTTCCATGCAAAACTCCCCTTTCTCCATCATCATCCAGGCACTCAATGGCCTTCTCATGTAAATCTATGTTGGTCCTGTGAATAAATAACCAATCCATGCTCCAAAGCACGTTATATGTACCCAAAGGAAGCAAATTCATGTTTGTTAATGTAGGCATGCCATTAAGCTCAAATGCACAATATTTCACCCAATGGTGAACTCATATCTTGGTCCATGTAGCTAACTGCACCAACCAAGATTTTGCATGTACTTCCTTGTTCAAACGACACTGGTCCACCGATTCAGGATTAATATAGCTATAATTTGATCCTAGGTCAATCAAAATAGAAACAACTTGATTGCAAATCTTACCTTCCATCTTGATGATAGATGCCTGGTGGTTTTCCTGCCTGTTATCAACTACTGCATAGATCTGAGGAATGCTTTGACCTACATCCCAAACTATCTACGCCTCTTTATCACTATAGATCTGAGGTCTTCCACCCTAGTATGATGGGAAATCTCTCTTTCGATGGTCTCCGCCACAAGTCCAACACTTCAATGGTTCTCTGCCACTGCCTTTATTTTGTTTCTACACAGGAAGAGACCCACATCCTTTCTCAGCTGCATTGGAATTCATATGAGGAGCCATATTTTCCTTCTCACCTTCATCTTGAGATCTTCCTCGAGCTTAGGCTTACGCTTTGACTACTCATAACAACGATTCAAATTTCTGATGGCTTCCTCCAATGACTAAGGCTCATCAAACTCAATTTGGTCTTTGAATGATACTGGAAATCCACTGATGAACCTTTGGATCTCTGTTGTGTCATCCTTGAGATATGGAACATATCTCAATATATCTAGAAATATGGTTGTATATTCTTCATTTTTCATGTAACCCACCTCGAGATCAAAGAATTCCTTGTCCTTTCAGATAGGTACTTCTTTATGAAAATTCTTTCAAATTCTTCTCAAGTCAAATTTTCCTCCCTGATGCCCCTGACATGCTTGACATCTTCCCACCAAATATCTGCTTTTCCTCTGAGACTGAAAGTAGCCATCTTGGCCTTCATGTTCTTTGAGTAATCATGAAGTTTGAAACAAATTCTCATTCAAAGCAACCATGCTTTTGCATCTTTTGATTTGATCATCTCACCATCAAAAGTAGGAGGTTTGGCTTTCTTGAATTCCTCTAGAAAATACTCCTTCCTACTCCTCCTATGATGATGTCGGTGGTGATAGTGATGATGTCTCCTAGAAGTAGAGCTAGAATAAAATCCACACTTACTAGCCCTCTACTTAGGTGTACCCAAGAGTCTGCCACTCTTTATTATATCATGTTTGTCCATCCTGTACCTTTTTTGAGACCGGCTTCCTTCTGCCCCGTTAGTCTTTTCTTCCTATCTGTCTCCATGATTGGTCCCCAAATGTCCATGCTTCTGTAAATCTTAAAGGCTATAAAGAATAATTGCATGAACCTTGACTTGTTTTTCTTGAGCTTTTGCAAGCCTTTCCTGGGCTTCAATAAACCACTCATTATTAGCTTTACAATTTATGATCTCTTCCCTCAAACTTCTCAATGTGTTTGCTAGATCAAGAGAGTCTCCCTCTCCTTGCTGCCCAATTGATTTCTCCCATCCTACTGATTTCTCTTCGGAATCATATGAACTGTACTCAACCATTCTACTCTTCATCTCTTGGCCTTGTATTTTCCTACATCATAACATTGTTAGATAAATCAAATAAAAGGTGTAATCAAAAGCATTACCTCAATTTACATCTGGTGATGTTATTGCATCTACACAGATTAATCCCAATTAGCATGATACATAATAATATCATAAGAATATCAGTTCATACATTAATCAAAATAATGACAGCATGAGAAACATATAGATCAATAGAATAATCTGCATTTACCTCGAGGTCTAGAGTTGTGAACCTTCTTTGGCACAACTCCGTAACACCCCACCCCACATTTACCCACTTTTACAAACTTACTATGGTAAACCTGAGCCGAGAGTTACTATGCATGACCCAACTTTCAAGATTCAGTAATGGAAATGGGGTCCACTCGTCAAAACTTTCTCCAACACCCAAGGCACATGATCACACTTCTATCTGCCAAAATTTGTGAAGTGATCATTTTCCTGAGCCTAGACCGCCCCTTGACCTAGTTTACACCCTAGCCGCACACATGGAGGCCTACCGGTGCGGCCATATGCCTCCAACCACATGCACAACCCATCCTCAATGTGGCCACAGCCAAAACTTCCTTGTTTAGACATTGTGCCCACAAACTTTGTTCCAGAATTTTAGGGCTGGCCTACAGGGCAATTTCCTAGAATTCTCTAAAACTCTATCAACAATGTCTACATATCTACATACTCTATTCCAGGCTCTATTCTTTCTCAAACTTGTCCAACACATGTGAATCATTTATACAAACACTTTGTGACTATGGTATTTGAAGGTTTGGATACATGGGTTGATCAATTTTTCATTAGTTTATAAGATGTTCCTTGGAAAGGCTTGTTGCCCTCTCATACTAGCTACAAATACACATATTAGTTCACACATTCATATAAAGTATCCAAGAGCCTATTGAATCATGAAATATACCAATAACAAGAGAACATCATATAGCAATAAATATACCATGCATGTAACAAGCATTTAACCATAATGAAGCCATGAAAAACCAGTCACATAATCAACACATTAAACCAAAACTTGTGCTCATTGATCTCATTAAAGAATAACACATATTAACATATGCATAATGCCAACCAGGTCAGGGACTTCCACGTACCACTTGACCATAAACTGGGGTTGAACTAATCCTCTCTTCCAGACCAATCACCCTTGTGTCATATTCCAAGCCTAGATTTGGGATTACATGGGATAAACCAAAACATAACCAAACAGGGAATCTAGAGGAAACCACCTCCACCCTCAAGCCATAGTGATTTCACCCAACACCGAGTCTAGAAATCACCAAAACCAATACAATCTTTGATGCCTCAGACTTTCTTCACCATACCCAAAAGAATTTTCCTGTATCAACCCACTTATCAAGAGCTTCTCGGAGAAAACCATCTCCACTTTCAAACCTTGGGATTTTCCTAAGATCACCTCAACCAAGATCCATTGGCAATTCAAAGCTCAACCAAATAGGGAACCCACTACATCATGGCTATCCAGGAAATGGTATAAGGAAAGGTTGTACATGAATGCCAATCCAAGAAAATATCATGCCAATGACATCAAAATTGACCAAATAAACCAATGCATGAACCATCCATTCAAATCACAACAAGATAATCAAACATGCACATTGTTACCTGCAAATCCTCAACTATTTTTTGCGCTTGCTTCTTGTTGTCTAAATATTCTCTTGGTTGTCACATGAATTCTTCTTTCACTGCTTGCTTTCCTTACTTGTTCCTTGTGCTCCCAAGTGCTCTTCTTGTTGTAGTATTTTCTCTCCTTTTTCCTTGCTTTTTCCTCAAAGAGAATGCTAACATGTTGTCTCTCCAATTTCTTTTTCTTTTTCTATTCATTTTTCTTTATTTTCCTTGCATGCATATTCGTTTACTATTTTTCTCCTTGTCTCTTCCTCTTTCCCACCTACTGAATTGGAATTTATTTCATTTTCCTTTATTCCTTTTGCTTTTTTCCTCATGTCCTTACTAGCCTATAATAAATAATTGCCATTTATTGCCTTTTACCTCTTGCCAATGCCAATTTCCATAGCCAATAAATAATTAACTACATGTGGATCCCAATGTAATGTTTTTCCCCTCATTCAACTTGGAATACATGTCCCATGACCTTGGTTTTATTTTTTATTTTATAATTTCCATAGATTATTTATTACATGGAATTTAACCTGGGGTTGTTTTAGTGAGAGAGTTGAAGAAGAAGGATTCCATTAAGAAAAACCTTTACATGTAATGAGGACAATTTTAGGACCTCTCCTTCTCTACTTTCACTCTCTTCCTATTGCCTTCTTATAAGGTGTCTTTTTTATGAAGTTAACTTAGGTTTGACTTTGTCAATTATATATCTACAATTCCCTTTTACATAAAAATATGAGTTTATGACTTATACATTCAAATTTAGACTATATGCACCCTAAGATTCAGATAAGTTCTCCCCCCTAGAAGAATATGGTCCTAATCATTTCACCCATGCTAAAAAAATTGGGACCCCATTATGTTCATTATACCCTCATGATTACAATGTGTTGAGAGCTAGCGAAGAGACAGGTTTTGTGTTGGTAACCCATAACCACAGGTTTGTGAATGACCTGTAACCCTCGTTCCTATTTTTAGGTAGTGAACCTCTAGCTACAATTTTGTTAGTAGCTTTTATTACAACTAATGGAAAAAGATTCTATTGAAGATCCATTTAAGGTATCAATGAGATATTTCCATTGATATAAGATACTTGCATTGTTGTAGCTTATGGAGTGAGAAATTCCTTCCTAAAACTCAAGGTATGCACAATCCCACTACTTTACAAACCCATGTGACTTCAATCAATTTAATATTTTAACGAAGGAAATAAAATGAAATTCCATTAAAAACCCATTTGATCCAAAAAAAATTCCTTTAAAATGGGCTATCGTACACCCTTTGAAATTATCTATATAAATAGTGGTACTTGTATAAAAAAATTTAAGATGGTTTCCCTGCATTTTATCCATTGTCATGCTTCAATGATGGTCATACAACTATGGATAAGTTGAGAAAGAGATGAAATGAGGTCACCCAAGCTTCAAAATGTTGCATCATGTGGATACCAGATGAGGCTCCCATGGAGCAACAAACTGACTTTATACCAATGGTCATGATCTTGGGGGCTAAGATCCAAAAGGCTTGAATGTTGTGAGAAGAGGAGAGAAAACACACAATTTTTCTATGAAACTAATCACATGAACTTTGATGAAAATGCATGAACTAAGTACACCAAAAAAATATGAAGAGAGAGGGGGGGAGAGAGAGAGAGAGAGAGAGAGAGAGAGTTGGACAACGATGATTCAATTAAGAAGAACCATTACATGCAATGAGTCAAATTTTGGTACCTCTGCTTCTCGACCTTCACTCTTGTCCTATTGCCTTCTTATAAGGTGTATTGTTAATAATGTCAAATTTGATTAGGTTTGACAACATCAATTAAATATGTATCAAGTTCCCTTTTACAGAAAAATATGGACATAAACAAAGATGAAGCCTTAACTAGAATAGTAAGATGGTTCTTAAATGTGACTTTAGGATGGGAAATCCCTATACATTTTGTAAAAACAATAGGTGAAAATGAAGGATATGAAATAAATGATAGACCACTGACGATTACACTTTGGAGTGGTAGGGACATAACATACATCCTAAGAGAATGGAAGTATTTGAAGGGGATAAAATATATTGATGAGAACCTTAGAACTATCCAACAAAAAGAGAGAAGGAATGGGCTTTGGGAAACGAAATAAGAAATTAGGGTAGTGGGTTGTCTATTGGAATGGTAAGGCCAAGATCAAAGAGTTAAGAGGCACAAATCATAAATAGGGAGACATAGCCCTTGTGACCCGAAGCAAATTAAAACTATTGGTATGAAATTGTAGTGGAGATTTGTGGAGGAAATTCATGTTTGGGGCCTCTATAGAAGGACATGACATCATCATCCTAGTTGAGATTCATGAACACAAAAGTTGTAGGATCCAAGAGATTTAAGGATACAAACTTTAGATTGCCCAAAATAAGGAAACAAAAACCATAAAGATGGGGGGGAATGGCTTGCTTTATAAAACAAGAGCTTCAAGAAAATATAATCATGAAGAAAGTAGACAGAAAAACAATTATATTTTTCTTGAACTACAAGAGGGTGGAACTCCTCCTTCTTGGGCACATACTTTTTGACCCCCAAATCATTATATTTCTACAAGAAGTAGGGATTAGACAATGAAGGACCATACCACCACTAGTGGGACACATAACTAAATATAAAGCAAGAGGGGGGTGTGCAGGTTAGCATTGGTAAGATATTTTAATAAGGGAACATGGAGTTTGTACTAGATAACAATTTTTGTGAAGTGTGCACAACCAATATGGCTAGTCGAACATGAAGGACAATGAAGTAGAAGCTCAATAGATGGGAACAAATAATTTACACACTTTACAGGAGATTTCTTACATCTATGAAATGTTCACAACATTGTTATATGTAATAGACTCAAGAGGTCGAAAGGATTAGGTGAGGCCACATGTCACACACACAATATAAAGTGCATGGTCAATTAGCTGTTGGTCTTGTAAAGTGGTACATACATAATAATAGCCTTCATGATCAATCATTTTCATGAATTTATGTCATGATATGATGATCTACTCTTTGTAGAATGAGGTAGAAAAAAGGGAGAGACTGGTGGATAAAGCAACACAAAATCAACATAAAATGAAGCAGGAGTTACTAAAGAAAAACCCAAAAAATTAGCATGGAAATTGAGTATCACCTCCTAGTCAGGGATCATGAGAAAAGACACATGTAAATACCCAAATGTGAAGAGATGATGGGTGACAATCCAAACAACATTAGGAAAGTGTAAACTTAGGTACCTAGGATAAGGGAGATGGGAAGCTAACAACTTCCTAATGAATTTGTCATTCAATGAAAAGTGAAAAAGGGAAAGGGCTAGATCCAAGAGAGATGACAACAAGGGGAAGCTCAACCAATGCAAGATGGTTGTAAAACATAAAAAGAATGAATTTTTGTAAGAATGGGACAATAAGGGATGATGAAAATGTTCAATGAAAATCCAAAAACATTTTTGGAAATAGCTACATACTTGTAAAAAAGTTTAAGTAAATGAAATTACAACTAAGTAGTGTGTAACAACCTCGGTAAAAATTCCATGTAAATAAAGTTAATAAAGGCAAAATAATAACCAAGGTTATGGGACACATATTCCAATTTGAATGTTGGGCAAGAAATCCTAGTGTGGATGTTCATTTGGTTTATTATGGCTAAGGAAATTGGCAAAGGCAAAGGATTTGGAAAGGCACGAGGCATTAATTGGCATTTTATTTATGAAAATAATGGAAATTAGGAGAAAAGGAAGGTGAAAGGTCACAGGTTGCATGTGAGTAGGAAAATAAAGGAAGATAATGGAAAATTGAAGAAAGTAGAGGCCTCATTAATGAAAAGGATTCTGAGGATCAATTGGTACCTTTTGTTAGTTTAGTTTTGGAGCTCTCTCTCACTCTTGGACACTTAGAGCATTCTTGGAGCACTCTAGCGTTGGATCAAGGAAAGCAAAGGAGGGACAAAGAAGGAAAAGGAAATCAAAGATTAAGCAAGGAAGAGCAACATCTAGCAGCTACAGTGGGATTATTTTCAGGTATCAATTTGCATGTGTGATTTCCTTTCTAGTTTTGGCATGCATGGTACATGCATGTGTGTATTTGGTTCTCTTGTTGGCATGGGTTTTTATAGGTATGACAATGTTCTTCAACCTTGCCTTGCCATTTACAAATAGCCATGGTGTGATGAGTTTTATTGTATTTAGTTGAGTTAGATTGTTGGATGGTTTCGAAACTAAGTGAGGTGGTCTTGAAAGAAAGAACACAAGCCTAGGAATCCCTGGACCGGAAAAGGTGGGATTACAATAAAGTTGTATTTTTTGTGCCTCAATGGGCCTAGGAATCCTCGACTGGTGAATGGTGGAATATACAGTAAATCTTAGAGGTGTGTGCCCTCAATCAAGCCTAGGAATCCTTAACCTGTGAATGACAGGATATATGATAAATCACAAAGGGTGGAGTCTTGATTAGGCTAGGAATCCTTGACCGTTGTATGGCGGGATATATGTTAAATCCTAGAGACTACGAGACAGGAAAATTCCTCACGGTGTAGGTGGAGAAATATGGTGGCATCCATGCTTTTTTAGGGCCTAATGATCCATTTGGGATTGTTGTAAAGCCTGAGGAAACCTAGTTTGGTTTGGTTTTTAGTACCACCTTCATGCTTGGAATATGGCACAGGGGTGATTGGCTGAAAGAAAGATTTGGTTCAACTAATCTATGGTCAGTTGGTTCGTGGAAGTCCCATACCTGGTTGGCTTTTGCATTCATTGATAAGAGTTATTTCTCCTTGGTATTTCATGTGTAAATGTACTAGCTTATATGTGGATTTTATGGTTGTTATATCCTTGTTATTTCTATTGGTTATATGTTGGTTATGAGTATGTTTTATGACAGACTTGATGTATGGATCTCATCATGTTTTGATTAGTAACTGAAAGTACAATGAATATATTACATAATATATGATTATGCAGCTATTGTGATATAACAACAATGCTTCTTTACGAATCTTAGATAAGTATGAGACCTCTATGCTCATATATGTTGTTATGACCTTTAGCTTACATATTTGTGACATGTTTGGCGAAATTCCTATAATGTCTAGTAGGGGTTTGTTCAAGTTCTTACTCAAATGTTTGCATTAGTACCTTTATTTCCATGTCATTTATCATTTCTGGAAGTTTCATGAAGTTTTGGGCAGTGGCGTGAGTCCTAGCCTTGAAAAAGTGGCACAAAATTCGTGGTCGTTGGCTCAGAATTGCCTGGAAAAGTCCACAGTTGCTGGCATGCCTTTCTGTGGGAGCGACTAGAAGGCTTTGGTCATATTCATGCCTTGTCATGGGAGTGGCTAAGGCTCTAATCCAGTAAAATTATAAGTTTTCTCACGGGTTAAGTGCTTGGAAGGGTTGGTTACCTCCTAAAGGGTCTATAACTCCTAGGGAAGGTCAGTTTGGTTGTGTTTTATCAGTTCCACTTCCTTAACTGCACTTGGGGAGTTGAATCACATAATAGTAGCCTCTCTTCATATGTTTACCCTAGTGGACCAGTTAGCTTGGGTAAATGTGAGAGGAGGTTGTTATAGAGTGGTACCAGAGCATGGTTCACCCCTTGGACTTGATGGGCAGTGTATTGGTCATGCTTTCATGTTGGTTGCATATATGTATTCTTCTTGCTTGTGGTCTATGTACTTGTTGTGTATGCATGGTGGTGGTCATGGTTGCAATGGTGTCGCCATGTGAAAGTGGATGGTGTGTTGTTAGATGTGGTCATCATGAGTGTATGTCAATTATCAATTGGTTATGCATGTCAGTGCTTATATATTGTTATTCATACATTGATATGGTTGTAGTTTTCATGCACGAGGTCATGGTATGTGGCTAGTATGATCAGGAATTGATAACTAGATAGTGGTTAAACTGATGTTATATGATGACGTGATTATGATTATACATGTATCATGCTAATCTGGTTGATCTTGTAGATGAGATATCCTCCCTGAACTATTCTGAGATATGTTGATTATGTTATGTTTTCGATTTAGCTTACATGGTATACTTGTAGGAAGAAGATCAAAGATGACTAGCAAGATGGTAGACTACAGTTCATGAGACTGTCATGTGGAAAGAGTCAATTTTGCGGACAAAACCGACCTCCCTAGAAAACAAGGCTTTTCTAGTGACAAACAAAACAATCAAGCACTATCTTTCCCTAAATATGCATTTAAAATAAAAACAACCAGGTGTTTGAGGCTTACCTCTAGTCCAACGCTGTTTGTAGCAGCCAAGCCTCTTCGATCCAGATGAGCTCCTTCTCCTTGAAGCCTGCATTCACTAACAAGCAAACGATTACATAGCACCTGAATAACTCATATAATAAAACATATTCATCATAAAGACCAAGGAGTTTATGAAACAAATTATATATAACAACTTGTTGAGAAAAATGAACTTAATTGTATTAATTGGAAACAAAAGAAACCTTACAACTAGTGCCTTGGTGTTGTGCAGGTCCCTCCCAGGGTCCAGCAAGAGTTCTCCTCTACTTTGATCAGCTCACCCACTTCCAAATGAAGCTAAGAAAGGATTGGGATCTCTCCTCTCAAGCTCTATAAAGGAGTCCTAATTTCAGCAGCATCTACCCTTAGGAATGTTCAGCTTTCAACCTCCCCTCCCTCTGGCCCAATGCCTGTATTTATAATGCTTTGGAGGAAGTTAAACAGGTCCACCATCAATGGGATAAGTCCCTCTTTCAAAGGGATAGCTCCCCCCTTCATGGGATAAGTTCCTCTTTCATTGGGATGCATGAACCATCTGGAGGCGCTCAATCCACGTCAAACCATCTTCTAGAATGCTCTAGAATCGACCACAAGTAAGTTTTTTGAAGTAAAACTTGCGCCTTTTGACTTTTACAGGGGTACGCACCCACCCCTTTACAGACAGAGCGTACAAGTACGCAGGTATTATGTACTTGAGGTGCGTACACGCAGGTAAGAGTAGGAGAAAGTGCGTAACCAGAGTTATATTGATTTTTAAAGGCTTTCTCTCTTTTTTGGAGTTTGACATGAGGAGCAGAGGTATAAGACTTGCCAAGGAGGACAGTATGGTTATTGATGGAGCCATACTGACTGCAAATAGTCATGGTGACAAATTTTAGTGTAACAGAGACTCTCCCTATGGATCATATAGCAATGTGGTGTTGGGCACTCTTCTAACTTAGCAGACACATTGAGAAGTTTGAAGGCATAAATAAGGAGTTGCAAGGCAAATAATGATAGGATCATTCAGGCACAGGAGACACAAGTAGAATTCAATGCATTAATTCTTTATAGGTTGTCAGAATTGCAGAGATAGGGACCACTTCGGGTTAGCCATGGGAAGGAGGACATGAAAAATGGGACATATGGAAGTAGATCTCATGGTGGGCACAAGTCCGATAGAGATGAAATGATTCAAGATGGCAGACTCTTAGATAATCCGGACAAGAGAGGTGATGTACATAGGTTCTATTCTAATTTTGGTTTTGATCGGCTATGGTCATCATTGTTATTATCCTTACAGGAGAAATGATAGGGAATATTTTCCAGATGAGTTCAAGAAAGTTAAGCCACCTACCCTTGATGGAGATTTGAAGAAGTCAGAGGATGCAGAAGCATAGCTTTGAGTTTCATGAATACACAGAGAATATGAAGGCCATAATAGTTATCTTCAGCCTCAAAGGGAAAGCAAACATTTGGTGGGAAGATGTGAAGCGGGTTAGAGACATCAGGACAAAGGAGTTGAGTTGGGATGAATTTAAGAGACTTTCTAGCAAGAAGAACTTGTCAAAGAGGTACTACGACAACAAAGCCAAGGAATTATATGAGCTAAATATGGGATCGATTATACATGAGGAGTACACAACTAAGTTCTTGGAGTTATTGAGGTATGTACTACACCTTAAGGATGAGAAGGCCAAAGTTTAGAGATTTATCAGTGGATTGCCATTAGCCTTTAGAGATCGGATTGAGTATGATGAGCCTCAGTCACTTGAGGAAGTTATTAGGAAATTGAAGCATTTTTATGAGCATTCAAAGTGAAAAATAGAATCTCAACAAGGTTGGAAAGGGAAAGACAAAACTAAAGGTAAATGGTAGCTGAAAAGAACAAGGCCTTAGGATGCATGTGAGAAAGAAAATGTTGCACCTTACAAGAAGTTAATGGGTCACAACAAGGAGGGAAACATAATAAAGGTGATGGTATAGTATGGTTGCAGTGTTGTACATGTGGTAAGAAACATCTTAAGAGGGTTTGTCTACAGAATCAAGGTGGTAGGCCTCAAATCTACAGTGCACAGGAAGCGCAGACAATTGGGAATGTTAGGCAGAGCATTCCATGGATTTGTGCAATGCTAGATAACAAGTAGGAAGATCATCAGACAACCGTAATCAAGATAGATGGTAAGATTTGTGATCAAGTTGTTTCCATTTTGATTGACCCTGGATCTAATTATAGTTATGTTAGTCTTGAGTTGATGGATAATGTGGTTTGAATAAAGAAGTGCTTGTAGAATCCTGGTTAGTGTAGTTGGCTACAGGTACAAAGAAGAGAGAGTATCATTGGGTAAGATCTTGTGCATTTGAGTTGAATGGTATTGCTACCTTAGCACATCTGAATGTATATCGTTGAGATCATATAATATTCTTTTGGGTATGGACTGGTTGTATCTTCATAAGACCAAAGTGAATTTTTATGACAAGTCCATTGAGTGTTTGGATGACAGTGGAGAACAATGAATCTTGCAGGGTAAGAAGAAGGTAACATCAATTAGAATGGTGATAGTTATGCAGGCAAAGCGTAGTCGCAGAAAAGGGTGTGTGTTATTTGCAGTGCATATTTCTAGTGATAAAGGTAAGGATGTTGAGGATGCGAAGGTATTGAGTAGGTACCCGCTCTTGCAAAAGTTTCAATATGTGTTTCTAGTAGACATTTTAGAGTTGTCGCCTCACAGAGAAGTGGACTTTTCCATTGAGTTGGTACTAGGGGTAGCACCAACATCGAAGGCACCATACAGGATGAACACTCTAGAGTTAGTAGAGCTGAAGTTGCAGTTGAAGGAAATGCTTGACAAGGGATACATTAGGCCAAGTGCATCACTGTGGGGTGCACTAGTGTTGTTTGTAAAGAAGAAGGATGGTACTCTTAGGTTATGCATTGATTATAGGTAGTTGGAAAAGGTAACCATCAAGAACAGGTATTTGTTGTTGAGTATTGATGACTTGTTTGATCATTTTAAGGGAGCAACAATATTTTTGAAGATTGATTTGAGATTAGGATATCATCAGGTACACATCAAGGAAGAGGACATATACAAGGTTGCTTTTAGGTTCAGGTATGGGCACTATGAGTTTGTTGTAGTTCCATTTGGTTTGACTAATGCTCCAACTACATTTATGTGCTTTATGAATAATGTATTGCGTCCTTATCTGGACAAGTTTGTTATTGTATTCATTGATGACATCTTGATATATTCTAAAAATGAGGAAGAGCATGCCAAGCACTTAGCAGCAGTGTTGAGATTGCTAAGAGAACACCAGTTGTATGCTAATTTTAGTAAATGTAGTTTCTTTCAGACATAGGTACATTACTTGGGACATGTTGTTTCCAAGGAAGGTATATCAATGGGTCCGGAAAAGATAAAAGCTATTATGGAATGGGAAACTCCTAGGAATGTGGATGAGTAAGGTCATTCATGGGGTTATCAGGTTACTATAGGAGGTTCATTAGGAACTTCTCACGCATTTCATATCCTATTACGTGACTATGAAGGCAAGGTAATAAATTTGAATGGAAAAAGGAATGTGTAGCCAATTTTGAACGATTGAAGTAGTTGTTGACAAATGCTCTAGTATTAAAGATTGCAAATCCAAACAAAGAATTTGTGGTGTACATGGATGCTTAGAAGAGAGGACTTGGTGGAGTCCTTATGTAGGAAGGACATGTAGTATGCCACGAGTCACAAAAACTAAATGAGCATGAGCATAATTATCTTACACATAATCTTGAGTTGGCAACGATCATTCATGCATTGAAGAGGTGGAGGCACTATCTTCTTGGCAGGGGGTTTGTCTTGATGAGCGATCACAGTGGATTGAATTATATATTTGACCAAATGAATCTGAATGCCAGACAAGCTATATGGTTGGCCATGATTAGGGAGTTTGACTTCGAGATTAGGTACATCAAGACTAGGGAGAATAGGGTTGCAGATGCTCTTAGTAGGAGACTACTGGTGAACCACATAGAAGCTATGAGCTCTTATGGGACAAACTTACATGATCGGATTTTACAGGTAGGACAATAAGATGATAATTACATAGAGCTTATGCATAGGTTACAACAGAGTACAAGTGGTTAGGATGTTGAATATCTTCTTACAAAAAATGGTTTGATCATATTTAGGGACATGATATATGTGCCAAATGACAATGAGCTCAAGAAGACTATCTTGCAAGAGTTTCATGCAATATCATATTCAGGTCACCCAAAATACCATAAGACATTGGTAACAATGAAGAAGTTTTATCATTGGCTGAATCTGAAGAAGGAAGTGGCAGAGTTTGTGGCTAGATGTTTGGACTATCGGCAAGTGAAAGTCAAATGTAAGCATCCAAGTGGACTACTACAACTGATTCTGATTCCAGAGTGGAAGTGGGAGGCCATTTCCATGGATTTCATCACAGGTTTTCCAAGGACATCTAGACAACATCATTCCATCATGGTTGTGGTTGAAAAGTTGACAAAGGTAGCGCACTTCATTCCAGTGAAGTCTACTTATTCAACTAGTGATGTGGCATAGGTATTCATCAAAGATGTAGTGAGGTTGCATGGTGTTTCGCTGAATATTGTGTCAGAAAGGGATTATAAGTTTACTTCCAAGTTTTGGAAGGAGTTGTTTGCAGGTTTGGGCACAAAGTTGGTCTTCAGCACAACTTATCATCCATAGACAGATGGATAGACATAGAGGGTGATCCATTAATGAAAAAGGTATTATAGACTATGTGTGAATTCACTTATGTTACTTAGTGCAACAGATTGAAAAGATTGCGAATAACATAAACACATAAACAACTTGAAAACACATTCAAACACATCAACACAACCAAATTTAATAAAGGAGTTCGCTAGACTTTCTCAGTACGTCTCCTGGTCCTTTCGCTTCCAATGCTGACCTATTTATTTTGTCTTCAAATTGTTGTTACATGTATGAGATCGAAAACAGAGTCTCAAATAAGAAAATGAACATCACCACTGTGTTCAGCTCGAGATTTCGAGTCAAACAAGTATAAACTCGACCATATTTGGCCACTGTGACCTCCAGACCCCCTGGAATGGTCCAAAACCACCTTTGTCCCTGCAAAACCACCCTCCATTTGGAAAAATCCACCTTCTACCTGCATAAAACCACCTCGGTCTACACGTTGGTGGTAGGGCAGGTTCGATACCTGTAATGGTTTATGAAATTGGTGACTTGGTTAACCAAGTCCCACCCTTTGGCATATTGGTTATGTTTTGTGATATGATATTGATATCCCATATATAGTTGTAATCTATGGTGAATGTGGAATAATGTGATAACATAAAATCAAAGGATCGGTGGTCGTGGGGCTAACCCCGACCGTCTGACCTTTTTCTGGCAGAGATCCTAACACCAAAATAAATACAACTTTAGCATACCGATCCAATGGCTATCGCGACACCCGTTCACCAACTCTCTTGACCGATATCCATTGTCAATCAATCCCACATGATCCAACGGCTATTGCATCATCTGCTCACCAACTAGCCCGGACGATCTCCACCGTCGATGTGACCCGTCCAATTGAATGACTATTGCGCAATCTCGCGCAGATTCTTGCATGACCGATATCAAATCGAGAGCACGCGAGAAAAGTGGTTTTCTCGTGCTACGTGTTGCATGCTAAGGTTAATCACGTGAATTTTAGAAATACCATTTCCACCTTTAGGGTGCGCGAGAAACCGTTTACCACTTGCCAAATACTACCCACATCCTTAATCTGATCTTTTCATTTTTTAACTTCATTTTACGCGACTTAATCCTAGCCGTCTATCTCCCTCACTCTCATTCGTTGTTCTGACTAATCTGATGACTGTGTTTCGCTGCTTTAATACCACTTTCATCTGCATTTGAAGACTTTGATCCGTAGGCAAAACTGAATCCATTTTTGGATCACTCCTCCCCACTTGAAGCTTTTGGTCCACCAAAAGTTGTTTTTAGTTGTCGAGTAAGTGAGGATAAAGTTCCCTCACTTTTCCAATATCTATCCATCGTGCTTTACTCGAATTTGTACCTTTGAGTCCAACTCGAAGATACTCAACATTTCCCCGTCGCGAAGTCCTTATCCTCCTGTCAAGAACTGTGTCCTCCTGTAACTCATTGAGATACTCGGGCAAAAGATCTTCAATGGAAGGTAGCTGACCTTGCTCTTCGGGATCTTCAATCAATGAAGGCTCATACAATCGCAAGTTTTCAACATTTACGACGGAACATATTTTCATATAAGCTGGTAGATTTGTAGAAAACATTTTCACCAATTTTGTCAAGTATTTTGAAAGGACCATATCTAATTGGTTTCAACTTTTTACCTTCCCCTTGCAGTCTTTCTTTACTGATGTACAACCAAACTTGATCACCAACTTGAAAACTATGCTCAACTTGATGCTTGTCATGTCGCGCCTTATACTTTGCTTGGCTTCTTTCCAGTTGTTCCTGTACTACCTGGGGAATTTCCTGGATTTGTTCAATTAACTTGGTTGCTTTGTCCACGTCATTGTATCCATCAACTGCTATGTCTTTACCAAAGACAAAATCCAAGGGGTCTTTGGTATAAAACCAAAACAAGTCTCAAAAGGAGATCTCTGAGTAGAAGAATGTTTTGCATGGTTGTAAGCATGTTGCACATAACACAAATGCTCATCCCAAAGTTTGGGATGCTTGCTGCAATATCCTCGAAGCAACTATATTACTGTCCTATTGACCACTTCTGTCTGACCATCTGTTTTGCGGATGAAATGTCATGCTCTTCTTTAAATTTGTGTCCATTAACTCCCATAGACTTGACCAAAATTTCTTGACAAATTGAGAATCTCGATTGGATACAATAGAAGTGGGTAACCCAAAATGAACCCATACATTTTGAAAGAACAACTTTGCAGTTTGTTCAACTGTGACCTATTTATTATATGGTGTCAAAATACACATCTTACTAAACCTATCCACAACTACATACAAATAATCATGACTCTTTCTAGACTTTGGCAATCCCCCAACAAAATCCATGGAAACAATTTCCCAAGGACGAGAAGGAATTGGAAGTGGAGTATACAAGCCTAATTTTCTATTACTTGGCTTGCTTGTAGGACACATAGTACATCCTTTAATATATCTAGAAACTGTCTCATTCATTCGTGGCCAATAGCAGAATCTTTGTAATTGTGCAACTGTTTTACTTACACCAAAATGACCTGATATGAGAGGAGTATGTGCTTCTTGAATTATATTAACTCTTTCAGTTTGTGGGATGCATAACTTTACCAAATGATATAAGAGTTTGTTCTGTATGTAATAATCCAATTCTTCTACCTATTTGCCATGACTTAAAGTTGCATATACATCCTTAAAATTTGTGTCTTGAGCATATTGTTCAATGTAACTTTCATGAATTACCGAATTATGCTTGAGTATTGTGGATGCATTTATAATTGGTCTTGATAACATATCTGCAACCTTATTATGTATGCCCTTCTTATATTTGATAACAAGATTAAATTGATGTAGAAAACCCATCCACCTGTAATGTCGTGATTGTTGCAATTTAGTTTGTAAGAGTAAATATTGAAGTGGTTGATGATCTGTGTGTATGATTGTTTCTTTACCCATTATCTAGTGTTTCCACTTTTTAACACTCTGAACTAATGCATACATTTCTTTATCATATGTAGGATAGTTAACTACTGTTGATATGAATGTCTCGGAATGAAACCATATAGGCTTTTTGTGCTGCATCAACACTACCCCCATGGCATATTCACTTGCATCTGTCTCAATCTCAAATGGATGCTGAAGATCTGGCAGTGCTAGTATTGGCGTTGTACTGATCCTTTCTTTCAATGTGTCGAAGGATTTCTGTTATTTGCCTCCCCACTGAAACACCTGTTTCACACTTGTCAAATCATGTAAAGGAGCTGCAATAAAAAAAAGCTAGCAATAAACTTTCTCCAATATTGCACTGCCCCTAAGAAACTTCCAACTTCTGTAGCAATATTGGGCTTAGGCCAATTTATAATGACTTCTACCTTAGAGAGATCTATCTTCAATTCACCACCCCCTACAATATAACCCAAATAATTCAAATATGTTCTTCCAAATTCACATTTTGACAGTTTTACATAGAGATTTTCTCTTTTCAAAACATCTAAAATCTGCTTTACATGCTTTACATGTTCATCCTATGTTCTATTGAAAACAAGAATATCATCTAAATAGACTATTACAAAATCATCAATGAATGGCCTAAATACATCATTCATGACTCGCTTGAATGTAGCTAGAGCATTAGTTAAGCCAAAAGCCATAACCATCCATTCATAGAGTCCTTGCTTCTTTTGAAAGCAGTCTTCCATACATCCTGTTCTGCAGCTTTGATCTGATGGTAGCCACTCCGCAAGTCCAATTTAGAGAAGTAAACTGCATCTTTTAACTGATCTAACAAATCATCAATACGAGGAAGAAGATAACGATTCTTTATTGTGATTTTATTTAATGCTCTAAAATCAATACACATTCGCCACAAACCGTCTTTTTTTCGCACTAACACAATAGGTGATCCGCACGGTGATGTGCTTGGTCGAATAAACCCTTGATCGAGCAACTCCTATACCTGCTTCTTTATCTCTGCATTCTCTAGATCTGATAACCTGTACATTCCAATGTTAGGTAGTGGAGCATCTTGCTGCAAATAAATCTCATGTTCTATCTCTTGCTTGGGTGGAAGCCCTTTGGGATCTTGAAATAGAATATCATAATCAGAAACAACTTTAACTAGATTTGCTTTCTGTATAGGATTACAGCCTTGGAATGCATCATATTTATCAATATCCTTTGCTTTTACAATCATAAGTAAAAATTGTTTACTTGAATTTACAATTCTTTTCATCTGTCCTGAATTTATGAGAGAGAAGTTATCTTTGAGTTTATAAGCCCTTACAATATATTTAGTTCCATCCTTAGTGAGTTGATACTTATTTTCAGTTCGATAGAAGATAACATTTCTATCGTACAAGTATGGACTTCCTAATACAATTCCACATATGTCCAATGGGACTATGTCTAACTCAACCTCATCTACAAACTTTGACCCAATAGCAAAATGAAGTTTACATTGTTTCGTAACTTGTAGCTTAGTTTTATCACACACCCAACCTAATGGATATGGCTTTTTATGAGGTTTTGTTTCTAGACCCAACTTCTTTACAATCGCTTCAGAAATCAAATTAACTTGTGACCCACTATCAAATAATGTATCAATTTTAATATGCTTGGAAATGACTCTAATATGAAATAGCTCATTTCTTTTCTTCTCATCATTATCATTATTAATAGAATGCGAAGAAGTACTTGTAGATGCTTTAGAATATTTACCTTTTATACCTGTAGTTGTAACCATTGTCTCATCATGTGAATCTAATCCCAAGTCCTTTTGAATAATAGCAACATTCTTTCGCTCTTTACTCCCAAACTTCTTAGGCTTTAATTCCAGATGCAATGACCAGCAATGTGCCTCATCGTTTCCTTGCTTCTTATAATGAGTGCATGAAGTTTTATCCTTCTTCACAATGTTTGTTTTCTTGTCTTTCCATTTAAGTTTCTTTTTGCCTTTATTCTTGCTTTCAATAGGTTTGGATGATTTTCCAACATCTTGGGTTACATCTTTGCCTCTAGCTTCTAGATGAGTTGCTTGAACCAATACATCATCTAAGCTAGTTGGATTAAACATAAGTATGGTATGCCTCAAATAACTATGAAGACAACCTATGTATTTCAACAATGTCTCTGGTGAGTCCAATGATATGCCTAATGTACGGAATTCCTGAGTATAACTTTGAACACTTTGACCTTTTGATTGACGTAGTGTTTTCCAACTCATCATTGCTTGTTCCATATAAGCCAAAGGATAAAATTGTTTTTTAATAGCAGAAACAAATTCATTCCAAGTTGAAATGATTTTGCCATACTTTTGGAGATCTGCTTGTGTCTTTCCTTCCCACCATACAAGTGCGGTTCCTCCAAGTCGAAGGCTAGCAAGCTGGATCTTCTTCCTTTCTGAAACAACTTTCTGTACCCTACAATACACTTCAATTTGTCTTATCCAATTATCAAGATTTTCAGCGTTAAGTTCTCCATCATAAATTGGCAAATCAAATTTTACATCTAATTTGATCAAAGAGGATTTCTTCTTCTTCTTCTTCTTCTTAGAAGGACTAGATTTATGAGAAGAAGAGGATGATGACGATGATGGTGATGATGGAGGAGATGGTGGAGGAAGCATTCCTCCCTTTCCCTTATCTTCTTGATCTTTAGGTGATGAAGTGCCTTCATCTTTGTTCTTCTTAAACTCGCGATACATCTCTTCCACCATTGCACGTATTGTCATGAAACTATCCAAGAATTGAGATTCTAACCCAAGTGGAGTTTCATTTGCCATCCTTCTTTGTGAAAATACCCTTCCAATCTCTGGATTCACCTCAACAAGTTCACCTTCACCTCGTCCGAGCCTCAACCTAGTAAGCATTCAAATCTCCACACAAACTTGTCAAACCTTAAAAACCTTGATGCTCTGATACCACTTGATCCGTTAATGAAAAAGGTATTATAGACTATGTGTGAATTCGCTTATGTTACTTAGTGCAACGGATCGAAAATATTGCAAATAACATAAACACATAAACAACTTGAAAACACATTCAAGCACATCAACACATCCAAATTTAATAAATGAGTTCACCAAACTTTCTAGCTACGTCTCCTGGTCCTTTTGCTTCCAGTGCTGACCTCTTTATTTTGTCTTCAAATTGTTGTTACAGGTATGAGCTTGAAAACAGAGTCTCAAATAAGAAAATTAACATAACCACTACATTCAGCTCGAGATTTCGAGTCAAACAAGTATAAACTCGACCATATTTGGCCACTATGACCTCCAGACCCCCTAGAATGGTCCAAAACCACCTTTGTCCCTGCAAAACCACCCTCTGTTTGGAAAAACAACCTTTTGCCTGCATAAAACCACCTCGGTCTGCGCGCTGGTGGTAGGGCAGGTTCGACACTTGCAATGGTTTATTAAATTGGTGGCTTGGTTAACCAAGTCCCACCCTTTGGCATATCGGTTTTGTTTTGTGATATGGTATTGATATCCCATATATAGTTGTAATTTACGGTGAATGTGGAATAATGCGATAACATAAAATCAAAGGATTGGTGGCCGTCAGGTTGACCCTGACCGTCTGACCTTTTTGAGGCAGAGATCCCGACACCAAAATAAATACAAGTTTATCATACCGATCCAACGGCTATCGCGTTGTTGAGCCCCAAAATTGCATCTTTCCTATACACCTTTCTAGACTTTTTCCATTTACTTGGACCTCCTAAGCTGTCAACATCATTGCATATTGAGTTAAAAGAGCACATAAAGTGGTTTCCTAACTATGTTTTGTGTCTGTTGTTTGAATTAGATTTTTTCTCATTGAGCTGCAGAATCTTGTCACTTTCCGCAGCCAGTTCAACTTTCTGCAGCCTTTTTGTTAAAGTCTATATTGCAGGTGTCTTCAGGCAAATCGAGCCACATGGGCAAGTTGGAAATGACGTGGACATGGACCGAGTCCTATTGGCTCAGTCGAATTCATCAAAGGAGGCCGTAGTCAACAGGGGTCAAGCGGTGGTCAACAGAAGAGTCATATGGTAACAAGACTCCACTTTTCAACACGTGAAGACATTGCGTGGCCGTTCCTAGATCTCTGGGGACATATCAACACCTGTGGACTACTCCATAAGGCGAATCCAACAGCCACCCTCAATAGATTTAATCACCACGGCAGCCATGATGCTAGATCCCTGGACGTCGTTGTTCACGTGTCCTCTGTCAGTGCAGTTCTTAGGAAATCAGTTATGTAAACGTTTGCTATAAATAATGCATTTCCATATGCATAGTAGTTAGTCTTGGTAATGTAATTTTGCTGTTAAGAAAGCCCACTGTGCCGTGACATTATTTCTTTGTTATGACTGCGTTTTGAATACATGAGAAGACTCTGTTCATAAGCATAATTCGTGGTTGATAGCTGTTGCCCGAGGTTGTGCAGAGGGCCCCTGTACACACCGAGGTTTTGTTTCATACTGCTGTACATTTTCATGCTGTGTTTCTTTACGTTCATTATGCCATAATTATTCACTTGTATATATTGCATTTCTTATGGTATTAACGTGTTATTTTTGTCCATAATTTTACATGCTTTATATTGCTGTTAACTGATCAATGTGTTTGTTCTAGATTACAGTAGGCAGCCCGGGCATTTGCACATAGTTTCACAATGACTAATGACATGGAATCAGTCTTATCTTTCTGCTGATTTATTTTTCTTAGTTTTTTTTTAATTCCAGCACTGTCTTATTTATTTCAGTTTTGTTCATTTGCTTTATTAGTTAGATTAAATATTAAATTGCTCATGTCATTATCAGTTACCTCCAAAAGCCATAGCGAGACTAATGGTGAGGGATTGAAATATGAGTGTGTAGTTTGATATTAGTTTATTTTTCTGCAAATTAGATATTGAATTGCTCATGTCATTATCAGTTACCTCCGAAAGCCATAGCGAGACTAATGGTGAGGGATTGAAGTATGAGTGTGTAATTTGATATTAGTTTATTTTTCTGCAAGTTAGTTATTGAATTGCTCATGTCATTATCAGTTACCTCCGAAAGCCATAGCGAGACTAATGGTGAGGGATTGAAGTATGAGTGTGTAATTTGATATTAGTTTTATTTTCTGCAAATTAGATATCAGATTGCTCAAGTTGTTTATGATTACCTCCGAAAGCCATAGCGAGACTAATGGTGAGGGGTCAGAATATGAGTTGATGTAATTTGATTTTAGCTTTACTTTGCTTGCAATTTTTTGATTTATTTGAGTACAGTTTCTTTTGTATTTATACAGCAACAAGGATAATGGTTTCATGATCAATAGTTCACTGTTTGTTTAATTAGAATAGTGGCACATTTTCATTCTCTTTTAGGAATTAATTCCATCATTGCATGTTTTAAAGCCTTTTTGAAAAGTTTGAAGTTTTGGAAATCATTTTAAAGGACATCATTGCCTTGAACATTTGTATCCATACTTGTCTTTAGAATTTCCATCTCACATTAGGAAATCAACGAAGATAAACCCAAAAACAAAATAAAAACCAAAAACGACAAAAAGTAAGAAATAGGTTATCTTGCACATATAGTGCGCCGCACTTCAACAGTTTACGACTCCCGGATTGACAATTAATATAGCAATTTAGAACACTCTAAATTGACCAAACACGCGTCACCCGTTCGCCAACTATCTTGGCCAATCTTCACCGTCGATCAATCCCACGTGATTCAAAGTCTATCACATCGTCCACTCGCCAACTAGCCCAGACGAAATCCACCATCGATGTGACCCATCCAATCGAACGGTTATCACGCAATCTCCCGCAGATTCTTGCACGACCGATATCAGATCAAGAGCACGTGAGAAAAGTGGTTTTCTTGTGCTATGTGTCACACGCTAAGGTTAATCGCGGTGAATTTTAGAAATACCATTTCTAGCCTTTAGGGCGAACGAGAAACTGTTTACCACTTGCCAAATACTACCCACATGCTTAATCTGATCTTTTCATTTCTTAACTTTATTTTGTGCGACTTAATCCTAGCCGTCTATCTCCCTCACTCTCGTTCATTGATCTGATTGATCCGACGACTGTGTTTCGCTGCTCTAATACCACTTTCATCTACATTTGAAGACTTTGATATGGAGGCAAAACTGAATCCATTTTGGATTAGAGGGTCAACAGGATATTAGAGGACATGTTGAGGATGTATGTGATGCATCACCAGAGGATATGGGAAGAGTACCTTCCATTCATTTAGTTTGCTTACAACAATGGATATCAAGAGCCACTAAGGATGAGTTTGTTCGAGGCACTATATGGGCAGAATTGTAATACTCTCATCAGTCGGAGTGATCCAGTTAACAGGTGGTCGATTGGACCAGATATGTTGGCACAGATGGAACAAGAAATGCAGGTAATAAAAAAGAATCTAAAGGCAACACAAGATAGGAAGAAAAAGTTATGCAGATCATAATAGGTCGTTTATGGAGTTTCAGGTTGGGGAACATGTGTATTTGCGCATCAAGCCCAAGAATATCTCCTTGAGGATTGGATCATGTGCCGACCTAGCACCTCGGTTTTGTGGACATTTCAAGATTCTTGAAAGGATTGAACCAATAGCATATCAACTTGCATTGCCTCCGATAATGAAAGTCCATGATGTGTCATTGCTTAAGAATTATGTTAAAGATGTTGATCACGTGATTGATTGATCTATATTGTAGGTGGAGCCAGATGGAGAATTCCAGCCGAAACCTTAGTGTATTGAAAAAAATATGCTCATGCTATGAAACCAAGCAATCAAGCAGGTTAAAGTGTAGTGGAAGCACTTTGAGCCCGATGAAGCTACATGGGAGATGGCGGATTAGATGTGGGTTATGTATCCTTCTTTATTCGTTGGTTGAGCGAATATTTTTGGTATATGTTTTGGTGTGATGTATTTTGTATATGTACATATGTATAGGAGGTAAATACTGCAATGAGTTGTGTTATAAAGCTCCAATAAGTGGTATGGGTGTCATGTCGTCATGATTGTCATGTTGTTATGTTGTCATGTTGGTTTGCTTCTCAGTAGGTTGATCATTATAAATATTGCATCGAACTAAGTTATAACACTCCATGGGCAGTATGTTTTGCTTCTCAACAGTCTTGTTGGTTGTAGGTGTCATTGAACACTGAGGAGAATGTTCCCCCAAGGGCAAGGGTTCTGTGACAACCCTGGTAAAAATTCCATGTAAATAAAGTTAATAAAAGAAAAATAATAACCAAGGTCATGGGACACATATTCCAAGTTGAATGTTGGAAAAAAAACATCCTAGTGTGAGTGTTCATTTTGTTTATTATGGCTAAGGAAATTGACAAAGGCATGAGATATTAATTAGCATTTTATTTATGAAAATAAAGGAAATTAGGAGAAAAGGAAGGTGAAAGGTCACAGGTTGCATGTGAGGAGAAAAATGAAGGAAAATAATGGAAAATTGAAGAAAATAGAGGCCTCATTAATAAAAAGGCTTATGAGGATTAATTGGTACCTTTTGTTAGTTCAGTTTTGGAGCTCTCTCTCTATTCTCTCTCTCTCTCACTCTTGGACACTTAGAGCATTCTTGGAGCACTCTAGAATTAGTACCTTTGCTTCAATGTCATTTATCATTTCTGGAAGTTTCATGAAGTTTTGGGTAGTGGCCTAAATCCTGGGCTTGAAAAAGTGGCACAAAATCCAGGGTCACTGGCTCAAAATGTCATGGAAAATTCCACAATCGCCAGCATGCCTTGTTACGGGAGAAAATGGAAGGCTTTGGTCACATGCATGCCTTGTCTTGGGAGGGACTAAGGCTCTAGGACAGTAAAAAGATAAGTTGTCTCTAGGGTTAAGCACCTAGAAGGGTTGGTTACCTCCTGAAGGGTTTGTAGCTCATGGGGAAGGTCAGTTTGGTTGTGTTTTTTAGTTCTACGTCCTTAACTATACTTGGGGAGTAGAATCACATCATAGTATCATCTCGTCACATGTTTACCCTAGTGGACTAGTTAGCTTGGGTAAATGTGGGAGGAGGGTGTTACATAGTGGTTGTCCCATGTCAAAAACCTTACAAAATCTTGACAACGAGACAACAACCACAACAAATTAGCATAATTAAGGATGTTTTCGTCAAGGAGGATGTATGGACACACATTAAAATATGGCAACTAGGAAAGCAATGGACATCAATGGGTTGCAAGTGGAATTCCTAAAGTGGGGTCTGAACATTACAAGCATCCTCAACCAAATGGTTAATGAAGGATTTCCAAACAACTAGGAAACACGCTTAATTTTTCCCATTCTTAAAGGGGAATACAAAAACAACCTAAGGAATCACATGGTTATCATGATCAACTCAATGTTTGCTAAATTGATGGGTGGGGCTATGGAAAGAAAGTTAATAAGTGGGATTTCGCACTCAACAATTTCTAATTTGAAGCACCCCTTCATAGGTCATTGCATCACACTCAGGCATATAATAGAGACAACTAGTGATAAAAAAGGAAAATATTTATGATATTTTTTGTTGATTTCAAGAGATTCTTTGACACTATATTGAGAGATTAGGGGTCCCAAATTGTTGGAAGGTAGCAATACACTAACTTTACGAAGACGCAAATGAAAAAATCTAGACCAATGAAGGGCTACCCAAAACTTTCAATCGTGACATTGGGGTAAAGCAATGTTTTTCTTTCTCCCCCACACTTTTTAGCCTCTACATAAAAAAGCAAAAATATTAGATAAACATGAAAATTGGGGGCTTGTGAATATTCCATGAATTATTGTCAAGTTCTTGATTTATGCGGATGACATAAAACTCATGGTTAAAGAAGTACACAACTTGCAATTTCATTGTAAAGCCTTATAAACCTTTTTCATAGAGGCTAGAATATGCATGAACATGGGAAAAACCAAGTTAGTGACATATCTTGATTTAAAAAAAGAAAAATGTAGCCCCAAATTAATTATGGTGTAGCTCTATTGAAAGTAACCCAAGAATACAAACTCTTGGGGTTTCATTTCAATGAAAATTTGAGTTGGGATAAATGAACACAAAAAGAACTCCAGGGGCCCTCTCTTTATACTCCAAAATAAATTTAGCTTAGTGGAGACATGGGACTCAAAGATGTGGCGTTCCCTCCTCCAAACCATAATTACTCTAGTGCTATTATATGGTTGTGAAATTTGGGGCCAAGTCTACCCAAAAGTAAGTGGAGGTAGTTAGAATGAGTACAAAAACACCATATTAAGCAACTTAATTATAAAACACAACACCCATATTATATAATCCTTGCAAAGTGGGGTTTGTACCCAATAGAGTTTGAAGCTTTTGGAAAATTAATTTTATATAGGGAAAAAATGACAATGATGAACAATAAGAGGTTTCCAGCCAAAATTGCCTAAGGGGAATTAAAAAGGACAGAAGAAATTAGGGGACCCCTAGTGTAGAATTCAGCTTAAGGATTGGGGCATAGAAGAGGAATTTATCTCAACAGATAGAAAAGAGTTCAAATGCTATATCCAAAAATATTACAACAAGGGGAAATGGAAGAAACATTTGAGTAGGAGATAACTATACTACATAGAAAACTTCAACCAATGGGGTTAAATACAAATTCAAGACTATTTGAAACTAAACACATCATGTTGTCAAACAACATGTTATGGCTTAACTAAGAAATGGGAAGATGGGAGAAATGTAAGGAACTATGAGAGGAAAGGTTGTGTAGGATATGTGGGAATGCTAAAGCGGAAACATGATGACACTTCATTCTTCATTGCATTGTATACTCATGCATAGCAAAGGGCCAAAACACACACAATGAGGGTTGGGAAGTGTCATTTCAAAAGGAAAAAATAGGGGACATAACAAGATTGGTAAAGAGACATATACAATTAAGGAAAGGGTTATCAAAGAAGAGTCTAAGATGGAAAATAAATGATCCTTAATTTTATGATAGTTTCATATTATAGTCGGGAACTGGACATCACAAGTTCCTTCTTGCTTAACTATTTCTTGGTCCCATAGAACCTATGGTCTTGTGGAAAATTTAATAAAGATAAATCCATCCATCTATCATCTATATATCTATCTCACTCAAAAAAGCGTAAATGTGAAGAGACAACACTTAAATTTAACCATAAATTTTAATAATCCCTTGTGAAAGTATATCTTAAACCCTAAGAGAGTGCTCTCCATTATTATGCCAAGGGGCACTCCACAACTCAATATAAGAGAGATGTAATGATGCTTTAGATGAGATGTTGTAATGATATGTTAGATAAAAAAATAATAATAACAAAACATAATGTTGTCTCAATTAAAAAAGTAATAAAAGGTAAAAAGTAATAAAATGTAATAATAAAAATAAGAAGCCGATTCAATTCAATTTGTTGCACCGAGAGGCACAACTATGGAAGAGATTTTGTCATGTCCTATCTTCTTATGTTATGTTATCTAAACATTTTGACTTGGTCAAATTACATAGAAATACAAATAAAGGTAAAATGAAAATAAATTAAAAAAACAAAATAAAGTAAGAAAATAAAATTAATAAATAAAATAAAATTGAGGCAAAATAGTCAATTTAACATTTGCATTTTTGGGGTGCAGGTTTTCATAACCCATGGTTTTGCCAATGAAAATTTTCTCTAATGTACCTTATTTACAGGCATAAAATTCCTTGAGCTAGAGAGCTATTCTAAACTTATGTTAGGTCAATAATTTTTTTTTGTCGACAATTAGATATGCTCCTACTCTGATCCAACCTTAAAATTTTCCTATTGACGTATGTCCTACATTCCTTTTCTAGAATAAAACCAATTTTACGCATCTCTATCATTTTTCAAAATATTAGACTATGGTTCAGATCGTAAAAAGGTTGAATATGACTTTTTGGAAAATTTTGGGCTTTCACAACCTGATAAATGGGCAAAGGTCCAATAGTGCCTTTATCTAGTGTATTACTTTAATATTTATATTTAGAGCAAAATTATAAGGCCATGACCAGGAAATCCCAAATAAGTGCATCATGTCCTAGATTCAACAAATGTATAATGTGATTATAATTTACAACAAGGCATAGTCCAATTGTGAAAAATGTCATCTCTCTTAGGCCTAATATACAATACAAACCATAACTATTAAGGGCATATAGAAAGCTACTAACCCATGGTTTGATTTATGGGAAATTGGCAAAGAAAGTTTGAAACCATCTAAATCCAGTTATATTATGCGATGTGAATGGAAAAATCCTAAAAATTATCTTTAATTCTCAGGGTCTGAATATTACTAATCTAGATTAGGAAACCATCGGAAATGTGTGTGTGTATGGTGAGACAATGTAAATGGAAGTGGAAGTGCGAATCTTTCAATTGTAAAATTATGGAAACATGATATTAAACATTCAAAATCTGTATTGAGTAAATCATCGGAAAATGTAAATTCATGGTTGACCACTGCAAATGGAAGTGGGAGTATCGTTTTCGAGGATGAAACAT
This sequence comes from Pinus tabuliformis, assembly GCA_031772625.1. Taxonomy (NCBI): domain Eukaryota; kingdom Viridiplantae; phylum Streptophyta; class Pinopsida; order Pinales; family Pinaceae; genus Pinus; species Pinus tabuliformis. The sequence goes on along the minus strand of CM062814.1, from coordinate 602,295,813 downwards.
CTAGAATTGTTAAAATAAATTGGGTGTTCCCAATGGTGGTATATGCTAGTTGTTATTGCAAGAATTATGGGCAAATTGTTAATTTAATAAGAAATGAACTGCAATGTTAATGTATTAAAATCATAAATGTTGCACATTCCTGATTTGATTAGCCTATCAAGATGATTGTGTAAATGTGAAGGTATTAATATATTGATTAGGGTTTTACATGTACTACACTTTCATTTTAGAGCGTTCTTGAAAACATTATTCATCAGTGTGATGACTCATCCCAAGATAGATAGGAAGGGATAACTTTTTTTGCTTTTATGCTATTGTTTTCATTATATTCAATAATGAGGATGTTGTCATTATATTCCATAAAGAGGATTAAAAGAGAGGAATATAATTAAATATTAATTTCAAAATAAATTTAAACAATTAATTAATAATTAAAAAATAATTTAGCATACCAATACATCTTTAATAAAAGATAGAAGAATAATTTAAATAAATATTTTATTTATTGTTATCTTTATTTTTATTTTTTTTGTATGAAAGTACTCACAAGGGATTTGAACTAATGACCTATTGCAAGGAGTCCCTTAACAATGCACCCAAACACCATCAATCCAAAGCCCCATGGGTTGCTTTTGTGTCATCACTTTATTTTTTGTTTTCTTTATATTCAATAATGATGATGTTTTCGTTATATTGTATTATGATGTTTTCGTTATATTGTATTAAAATAAATTTAAAAAACGACTATTCGTGATTTTTAAAAAACTTCATATTTAAATTTAATTAATAGACATATACAAATTTAATTATTATTTATATTTGTGATTACAACGGGACCAATTCATTTATTGGATGGAAGAAGAACAATCAACCCATGTATGTTATCATTTTTTTTAGTTTTTTGTGACTAGGATGAGGCCAACCCATTTATTGGATGGAAAAAGAACACTCAACCCATAATGGGATGCTATCACCGAATTGTGGAATTTTTTTTTTTTTTTAAATGGGAGGGGCTAGTTCCCAGAAGAAGGATTTATGGGCCCTCTTTTTTGTACATGTATTACATATCGGTCAAAGCTGACATCACATCTCATTACAATCTTCATTATTTTTTTTAAATGGGAGGGGCTAGTTCCCGGTGGAAGCATTTACGGACCCTCTTTTTTGTACATATATTACATATCGGTCAAAGCTGACATCACATCTCATTGCAATCTTCAATGAAACTTTTTATATGCTGCAGCGCAGCACCTCAATCGGGACTTGATCGCTAGTGGGGTGCGTAGCAGCCGACTGCTGTGTGCAAAATTGTGGAAAACTTGGTCAAACTTGGACTATCACCAAAATTGTGGAAAACTTGGTCAAACTTGATCAAACTTGGACTAACCTTGGGATAGTTTAATTTCCACAAAATAATTTCCATCCTCAACCCCTCCTCATAAAATTAATACTCTCACTGGAGATTAACTCTTATAATAAAATTAAATAAATAAAAATTCCAATAATCCTTGTTAAACCATAAATTATCTAATTAATATTAATTTGCAAAATATTAATATTAACTAAGATTTATTGTGAAGAAACACAAGTTATTTAATTAATATTAATTTGCAAAATATTAATATTCACTGAGATTTAATGTGAAAAAACACTGCAATAAATTTCACTACACATCTTTTCAATTAAAAAAAAAACCCAAAAAACCAACCAACGCCCACCTTAAAATTTTATAGATAATTAATTTATAAAGTAAAATATTCAAAATCGCAACACATAGTTTAGCCTAGGATTTTTTTTTAGAGAAAATCATCATGGATTATATTAAGAGAATATAAAGTTCTGAGTACATAGACCTATCCTAGAACAAATTCAGAAAAAGTCGGAAACAGCGGATTATAGAGATACTTCCACAAAAAATATGACTGTCCAGATAGCTTACAAATATTCCATCTTTAGAAACAATATATAACACCATCCAAAAAGCATAGAGATAGTTTAGCCTGAGATGGTAAAAAACGAGACCCTGCTTTTCTGCAAATGTCAATAGTGTTCAAATTTGTAACTATAACCTATCCTACAATTAAACAGTTAGGGTTTAAAAGGGTACGCCCTGATTTATTAAAAGTCGAGCTGGGGGTTAAGATGAAACCATATAAGCATACGACGGAGCAGGGGAAGGAACAAACTGCCCTGTAGAACTGCGGGATGCTGAAGCTGTGGCAAATGTACTTGTGGATGGCATGTCACACCCGTTATGGGTTTGCTCAGAAATCTTTTAAGCTCGTTGGGGGTTTTTGATGTCTCGGGTTTTTCTTTTTTTGGTCATTGGTTGGCGATGATGAGGATCTTTCAGCTTTATAATGCCAGTTCTGCTTCTGATTATTAAGTGAGTGAAATGCTGGATTTTTCCTGAGCCTTTTTAACGGTACATGCATTTGTTAGTCGTTTATGTTACCCATGTTCGTATTATAAAAGACAACTAGTAATCTTATGATGATTCGTGCAATGAAGCAAATTAATAGATGCTTGAATTTCCTGATATGCGCCAATATGTTCCTGGGGTCTTACCAATTTATAGTCTGGGTTCCGTGTTGGTGGGGTCGTGCCGATTAGGGTTTTTATCATTCCTTCAACTTTAGATATTGTCAATAGCTGATGATGATAGAAGGCCAATGAATGGAGTTGCAGATGGTTCCAAGTCCTTGATATTCAAGGAGAACCTACTTGGAGTTACCTCTGCATTTCAATGGCAATACTGGCTTTCGCTGAGGCCCATAAAATTCTAGTATGCACTAGTGTTGAGATGGCTATTTTTGTTTATTACCTGCTAATGATGATTTGTTCAATATCTGGAGTTGCAAAGGGCTATTTTTGGTAATTACCTGCTAATGATGATTTGTTCAATATCTGGAGTTGCAAATGGTGCCAAGTCCTTGATCTAATCAAGGAGAACCTACTTGGCGGGCCTTTGCATCTCAATGACACCATTGGACATTACTGAGGCTTTGGAATTTGGGGATGCTTTCTATTTATTTAAAAGAGGGTACTTTCAGATATTTTGTTGATCTAGTTGAAGTTGATCTTATCAGGTTTATTATTATATGCTTCAGTGTATTTGCAACTTTTTTTCGCGCTTGCTGCCTCTTGATCAAATAAATATTAAAAAGCTTTCAAAGCTTCAAAATGAATTTGGTGCATTGCCTTGAGGGTTTTCAACATTAGGGTAATGTTGTTCCGAATCTTTAAGAACACACTAGTTTACTCTTTAATAACTCTTTTCCAAACATCCATGTGATCTTGATAGTTTTAGCTGATGTACTTTTTGACTTTTTGAGCGTATAGTTTTATAATAGAAATTACAGACCCTATTATAGGGAGTGCATATTACAAATTGCTTTCCTTGCCCATGGTGCAGAATTAAAACATGTCACGAAGTATATAGGCTTCACCTCTGCATTTCAATGGCTGGCTTTCGCTGAGGCCTATAAAATTCTCCTATGCACTAGTGTTGAGATGGCTATTTTTGGTAATTACCTGCTAATGATGATTTGTTCAATATCTGGAGTTGTAGATGGTCCCAAGTCCTTGATATTGAAGGAGAACCTACTTGGAGTTACCTCTGCATTTCAATGGCAATACTGGCTTTCGCAGATGCCCATAAAATTCTCCTATTCACTGGTGTTGAGATGGCTAATTTTGGTAATTACCTGCTAATGATGATTTGTTCAATATCTGGAGTTGCAGATGGTGCCAAGTCCTTGATATAATCAAGGAGAACCTACTTGGCGGGCCTTTGCATCTCAATGACAGCATTGGACATTACTGAGGCTTTTGAATTTGGGGATGCTTTCTATTTATTTAAAAGAGGGTACTTTCAAATATTTTGTTGATCTAGTTGAAGGTGATCTTATCTGGTTTATTATTACATACTTCAGTGTATTTGCAACATTTTTTCGCGCTTGCTGCCCCGTGATCAAGTAAATATTAAAAAGCTTTCAAAGCTTCCACATGAATTTGGTGCATTGCCTTGAGGGTTTTCAACATCAGGGTATTTTTGTTCCGAATCTTTAAGAACACACTAGCTTACTCTTTAATAACTCTTTTCCAAATATACATTTGATCTTGATAGTTTTAGCTAATGTACTTTTTGAGCATATAGTTTTATAATAGAAATTACAGACCCTATTATAGGGAGTGCATATTACAAATTGCTTTCCTTGCCTGTGGTACAGAATTAAAACATGTCAGAAAGTATATAGGCCTCACTTTCCCATTCTGCAGTGAACTGTTATCAGTGTATATTTAATTGCTCCGTGTCTGTCCTTTTGTCGTTGTGAAACCCATAAATTGGTTGGCGGGAAAAAGTAGGTGGTCTGAACTGTACCCTCTGTGCAATAATCTCTTGCAAAATATCAATTGCTTCATATTCCCTTCGCAGTAATTTCTTGCTAAATATCAATTGCCTCTAGGAAACACTGCCTTTATCTGCATCCCACCACCATTGTCATCCCGTAGAATGTAGTCGTGCCTTATCATATTGTTCTGGTGCTGTGTATGGCACTTTAGATTCTTTTTCAAACCATCAGTTGCGTCAGTTCAACACTCTCTTGTCAAATGTTTCTGAAGAGGATATTATGAGTAACAACACTAGCCCGGCAACCCTCTTGACCAATGCCAGATGACATCTGTATGCACTCTTCCACCTCCCTGCATTTTGTAGTCCCTGTAAAATAAGGTTAGGTTCTGAATAATTATACTGGGTTGGCACCCATTTGATGTCATATCATTAAGGGAAATGATGTTGCTGTTACTTCTCATTTCCATCCAGGAGTCTTACGGTCCTATCCTATCCTTACCACCGTCTGACATGTGTTCATTAGTTTATCAATATATCTTAATGTGTTTATTAGTTCATCAATATATCTTAATGTCTTCAATATATGTTAATTTACTTAGGGCAGGTGGCTGTTGGACATTGGATAAACCAACTTTCCCAGTGTGTCCTTATCTCTGGCGATGCGATCGTTCGATCATTTGGTTTAATGACAATCGCGATTCCCAACCAGTGATATCAGACTGGTGATGTGATCATTTGTTTTAATAACAGTCGTGATCCCCAACAAGTGGCATCAGACTGGTGATGTGATCATTTGGTTTAATAACAGTCGTGATTCCCAACAAGTGGTATCACACTGGGAATCGTGATTCCCAACAAGTGGTATCAGAGTGTAGGTCACGAGTTCGATACACACCTGGCTCGTTGGGGGGAGATTGTTGGATATTGGATAATCCAACACTCCCACCTCTCGTGGATCCTTCCTATCTCTGGTGATGCGATCATTGACTAAAAACTGTGGGTTTTTGGTCTAACAGCAATCATGATTCCCATAAGTAACCCCCTTTTATTATATATATATTGAATCAAACATTAAAACCTCTTAACAATTTCTCTCAACCATTCTAGATGAATCCTTGAATCCATGTCTATCTTCTATTCTCGAAGTTGAGTTGATTGTAACTGTAATAGAAGGGCTTCTTGTAGCATTTTAAAGCTATGTCTGTTTTTCTTTTATACATTACAGAATTATGTTACAAAAGTAGGATTATACGGAGAGACAATCATCGTATTTAATGCTCTGCTAACTATCGTGTTTAATCCTATATCTTATTTTTATGCGCATGCTCTATAAGTAGATTACTAATGGTCGATTTTCATCTTGCCCACCTATAGTTTTAGGTGTTGGTTAGTGGCTCATGATGATATCAAACCAAGGATTGGAGTTGCAGATGGATCAAGTCCTTGATATTCAAGGAGAACCTACTTGGAGTTGCCGCTGCATTTCAATGGCAATATTGGTTCTTTACCAACGACCAATAATATTCTACTATCTACTAGATTTTTGAAGTGGAGTACCTATTTGATCTTGCCATCGCATGTCAATGAAACCATTGAATGCTTACTTAGGCTTTTATTTTCGGATTCTTTGTTTTCTCTTTAAATACGAACGGTTTCCTGATGGACGATTACTCTGCTCTGATCCTTAGGGTAGTGATAACATTTCTTTTTTGCTGTTATCATTTTTTGCCCTCTTTTGCCACAATTAGAAGAATATATGATGTATTTTGTCTATTTCTAACAATTAGATTGTTTTGCAATGCTTATCTTGGGGTGATGAATGATCTGACAATGATTTCTTTTATGACTAAATTACTAATGCTCCATTTTCATCTTGCCCCACCTATATTTTTCATAGGTATTGCGTAGTGGCTCATGATAATATCAAATCAATGATTGAAGTTGCAGATGGGTTCCAAGTCCTTGATATTCAATAAGAACCTACTTGGAATTGCCATTGCATTTCAATGGAAATATTGGTTTTTGACTTGGGCACAATAATATTCTACTACTATCTACTCGATTTTTGAATAGGAGTAACTACTTGATCTTCCTATCACTTCTCAATGGAACAATTGAATGCTTACCTAAGCTTTTCCTGTTTTGGAGTCTTTTTATCTTTTTAAATACCAGTGGTTTCGTGCTGGTCTTGTTAACATTTTTGTTTCACTGTTATCATTGGTGTTTGTTCTCTTTTGATGGCCACAAATGGAAGAGTATACACTGCTATTCATTCTACAATCAGGAATGTAGGGTGCACGTTTCAATGTAATAACGTGCTGCTAATGGTGATTTGCCCAATATTTGGAGTTGCTAATGGTGATTTTCCCAATATTTGGAGTTGCAAATGGTGATTTTCCATGGCTTGGATTTTCAGATAGTGTGTTTTTAAATGCAAATGAAGGAATGTAGAGTGTTATCTCACAAGTTCTTCCTAAAAGCAAAGTCCAGACCTATCTAGGAGAAGAACTACAGACACAAACAAGCAAAATTGAAAGAATGTACAATTTGTTATCTCACAGGTTCTCCCTAAAAGCAAAGTCCAGACCTATCGAGGAGAAGAACGATAGACACAAACAAGCAAAATTGGACATTGTCACTTTGGCAATTTTGCTTCTCACTTCTAGGTTAGTTCTTCAAACATGAGGAGGGCTTCCCTATTTAATTCTAAACCTGTTGTTGGTATTGGTGAATAGCGAAAATAGTAAAGGACTAAATGTTTGATTCCTTCAAATGTGCAAGTGACTTGATGAAAGAAATGATACCGTGACCATGCCAATTTAGGAGCCTTCACAGAAATTTAGGAGAATTCAAAGCGCGCATTTGAGAAAATGAAATTAAGTTTCATACCACGAAAATTTCATAAATCAACATCTAGCAGGGCCAACTTTTAATATCATAGGCTTATTTGTCAGGAATAGAATGTAAAGGTTGTTCAAATGTCACACACCCAAAAGCTATTATACCATTGATGTAAAGAACCACCCATCAAAGGAAAATCATAAATCCTTCCTGTGTAATGCAATCAATTTATGCACCAAGCTTATACCAAGATTCGCATTAAAATCATTATCCATGTTTTATCTCATTCACTTGCTACCGTGGAAGCATCAAATGATCTCGAAATGCAACATATAAGATGAGGCTCAAGTTTAAGCATTTCATGACCCAATTTTCGAATGGCGGTTAATTATCAAATAATCTCGAAATGCAACATATAAGATGAAGCCCAAGTTTATAATCTCGAAATGCAACATATAAGATGAAGCCCAAGTTTGTGCTTGAGTGCATGGTTCGCGCGGTGGGGGCTGTCGGCTTTCTCGCACCCATCCTTGATCGATCCCAGTTGACGTGGCTTGATGTAGCGCTGCGTAGGCTATCATAATGCAGCTTTATCGAAGTTAAAAATGCTTTATCTTAGTTAAAAATGTGTTTAATGTGATGTTTGATGTATATGTAAAATATTGTGCAAATCGAACCTAATAATAAAAGCTTATTCCAGGGGACTTGGCCCCCTTTTGAAAAAATAAGATGAAGCCCAAGTTTAGGCATTTCATGACACAAATTCCAGATGGCGGTTAATTACATTGCGAAACTTCATAGAAAGATTCACAATTCTCGAAATGCAACATATAAGATGAAAGCCCAAGTTTAAGCATTTGGTGACACAAATTTCAAATGGCGGTTAATTATATTGGGAAATTTCATAGAAAGAAGGATTCACAATTCTAACGGCTGAAATTTCATTCATGCTACCAATTTATTTTAGAACTGGATTACGCAATGCATGTTTCAGGTAATAACCATGAAATTCACCAATTCATATCAATACTGCAGATGATACAAAATCACATCAATTTTCTTGCTAGGAAATAAATGTGCTTGACAATTATCAATCCGAGTTTTCAAATTTTGATTACAGATGCAAAGTTAGTGTATTAAATTTACAAAACTTTGTTGTCTAGCTTAGTGGTGAGTGTGATTTGACCCTTTTTTTATTATTTAATTTTTGTTGGTAGTTAATATAAATTTTCTTTGGTTAAGTTAATGAGCTCCAAGTTTACAAGAACTTGTGGTGTTACCCATGGTATTCATAGGGAATATTGTCTTATTTAAAGGGGAATTAAATCAACTTAGATTCAATCCACATCTTAACGATCAAATCTCTTGAGATGTGAATATTTTAAGATGTATACAAGATTTGATTTTTCTTGGTGCTTTGTAGATTCAAAATTAAGATGGATCTGTTAGGGTCTTATAATTTATAGGATCTCAAGGTAATTGAGTGATGTATCTCAACAATTTCATTTTGTAAATATTTGTCAATCTGCCAATAATTTTTAAATTAAAAAATATAGAATAAAAGTGAAAAAATGGGTATAAAGAAGAAAAATAAAGAAAAAAAAACAAAATATTGAAAAGAGGAAAAATTGAATTCCATCAAAAGAAGAAAATAAAAAAAGAATAACATAGTTGTTGCAAGTCTAAATGCCACTACTTATACATAGTTTTTGCTTCATTTCTGTAAAATAAAGTTGTGTGCAACTTTTTTGCTTCATTTCTGTAAAATAAAGTTGTGTGCAACTTTTTCAAAATGCCACAAATCTGCCAATGATTTCCAAATAAAAAAATATAGAATAAAAATGAAAAGAGGCGACAAAGAAAAAACAAAATATTGAAAAAGAGGAAAAATCGAACACCACCAAAAGAAGAAAATAAAAAAAGAATAATACTGAAAGTGTTAAGTCTAAATGAAAAGAGGGGATAAAGAAAAAACAAAATATTAAAAAAGAGGAAAAATTGAACACCACCAAAAGAAGAAAATCAAAAAAGAACAGTAAAATAAAGTTTGCTTAATTTTTGTAAAATAAAGTTTTGTGCAGCTTTTTCAAAATGCCACTAATCCGCCAATGATTTCCAAATTAAAAAAATATAGAATAAAAATGAAAAGATGGTATAAAGAAGAAAAATAAAGAGAAAACAAAATATTGAAAAAGCCAATGATTTTCAAATAAAAGAAATATAGAATAAAAATGAAAAAAGGGTATAAAGATGAAAAATAAAGAGAACAAAATATTGAAAAAAAAGGAAAAACTGAACTCCACCAAAAGAAGAAAATAAAAAAAGAATAATAATGAAAGTGTTAAGTCTAAATGCCACTACTCATATATAGTTTTTGCTTCATTTATGTAAAATAAAGTTGTGCGCAGCTTGTTCAAAATGCTACAATCACTAATTTTAATTTAATCATACTGTTTAATCATGATTAGGTTTCTTTAAATTTTTGTGAATTAGATAGAGAATAAGGGTTTATCTAACAGCGTAATTTGGGTAAATCATTAATTAGATAGAAAATGACATTGATCAAACTGCTTAATCTGAGTCAATAAAAGAAATAAGAAATATGTTAGATAGTTTTTCATTCTGCACAAAAGAAAATAAAAATGGGTTTGCTAGTCTAAGTGCACCCTGGAGACATAAATAAAAATGTTAGTTTAGCTATCGGTAGGTAAGTTAGGTGATTGGGTGAATATCTCCCTATTAAAATTTTATCATAAGTTTGAGAATATAGCAAGAGGCAAATGTGCATGCTATGGATAATGTATTTCAAAATGTTTCATTATATTTACTTTACCCTAAGTTTGAAATCTCAGTGCACGCTGTGGATAAAATATTTCACACTTTCATTACCCGTCTTTATCCTAAGTTTGGATAACAAATATTAAAAAGCGTAAGTGGACAAATATTTTTTGTCGTTTGTGATTAACACTCGGTCGCATTTAGCACCTCGGTATGTGATCACCCGCTCCATCCACGACCCTTGTTCTTTTTCGGCACCACTTCACATTCTCCCTTTACCACCCGGGGGGGGAGTGTGGCGCGGTCTGGAAGGTGGTTTCTTCTGCAAGACCCCATCCTTACGTGGCGACTTGCCCACATTCCGCAACCCCTAGTGTATACCACCAACTGCGCCCTACCCCCTTTGAAAACTGCTTCCCCCTCGTCCCTTTACCATTGTCTTTATTTGAAACCTCCGACACTCCTATCCCGCCATGTATCCTTCGCCTATAACTCCTGTGCCATTTCCAACGGGACTTTACTTCCCTGTTTAAGTAAATTTGATGCCCGTCACTCTCAATTTTTCACTGTTTCTGCTATTTACAGTGCCCTCCAACAATCTCCATCAGAACATTCCTACGACCAGACTGCGACATTCACTGACTTCCTTTCTTTCGCCTGACACATTGTTTTAGTTTCTGAGTTCGGTAAAGCCCTCCTCTGCTTATTCATACTGTTCTAAAAATCTTTTACAGTCATGGCTCCTAAGACCAAGACCCAAGACAAAGCCATTAATCCTTTAATTCCCCCTTCCATAGATTTGGATCATATACCATTAGCAGACAAGGATTACAGAATAAGTGAAACTCTGTGTGACTGTGATTTCCTGGAGTTGTATTGTTGGTTAGAGGATAAACACACAGATAAGACCGATGAGATAGGACTCTAGGAGTCAAACCTCCCCCACTATATCTTTCTCTTGACATTCCAAGCCCCAGAATTTACCAGAAGATGTCAAGCTTGTTATGTCTCTGCTCAGAAAGCCATAATTGTCTCTGTAGGTGACATTCATTTCACCATTACAGCGAAATCCATTGATCAAATGATGCTAACCCCTAGTGTGGAAAATGTTGCCCCTTTCTCCCTAAAAGTCCTCACCCAACCTTATCAGAAGCTAGATTTTGCCACCAGAGCTAAAATTTTTGAGATTTTCCTACTAGAGAATGCCCAATTGCCCAAGAAGAATCCTCCATATCCTTCTTCCATTTTCCCTGATCAGACCAAACAGATTATATCAATCATTTCTTACATCTTAGGTTATCATTCTATTCAGTGGGTAGATGATCCCATTCTAGGATTCCTCCACATTTTCCACAGACAGCAAGCCCTATATGATTTTCAATTTCAATCAATTCTTGGCTGACAATATCCATGAGAAATTTATTAAATTTTCTACAAAGCAAGTGTTCAATTACACCTCTGTTTTGATTTACATGTTCATTTATTACCAAGCAGAAAAGTTCAATTTTGCATTGCAAAAGTTGGATGATGTAGAGGACCAACGACCAGTGATCTTTTGGACCTCACTGGTCATGAGAGATCAGAAGGAATTCACATACAAACAATTCATTGAAGACTTTGTTCATCTAGCTATGAACATTTTCAATAGTGCAGCGCAACCTAGAATCAGTGAGGAGATCAAAAGAATTTTGCATCTATCAGACCAAGTAAACACTGGAGATTGGTACTTGTATGAAAACTACAGAGAGATTAGAGCCTATGGATGTGAATTGGCCCCCTATAAACTTTTTAAGTACCTCCCAATGAGGATCTTTGCACTAGAGTATATCAGACATATGTTGAACTCAGATGATATCCACTTTGCAGTGGCCAAGAAGAAGGCATAATTTAGGATAAAGACACAGGCAGGCCCATTTGTGTGCAACACAAGGACAACAGTGAGGAGGCAGATAAAATATTGAAAGAGATGAAGTTGAGCGTGAGCTTCACATGTTCTTATGACACTTGTGGCACCATTTCGAAGCTCAGAGTAGAGAACAAGAACACTCCCTACATACACACTTCTAGGCCAAACATAGAGTAATATGCCAATCATTTAGAGTGGACAAAAAATACCTTGCAGGAAGTCGAAGAGAAGCTTGTTTCTACTTCCAGTTTGTAGACTCATGCCCCTTAGGAGAAATCAAGCAAAAGGTAGAGGGAGGAAGGATCATCATTTACTACTGGAAGTGAAGCTAGAGAATTTAGAATCAATTATAGAAAGAGACCCAAGGTAACTCACAAACCAGAAGTAGACAAAGAGATTGAAGAGCATGCATCTATCATCATCACAGATTCACCACCTGCAACCACCAAGTTCACTACATTTTCTTCTGAACCTTCATCTTCACAAGGTCATAAGGATACTGAGCTGGATTCACAAACTGTCCAAACAGATAAAGAAAAGACAGTTTTTGACAGGTATAGAGAAATAAAGCTCAGGAATGAAATCTTGAAGAACAACACTGACAAAATAAAGCTCAAGAATGAAATCTTGAAGAACAACACTGACAACCAATTCTGGAAGCAGACTTCCAGCTCCCAATGTAGATTGTTGTCAGTATTTGATACTGAGCATGGTAAAATACAGATGACCTTTCTTGAGGCCTAGATTCCACAGTGCAAATCAGCCGCTGATATCAGAGGTAGATGAAATTTACTGCAAGGTAACAAAGTTAACAGTGCGAGATGAAAAGAGATGGGAAGAGTTACTTGATTTATTGGATTAAGGAATACACTGGAGTAGTAAAATGATTTTGCCAGCGCAACAGAGAACACGAGAGTCAGTTCAAAATTGCATTTTGGTTTGGGATGACTCAACAACCAAAACCATCCAAACAAAGCCACCATTCTCCTCAACAGCCTATGTGGCCTATTCTTTTGTCAAGTTTAGATGATATTAGTTTGTAATTAGGCTAATAATACACTGTTGGTTTGACAACAATTTTGTAAAGCACTATTGTAATTTTTATTATAATACTTCACTATTTGAAGTATTTTTTTTTAACATGATCGGGTACTTATCTATTATAAAAACTGCTAGGAGCCAAGTCCTGTTACATATGTAGGTAGAAATAGATAAGGAGAAGTCCAAAAAGGGTTCGCAGACCCTGACTTCTTATAGGAAAACTTGAGTAGCACAGATTGAAAAAGAAAACGGCTGTATAGCCTTACAAACAGACCTGCGAGAAGACAAAATTTACTAGTCATTAGGCAGATTGCTAAAGTTGATTGACAGAGTCATCAATCTGAGGTTCTTTCTTAACACTTGCTCTGGTTGAAGTCTCAGCTTGCATACTCTGAGTGATAGATTTGATGTGGGCGATTGCCTCCTCCATGTGGTTACATTTTTCCTTTAGGCTTTCTATCTCTGCTTTTTGTTTTTCCAACTTCTTTCTCTTTGATCTGCTATCTGCCTGAAAGTCCTCTTTGAGCTCATTGAAATGTTTGACGAACCTTGCTATCATAAAGCAATGGGCTTTACATAACGTGCAGCTGTTGTTTGCAATCACTCTGTCCAGAGGATTCTCGGGTTGCTCTCTGTTTTCCGGAGTCTCATCATGCACTCTGTTTTCCGGAATCTCAGCCATATCTGGGGAGCTATTGGGGAAGGGGATGCAGTGCAGGAACAGGGAGAAGGGACTGGGGTAGAAAAGAAGGAGAGGGAGACCGGAAGAGAATGAGGGAAATGCCAAGAAGAGGGAACAGACCAGGGAAGAAACCACGCATAAAAGGAAAGACCAGGCACTGAGATTTACCAAACTATCGTGCAGGTGAAGAACAACCGAGCAGATGGCGAACTTCCAAGCTTGGAGACTGCTAAAGACACCCCTGGAAGCTTTAGAAGACGATCTCACGACTGTGTTGAACTGTTGGCGGCCTCGCTTGCTGCAGAACTTCTTGAGCTGATTGCCAAATATAGGACCTTTACTCTCCTGCGAGTATAAGAACGTGTTTCTGATGTGCTCGTAGAGAGAAGGGTTAATGGATATATAAAGCGGAGTGGAAGGGTGAGCGAGCAGAGAGTACGACGTGAACTCGATGGTCTGGCCAGGATTAGGATCAGACTTAAAATCTTTGTAGCAGTCTATGGAGATTTTGAAAAGACTCCTACCTAAATTCTGCGTGAGAGAGTCACGAGAAAACTGGGAGATCGAGATCCTGTGATCGGTCCAGAATGAATGAGTGGTAAACATGGAGAAGGGAGGATCGTAGTTCAAGACATGACAGGCTGCGTGCGACTTGACTGAGTTTGGCCAGAGATCACAAGAGGAGATGTGGGGAATGATTAGACAAAAGGTCGGGAATATGCTGATATGACTGGTCAGAGAGTTTGACAGGCAGCTAAGCCGACTACGGGATTGGTTTTTCATATATGGAGTCATTTTCCCTAACTTGACCGATCTGTCTGTTGGATGCCTTAGTGGCATAGTGATCCGCTTCTGTGTTGTTGTCTCTTAGGACATGTTTGAAGGTCGTGTCCCCCATTTCTTTGATGTTATCCGCAATCCTGAGCTTTACATTATTAAGGGCCTCTTTTTTAAATTCTGTCCCCGACACCATAGCTGCAATAACGATGGCCGAGTCTCCCAATATGATTGGATTCCTAATTCTCAGCCGGTTCAGGATGATGGTGCCTAAGTAGAGGCTGTAAGCTTCTGCCAAATTGTTGGACATTTGGCCCAATCCCCATTCATAGCTTACAAGAGTTTTGCCTTGACTGTCCTTTATGATACCCCCTGCTCCAGCTTCCCCCGGGTTATTTTTGGAGGCACCGTCGAAATGCAAAGTGGGGCGATTCTGGTCTAGAATCCATTGACTTACTTCTTCCTTTGTGCCTCTGAGCTTCCAGTGTATTCTTCTCGTGCATGCTTTGGGGTGAGCTAGTTGGTTGTTGCTGTAGTTGATGCAGAATTTGTTGTACCATTCCATCTCTTCTTTGTGCCAGCTTGATTGATCTGGAGGAGCGACCAAGTTTGCACTTATTGTTTCAGATATGAGCGCTGTTGTTTTTGCCAGTATACGGGCAGGATTGGGCTTCTTGTTATTGAAAATACAGTTATTCCTAGCTAACCAGATTTGCCAACTAAGAGTAGCTGGGATGCATTTCCACAAACGGATGATGTTGTTTTTACCTTTCTTAGGAAAAGGGTAACATTTTACCCAGTTTTTTTGAAGAGAGGATAGCTGATCAAAAGTCTCTTCAATTTCCATTGGTCTGACAATCTGAGTCCAGCAGCTTTGGGCGAGGGGGCAGTGGAAGAATAGATGGTGACTACTCTCCTCCTCAGCGCGACAGAAGCAACATATTGATGGCCCCAAGATCCCTCTTTTCCTTAGGTTTTCAGCTGTAAGCACCTTTCCTTTGAGGAGAGTCCAATTGAAATGTTTGACCTTTGGTATGCATTCTGATTTCCATACAGTTGTGAAGAGGTTCCATTTGGCTGTTGAAGTGGATGCCTGGAGAAATTTGTAACCATCTTTGACAGTGAATTTCCCTCCGCTTGGCTCCCAGATATACCTATCTTCAGCCCCTATGTTGGTGGGAGCAGCGCCTGTGAGGGAGACCTTAAGATTGAGCCATAGATCTCTGAGTTCATTGGGAATTTGAAGGTCCTTCCAGCCCTGCCAGATGTTTTGGTCCCATATTGAAATATCGTACAAGGAGGTTAAATTTTTTGCTTCCATCCAAATTTGCAGAGGCCTGAGATTTTGGAGGAGGTTTCTTGGTTTGGCGCCCATGATTCTATCAGTCCAAATATTGACCTCCTTGCCGCTTCCAGGCACTTTGGAAATGTTCTCTCTGAACTGTGGGAGGACTTTTTTAATGAGCTTCCAAACAGGGGTGCAAGATCTTTCAGCTATTGTTTCGGAAAGGAGATTAGAATTTGGTCCATTAAGGTATTTCCTTTTCAAAACCTCCACCCACCAAGAGCCTTTGCCGATGAGAATTCTCCAAATCAGTTTAAAGCCCATAGCACGGTTGGAGAGGCTCGGGATTTTAATGGCTAGTCCACCCTTATCATAGGGAAGAATGACTTGATCCCATTTGACAAGGCTAAATTTTTTAGATTCTTGCTTTCCCCCCTGCCAGAGGAAACTTCTCATTAATAGTTCCATGTGCTTATGTGTACTAGCGGGAGCCAAAGTGACCGCATACTGGTAGATGGGGAGAGCAGAGAGGATAGCCTTTATAAGGGTCGTTCTACCAGCCAGATTTAGCCAAGAAACTCCCCAACTTTGAAGGAGACCTCTCATCTTTTCTATATGTTTGGCCCAGATCTCAGCCTTGACCGTTTCTTTGGCTAAAGGTAGACCTAGATAAGAGAAGTAACTCCAATTCCTTTGCACTGGAATGTCCAGTATCAAGGAGATTCTTTGCCTGATTTGGTCAGAGACATTCCAGGTATAGATCTTGCATTTTTTACTATTCAGCATCCCTCCTGAGGCAACTAGGAAGGCATCCAAGACTTTCTTGAATCTTTTTGCCATTAGGCTTGAGGCTCCCCCAATGAGAAGGGTATCATCTGCAAAGAGCGAATGATTAATCTCTTTAGTCCCTCTTTCTATACCAATTCCAGTGATCTCTTTTTTTTTGCGGAGTTTTTCTAAGTGAATGCTCAGAGTTTCCGTCATAATGATGTATAAGAAGGGAGAGAGAGGGCAGCCTTGCCTCAATCTCCTGGTGCTTCTAAAACACCTGCTTGGGCGGCCATTAATCAGGGGAGCAGTCCAAGGATTGGAGATGCATCCAGAGATGATGCTTATAAATTTTTTTGAGATCTCGAATTTTTTGAGGATTGCTGTTAGGAAGTGGTGGTCAACACTATCGAAAGCGTTTGCCATGTCGAGTTTGATTATCATGCCTCGTTCCTTCCTGCTGATGCTGTTGTGGATTGCCTCTTGAATAAGTATGACATTATCTGTGATTTTCCTGTGGGGAACAAATCCCCCTTGGTTCTCTGAGATTAAATGAGGGAGGAGCTTTTTGAGCCTATTGGCAAGAATTTTGGTGACGATCTTGTAGGAGACATTACAAAGGGAAATTGGCCGGAAGCGGTCAAAGGAACGAGGGTTAACGTCCTTAGGGATGAGAGCAAGGTGTGAGGATTTTGTGTTTTCTCCCATCTTGTGATTTTTAAAGACATTTTTAACCATCCGCACAAAGTCTTTTTTGATTGTGTCCCAATGATTTCGGTAAAAGGCCACCGTAAATCCATCAGGGCCCGGGGCCTTATCCTGTTGCATACTAAAAGTTGCCGATCTGATTTCCTCTTCTGTGACATCCTGATCCAGATCTCTGTTTTGAGAGTCTGAGATTTTACTCTCTACTGCGCTGAGAAAGTCAGAGTTGTCCGACTGCTGAGGGACTGCTGTAAGAAGAGATTTAAAGTGATTGAAAGCTGCCTCTTTAATTTCTTCTTGGTCACTGAACTCTTTCCCTTCTGCCTCTATTTTATCTATCTGATTTCCGGCGCGCCTGAGCTTTATGTTGTTATGGAAGAAAGAGGTATTTTTGTCTCCAGCCCTCAACCATAGGCACCTCGATTTCTGCCTTTGTTCCTCTTCCTCAGCTCTATTTTGTCTATATAGCTCCCTGTACATTTCATTTTCATGGATTATATCTTCATTTGTGAGTTGGCTGTTCTCCTTTTCTTTGTTCCACTGCTCCATCTGCGTATACAGATCTGCTTTTTTCCTCTTCTCCGTTGCTGCGTTTTCCTTAGCCCACTGTTTAATGACTGCTCTTAGGGATTTTAATTTGGTTTCCCAGATGTAATGAGGCGATCCCAATACTTCCTTTGCCCACTGTTTTTGTATGAGGGAACGAAAATCTTCTTTAAAATCCCAGATTTTATTGTATTTGAAGGGGAGAGGCCCCAAGTTTCTCCCTTTTTCCATATTCATCACCACAGGTTTGTGATCAGAGGCCGAAGCTTGAATAATTTTGCTCTTAATGGAAGAGAAGCTTGTTGCGATTCTTTCCTGCACGAGAAATCTATCTAACCTCTCTTTGATATTGTGGCAGCCTGTTCTTTTGTTACTCCATGTATATTTCCCGTTGAAGGGGGGTATGTCAATGAGATTATGAGTCTGGATTATAGCCTCCAGCGCCTCTCTTGAAGGATCCGAATGAAAGTTTCCTCCAAGCTTTTCATCCACATTTCTTATGAGATTCAAGTCTCCTCCCAGAATTATGCTCCTGTCGTGAGAGGACTGTAAGTCTAAGGATAATGAGTCCCAGCAGGTTGCTTTATCCCGATAATGGTTTGGAGCGTAGATGTTGTATATGTTGAAGACTTCTTGAGAGACTTTGTTTCTGAGTTCTGTTCTTATCCACCAATTGCAAGATTGGAGGTTGATGTGAGCCCATTTATTCTTGTTCCAGAGTGTTCCTATGCCTCCTGAGGCACCTTCTGAACCTATTGAGTAACCTTCAAAATTTTTGAATCTTTTGACTTGTTTTTGAAAATCTTGGTCTGAGATTTTGGTCTCCTGGATGAGGACGAAGTCTGGCTGCTCCTGATTTATTAAGTCACGGACTGCATTTATTTTTGAGGAGGAGCCCATCCCCCTACAGTTCCAAGAGACCAGATTCATCATTTACCAGATTTTGGATGAGTCCCGCTCCTCTCCTTTGTTTTTTCCCCGCTTCCTTTTTGCCTATCTAGATAGGAGTCCATTGGTTGCTGTGCTCCAGTAGCCATCTCTTTCGCTGCTGCCTCATCTCTAAGTTCTTTATTTGACTTTCTACCTGCCTTTCTTGGGGGATCTGAGGGAAGACTGGTTTCTTTCAGTTTATTTCTGGTGAGTATTCTCTCTATTGTTGGTGGAGGGGAGGACAGAGGGATCGAGGGCGGGGAGATGACAGCTAATGAGTTGTCGCGGGGGGAAGGGGGAGGGGAAGAGGGGTCTTCAACTTCCAGGGATTCAAAGGGGTTGGAGGTGGAGGGAAAGGAGGGAGCTGAGCTAGAGGGGGGAGGAGGGGGAGGGGGGAGGGTTTCCGGGGAGGGCTTAGAGCTAGGCCCTTGATAAGAGGAAGATTTTTTCTTTTTTACTTGTTCCCAGTGGCCATCCGGAGATTCTTCATTTTCAGTGGATTCATTTAATTTTGACTTGCTACATCTATTTGCGAAATGTCCATATTCGTGACATACCTTGCATTTGAAGGGTAGTTGCTCGTAGTCCAGCTGTTGGATGTGCGTCCATTGATCGACCTTGATCTTGATGGCTTCCGGCAGGCCTTTCCCGAGATCTACTTCTACGCAAATCCTGGCGCACGCATGCATGTTCTCCCTTGGCTCAGATCTGTCGATATATTTGCCGACTGCGTTCCCTATTGCCTTTACTGATTCATCCCCCCAACAATGGAGCGACAGATGTGGGAGGCGGACCCAAACCGGAACTGCATTTGGGATGTCCATTTCCGGATCGAAGTCTGGTGTCCATCTGTTCAGATAGAGGCCTCTTGAATCCATAAAGTAGGGGTCGTTTCTGAATATGAGATTCCTGTCCTCTTTTGTTTCGAAGATGAATGTGTAATAGCCCCTTCCACAAAATCTGATGGCTATTTTCCCTTGGGTCATTGCGTTCCAGTTGCGCTCCACCCATTTTTGAACTGATCTTGGAGAAGGCCAAAGGCCAGTGAACTGTCCTACGAGACCTCTTTCAGCGAGGGTGATTGCTGATTTCCTTGGCAAGGATGGAGGGAGAGAAACCTCGGGGATTTCATCCAGTTTCTTGATAAACTTAGAGACAGAGGGACGAGTTCTTGTAGAAGCATTGTCAGGGATCAATGAAGCGAAAAGTTCTTCGTGGTTCTCTGGATCTGGAGGGGGGGGGCCGTTCCCAGCCATTCAAGACTGAGAAGCCAGCTCAAAAGGGACGAGGGCAGAGGATGGGCCCCAGCGCAGGGCCGGGCAGGAGGCCCGAGGGTGATAGCGCAGCGCGCAGGAGAGAGGAAGGCAGCGGGCTGGCGGCAGCCCTGCCAGGCACGGCCTGGATAGCAGAACCAAGCAAGCGCGGGAGGAGAATTTTGAATCACCTCCAGAGCAGTTTTTTTACCATCACTATTTGAAGTATTAGTGTTCATTTCGCAATGTACTTTTTGCTGCATATTGTAATTTTGAAGTACTGGAGCATCAATAATATATGGACGTTTCACAGGATTCATGTGGTTTGTTAAATGGTGATGTGTTTCTTTTGTCGATTTGTTTAAACGTTGTTGTTTCTTTCCTTTGTTACTCTAAATAACTGAATTAATCAACAGAAACAATGATAAACATGATTCATTATTTAGAGCACTCTATTTTGGCTGCTGTTAATTTTAATGTTTTACATTGAAGTCATGACAATGAATTCTTAATTTCTCTTTGGTCTCTACTAAACCTTACACTTTTGCTTTTCCACCATCCATTTAAATTCTGAAAGATCCATTTATTGCAACCTAACTTGCCCTGTGAGAACTCATCTAAAAATTGATAAAAAACTCAAATTTAGTTTATAATTTCCATAGCCCAATGGAATTATAACACTCAAATTAACTAAACCAATCAAACAAAACAAACAAGTACAATCATAGCTAGCCTAAAATTTATCTATAAAACAAAGCTAAATCAAACAGAGAGATCCCTCTCTGAAGCTGGCAAGGCTAGATTCCAATTTCCAAAGTGGTTTTGATGTTGTTCAATGTGTTTACTCCCTCAACCTCAAAAATACAAAACGACAACATGGTGGTGACCATACTGGGGCAGAGTATTTCTTACTTTGAAACATTATTATTCCCTGGTTTTTAATCAATATTTCATTAAACCACTGTAACATCATTATTATGAAATACATGAACTGAGGTTGTTATTTTGTAAATATTCTACTGTGTCATTGAGTTGATTTTATTTGTGTGATGATTTTTAATAGACCTGGCTCCCAAAAGAGTTTTAACTAGATCTCACCCTGATCCCAACCCTTCTAAATTTGTAGATAACCTTGAGACGCTAGTGAGAAAGAAGAGTTTTACAGAAAGTCAAGGTAGTAATAGCCATTGTCTAGATGCAATTGTTTTCTTGAGAATATTCTTTTGTCAAGGTCTAATTCTCTTCCAGAGAAATTTGAAACTATACAAGATATAGAGTTTGATTTGCCTTTCCAGCAAAGTTTGTTTGGATCAAAGTCTAAGGCTTTTGTAGTTCAAACTGCCATAGATAAAGCCATACTCTAACCATACATACCCCAACCTTAACTCCTTGAAACAGATCCCGATCTTGAATTTTTACAACAATTTGACAAATTACAAGGTCTAGTTTTAGTGTTGGACCAAACTATTGAAGAAGCATTTATTCAACAATCTGTTGAATTTTATTCTTTCACAGTTGCAACAACCTCTTTGTCTAGTCAATCCTCCTAGTAGTTCATCTACAACCTTCCAGTCCTATTCATTCCATATTATCAACCACCTCACTTTTGGTTTCTCAATCTGTTATTCCTATTATCCCTGTAGTTATCAAAACTACACCTCCATTAGGTCCCTCTTCAAGTCAATCTTGCAGAATAGTTATGGTAGACAGATATGCACCTTTGGTGTTGCCATGCCAGCTAAATGCTATGCTCGGAGATTAACAATCTAAAATTGTGACCTTTGATAACACTGGTGCTTATACTACTCAACAACATGTGGATAGGATGAATGATGTGTTTGACCTTCAAGAAGTGGATGAAGTTGATGTTAAAATGAGTTTGTTTGCCCAAAATTTAGGAGGTGATGTCAAAAAATGGTTTTATGGGTTTACCTTTAGGAAGTACAGCCAACCTTGATGCTTTCCATCAAAATTTCTTAGCTAGATGGGAGATCAAGAAAAATCCACTTCAACTCCTAAATGAATATAAAATATTGAAAAGAAAACCAATTGAAAGTGTAGAAGAATATTGTGTACGGTTTAATATTGTTTACAACACCATTCCACAAGACATTAAACACTACTCTGGCCTAGATTTGATTGATTTTCCAGATGGTTTCAATGTAGACATGGAATATCAACTTAGAGAAAGAGAGATCCAACAACTTTGGAAGAAATGCAAGCAAATGCAATTAAAGTTGAAGCTAACATCCTGGCTAAAAAAATCAAAATGAACTCTGAACGCAGTGTTACCATAAAAGAAGAACCTTCTACTTCTGCCATTGATCATAAGATTGATAACTTAATAAGAGTAGTGAATCAAATGATGCAAAGAGTGAACATTAATGACCAAACTCAAGTAAGAGAAAACCAAAATGACCCTCAAACTAGAAACCAAAATTTTAGAAGCACTGTTCCCCAAATTAAACAAAGAGAACAAAAGGGTCTAGACCATCAAGTTCGGCCTCCTTTTTAGGAAAATTACACAGTTGATGAGGGGAATAGTGTGGAAGATTTGAGAGATAATCAAATAAACTTGCTAGTGATAAATGATGATGAAACAATTTTCCTCACTCAAGAGGAGTAGGAACTTTTTCTTATAGCCCAAACTGAATTGGATTCTGAAGAGTCAGATGAATACAAACAAGGGTTTGAAAATGCCATAATGGAAGTCCATAGACAACATAAACTTTGAAGCAAAAAGAATCCAGACACTCTAAATGCCCAAATTGTAGAAAAACTTACTAAAAAGTCATCTGGAAATGAACTTAGGAAAACCATAGACAGTGTTCCTAAGAAAGTTGTGGATAATTCGGGTAAGAAAAAGGTAGAAATCCCTGTCAAAAAGGTTGTTGACAGTGTTGCTAAAACTACTCAAACAGATGTCCCAACCACCATTCAACAAAAAGATCCTATGACAAAACAAATCACAGAACAACTTGAACTTCCCAATTCAATAAAGATTCAAACATCGTTCAACATTGAGAATGCACTGGCAAAATTGAAAATCCCCACTCCTCTCACAGAGTTATTGAGCAAAAATATGTACAAACCCCAAGTAATGAAAGCCTTAAACATTGGGGAAAACACTTACTCTGTAAATCTGAATGATGACCAGCCTAAACTCTTATTTGGACCAGAGGTTGAAGGTAAACCACAGGAAGGAAGGGTTCCTCCATTCTATGTTAGCCTGAATATTCATGACAAGGTTCTCCATAATGTTATGTCATATTTAGGTGCATCCCACAATTTAATGTCTAAAGCTGTGATGGAGAAATTAGGACTTGATATTACTAGACTCTACAAAGACTTGTATTCCTTTGATTCCAACAAAGTTAGATGCCTAGGTCTTATCAAAGACTTATGTGTTACTTTAGCCCAAATCCCTGCTAAAAGCCTAGTAATGGACATAGTGGTTGCAAACATTCCCCCAAAGTATGGCATGCTGTTGTCACGCTCGTGGGGAGCAAAATTACAAGGAACCCTACAAATGGACATGACCTTTGCTACCATACCAGTTTTTGGGCATCAAAGGAGTCTATATAGAGAAACTTTAATGAAATTTATGGTGAGTACTCAAGACAGACCTCAAAATTATCCACTTTATTCTGTTCATTCAGACTTAGATTCATTTGTTCTTTATAATGATAGGGATATCAACAATCAAGTAATCAATGATGAAACGAAAATTTCTAAATCAGACCCAAACCAAACACAAATAACACAACTGAAAACTCCTCTTGAACCTCTTTGGAACATGAGTTTTGATGGCTCTTGCAACAAAGATGGTGCTTGAGCAGGAATTTGGGTAGTTAATACATGAAATAATCGAGGGTCATTCATACCGACTTAATTTTCAATGCACTAATAACATATCAGAGTATAAAGCCCTTATTCTAGGATTGCATTTGTTAAAAAAGTTAGGTGCAAAAAGAATCTCTATACAAGGGGATGCTAAATTAATTATTAAACAAATTAAAGGGGAATATTTAGTCAAACATCCTAGGATGAGGGCATACAAAAATTTTGTGCTCGACTTCCTAGAAAGTTTCCTTCAATATGACGTTTTTGCAGTTCCTAGAAAACAAAACATCATTCCAAACAATCTGGCTTTTTCAGCCAGCTCTTGCAAAATGCCTTATCCTAATGAAGAATATCCACTGGAGGCAAAACATCGACCAACTGTATCTGATAACATGAGATATTGGTAGGTGTTTGGAAATAATAAACATATTGAAAGTTTCCCACAATCCAAAGATGAATTTCAAGATGACAATATTGATTTGGAATCTGAAGCAGATAGTCAAATTGTTGAACATTCTGATTCAGAAAGGCAACTAGATAATTTAGATGTAAATACTCCCTTAGATAAAGTTGTAAATAAACTAGAATTGCTTGAAATAGAACCAGAAAAAGAAGAATTGAGACACTCCAGCTCAAAGATAATATTTTTCCTAGGGGTTTAGCTCCACTATAAGAATTATTTGATTTCAATGAAGTGGCTAAAAAGCCTAAGATTGAGCCCTCATGAACAATTGTTGAAGATTGTAATTTAGGTACTGAAAAAGCCCAAAAATCATAAAACTGTCTAAATCAATCCCAGCAGCTGAAAAACAAAAGTATATTGCTTTATTAAAGGAATTTAGTGATGTTTTTGCCTGGAGCTACAAAGATCTTAAAACATATGACATCGAAATTATACAACACAAAATTCCAATAAAGGAAGATCATAAACCCTTTAAACAAAAACTTCGCAGAATAAATCCGATTCTGAGGCCTCAATTGAAAAAGAAATCAAAAGAATGTATGATTCCAAAATCATAGTTCCTCTTAGGTACTCTAAGTGGGTTTCCAACATTGTGCTAACTAGGAAGAAAACAGGTGAAATCAGATTGTGTATAGATTTCAGAAACCTAAACAAAGTTTCCCTAAAAAACAACTATCCCTTACCTAAAATGGATCATATTATGAAAAAGGTAGTTGGCTCTTCTAGGATTTCCTTATTAGATGGATTCTCAGGTTATAATCAGGTCTTAGTTCATCCAGAAGATTGGGACAAAACAATCTTTACCACTCCATGGGGTACCTTCATGTATGTGAAGATGCTTTTTGGATTAATGAATGCTGAAGCCACACTTTAGAGAGCAACGGATAATGCTTTTGCAGATGAAATTGACAGATTTATAGTGATGTATCTGAATGACATAACTATATATTCTAAATTTGATGAAGAGCAAGCATCTCATGCAACTAAGAAGAGTTTTTGAAAAGTGTAGAAAGTTTGGGATCTCATTAAATCTTAAAAAAATGGTTTTTGGCCTTAAGGAAGGAAAATTTCTTGGTCATATTATATCTAAGGAAGGTATCAAAATTGATCCTAAAAGGATTGAAGCTATTCTAAAAATAAATCATCCAAGAAATATTAAAGAAATTCATTTATTTATTGGGAGAATAAACTTCCTGAGAAGATTTATCCCCAACCTTGCAAAACTTCTCAGAAATATCACAAATGTGCTAAAACAAGATTCTGAAATAAGGTGGAACATCGAAGCTAGGAAATTGTTTGACCAGGTTAAACAAGCATTTTTTCTTTCTAAATATGACTAATTCTATTAATGTAACAAAAAATGGTACAAGGAGGCACCGGCCTCTGCAGATCAAGTCTTAGATTATGCCATGTTTTTCAACCAATAACTGTAAATGACTGCTCGCACCAGGGAAACCAATGCAAAACTAGAAGTGTTTGCTGCCCACGTAGGGGTAACAACTTGTAACGCCAGAGTGGAAGAGTTTGTTGAACAAAACATCAAAATTGAAAACATTTTCATAAAAGAAACAGCAGAAAAGACCCCTAAGGTTGGTAGCTGGGAACTCAACACCTGAAGAAAACTTTGGCCAGCTAGGTGTCATTAGGTGGAGGAGGTTCTTCCACAATCAGACACCTATACGCTTCCATGTCATCTTCCTCGTCTTGTTGATCTCTCATCGTTGCGTCCACATTCTTGAAGCCGCTTGGAATATTGCATCCCTGAGCTGCGCCTGAGCGGTCCGGAGCTTCTTCATGGCTTCTGCGCGTCCCTGAGCTGCTGCCAGGGGCTTTTCTTCTGCTGGTGTTGGTCCTCTCCTGAATGTTACGAGCTGAGACTTTAGAGCTTTGAGGCTCCTCTCTAAAAGCTACTGAAATGGTTGCAATAATGCACGGGCGCTCCAGCGTGCAACGAAACTGGAATTGGGCAGAGTGACTGGGTTGCAGAGTCAGGATAGAAGCAGCAGGAGGCTGGGGAGCCTCTTCAGTACTCCGAGAACCAGCCGGCTGAGCACGCCTCCTACCGCTGCGGGTGGCAGGATAACGACCTGAGAAATGAGCCGTCGTCGAGGGGGAGGAAGAGTCCGAAGGGGTTGAGTCAGAGAGGGACAGCGAGGGGGGGCAAATTTCTCTTCCTCTGCTGCTGCCTCTTTTGCAACGCATCCTGTGACGCAGACAAGGCATGTTTGCCTGGTCGAAATTGGGCTGACGAGGACGAGGAGGAGCAGTGCCAAGGATTGAATGGCCAGTGGAAGTAGGAGGACCGGTAATCCGTGGTTCAGATCCAGGATTCAAGGCCGAAGCAACAGTTCGAAAGCAGCAAAGTAGACTCTGCGAGAAGTGGGCATCATCTACCATCTCAATACAACAAAGGATTTGGCATCGTCTCCCCATTGACGTGCGTGAGCTCAGCTCTGCAGCAACAGGGAGACAAATGCAATTCAGAGGAGGTGGAACAGGGGAAAGGCGGTCCGAATTTTCCATCTTATGAACCAGAATGAGGTTTCCTTAGCCCGCACAAATGCCATTAATGTCGGCGGTGAGCTTCTGGGTGGAAGCGTGGGTGTCCATGTGGCCGTGCCACTTGCCAACCCACGTTTGCTGCACTGTACCAACGTCTTTAATCACCTGCATCCGGGAGTTCTGCATCATTCTCCACCAGATCAGTGCATTCCTATAAGTAAGAGCTGTCATTTAAAATGTCAAACGAGCTAGTGTTTATAACTCTTTCACTATCCACCCCCAGATTTGCTAGGAGATCTGCCACTTTATTGCCTTCCTTTTTGACATGTTGGAAAGTGATTGCTCTATTGGTTAAGAGAAATTTACTATATGCTCTAAATGAGTCGCTAATCTCCAGCTGCTGGCCACTTTGTGAGCAAGTGTTCCTTGGAGAATTTGATTGGTTATGTTGATATTGATTTGTGAGTCTCCTTCAATTACAATAGGAAAGAATCTATGCTGCTGATCTAGGCACAATCCCTGCCACAGTCCTTTTAGTTCAGCGGAATTGTTCATGTCCCAACCTTTTGAGCCAAAGAATAGCAGAAGTGATTTGCCTCCATGATTCTTGAAGATGCCTCCATACCCTGCCATGCCTAGGTTGCCTTTGGAGGCTCCTTCAAAATTTAATTGTATCATTCCTTGGGAAGGAGGCTACCATTTACTTGGAGCTTTGGGATTTTGAGAGAGGTTGTTGGGGTGCTCATGAGTTTGGTTAATCTAAAGATACAAATTCTCCCAAACGTTCTTCTCCCGGGGAAGGGTAGGAAGGTCTTCTTCATGCCATTTTTGAAGAGTCAAGGTTTCCTAAAGGTTGTCGTAGAAATTACTCCATATGTTATCTAGAGGTGTGCATTGATTCTTAAAAATGCATTTGTTTTTATAGTCCAGACGAGAAGGCCTGGAATAATTTTTCATAGGGAGTTTAGCAACCTGCTCTTGTAAGGATCGATTACCCAGGTACGGATGGTGTTTATAATATCCCCTGTTACTCTACCTCTTTTTTGACATCTAAAATCGGTTTTTTTCCATAGTTTATTGGCAAGTAGCATGGGTCCATAAGATGTTGTATTGTCTCTTCCTGTTGGTTGCAATTAGGGCATCTTGAGGGCCCGTGGGAGTTTTTTTTCCTTAGATTGTCCCAGGTGAGTATCATTTTTTGACATAACAGCTAGAGAAACGTTGAGACATAGCAGCTAGAGAAACGTTGAGATCTTGGGCCAAATACCAGGAGACCAGATTTTATCCCACATAGGGTCTTTTGAATCCTGATTGCTAATCAAAAGGTTGTATGCTTTCTTTGTGGTGAAAATCCCATGTGGTGTATACCCCCATCTCAGAATATCCTTCTTGTCTGAGAATCTAATTTTTCTATTCGTGAGTTCTGTGTCAATCTCATTGTGGATTTGCTCTGTTCCATGTCTGATAATTTGTGCAGCTTTTAGCCATTGTCTATATCCCTAGTTAAGGGCTGGAATCTAGTGTTGATTGACTTTTTCCTTCTGTTGTGGTGCCCAATCATCTGTATGTGGAGGTTTAAACAAATTGCTGAGTCGTGGTCTTTGTTGCCATGAGTCAACCCAAAAACGAGCATTGCTACCATCTCTGATTTCCCAAAAACTGTGCTTCTGTATCATGTTGCTATGCTGTCTGGCTGCATTCCATATTAAGGAGCCCTTTTCAGTGGGAAGAAGTCTAATTAAATCTTTTGGCGGTCTGTTATTTGCATATTTGGCAGTCCAAAGTGTAGCCCACAGTGTGTTTGGAGCTGAGATCTATTTCCACAATATCCTTGCTCCCATAACAACATTGTTGTGTTGAGGATCTCGGAGACCCACACTTCCATATTTTTTGGGAAGGAAAACTGTCGTCCATTTGACCAATGCCCATTTACTATTTTGGCTTGAGGATCTCCATAGAAAGTTACGTTGTAAATTTTTTATTCTCTTAAGCACCCATTTTGGTGCTGCTAAAACAGAGAAAAGATATAGAGGCATTGATTGTAGAACGGCTTTAACCAACACCAACCGACTAGCCATATTAAGGGCTCTAAAGGTCAAAGAAGAAAGATGGACTTCAAGTTTTTCGAGGAGCAATTGTCAAGAGGCATGCTTAAGTGCCTAAATAATTTGAGGGTAGAGAGGCTTTAGAGAATCCAAGAATGCGAGTTATAGAGGATTGAGTGTAGGGGGCATGTGAAAAAAGAAAATTTGGGATTTTTTAGTGTTGATACTGGCTCCAGATGCTTCCGAATATTCATCAAGCAGGGATTTAAACATTAATGCTTCTTGAACTGAAGGGTACCCAAACAACATGTTGTCATCCACAAACTGTTGATGTGTGATGGCTGGGGAGTCATGGAGTGAAATGCCTCTGAGCTGTTGAGTTTGAATAGCGTTCTTTATTATACGTCCTAACCCTTTAGCCATTAGCACAAAAAGAAAAGGAGAGAGGGGATCTCCTTAACAAATGCTTCTAGAGCGGTGGAAAGGTCGTGAGGGAATGCCATTTACTAAAATGGAGAAAAAAGTAGAGGAGACAAGATTCATGACCCATCTGACTCAGGGAGGAGAGAATCTAAAGGCAGTAAGCATTTTTTGAATGTAGATCCAACTTAACTTGTCAAAAGCTTTAGAGAGATCAATTTTGAGAAGCATACCTGCTTTTTTGTTGTGATTTAATGAATGAATTATCTCATGTGTGAGGATGATGCCGTCAATAACTTGCCATCCTTCTATGTATCCCGATTGTTCTGGCGATATTATCAAGGGAAGCAGCGGTTTCAGATGGGAAGCGATGACTTTGGAGACAACCTTATAGATAACACTGCAGAGAGCTATTGGCCTGAATTTGTCCAGAGTTATAGAATGCTCTTCTTTAGGAATGAGTGCAATAAAGGTAGCATTTAGAGATGGAAGCAACCAATTCAAAGTTCTAGATTCTTCCACAACCTGCCAAACGTCCACTTTGATGAGATCCCAGAATTTATGAAAGAAGTTGGAGGTAAAACCATCTGGTCTAGGAGCTTTCCCCTTCTTGAGCTGATTCATTGCTGATTCAACTTCCTGTAGAGTAACCGGTCGAAGGAGTAATTGATTATGTTCTTCCGTTATGATTTTAGGGATATGCTGGAGAATCCGTTCTATAACTGGCTGTCTATTGGTTTGTGGTTCCTGATGAACGCTTTTGAAATGTTGGAGGAGCTCTCTTTCGATATCAACGTGTTCTTCTGGTATTTTTCCTTGCTGATTCTAAATTTGTTTGATGTTGTTGTGCATTCTTCTTTGTATGGTGATGAGGTGAAAGAATTTCGTATTCTGCTCTCCCTATTTTAGCCATCTTACTATGGATTTCTGCTTCCAAATGATCTCCTCTTGTTTTGTTCTTTCGTCCAGCTGATTATGAAGGTTCTATTCCTTTTCTATCAGTGCTTTTGTCTTTCCTTCATTAATTATTTTCTGCTGAAGTTCCATCATTTCTTGTGCTAGAGCTCTTTCGGCTTGAAAGAGATTTCCAAAGGTCGTTTGATTCCATTGCTTGATATGCATTTTGAGATATTTGAGCCGTTGTTGAAATTGATACATTTTTGATCCTTCAGGGGGAATGAGGCTTTTCCATACTAAGAAGACCATATTGCTGAATTCTGGGTGAGTAAGCCAAAATGCTTCAAAACTAAAGGGTCTCCTTTTGGAGTTGCCAGGTCTTTGCCATTGAAGAGATATGGGCCAATGATCTGACCCAGAAAGAGGCAGGATTGTGGCAGTGAAGTCTCCTCCTAAATGAATGGCATTATCAGATAACAAGAAATGATCCAATCATGAGGCTGTTTACTGCGGGCCTGATCTTTTATTGTTCTAGGTGTACATTCCATTGTTAAAGGGAAGATCAATGAGCCAGTTATTTTGTATAAAATCCTTCAAGTGGCTACTTTCCATGTCTAATTTGACTCGGCCTCCATTCTTTTCCTCAAGTTTAGTAATCATATTAAAGTCGCCACCTGTAATCCAAAGAAGATGTACTCTGGTAGAGTTGAGCGTGGCAATTGTGTTCAGCAATGCCAATTTGTTCATGGCATCCTGAGGGAAATAGACATTGGTGATATGTCCATGAGTATTGGTCCCAATAATATGAAAAGTAGCTTGTATGAAATTATGAGTCGCATGAAAATCCGTGAGCGAAATAGCCTGTGTATCCCATGCTATTGCAAGTTCCCCTGAAGCTCTCGAGGCGTCCACTGATACTGAATGGCTTCTTGGCCATGCTTTTGAGAGAATGGTGCCAAGTGTATTACTGTTACATTTTTTTTCTTGCATGAGGAAAATTTGAGGTTTCTCCTGCTGAATCATGTTTTTTATCATTCTGTACTTCACAAGGCTGTTTAACCCTCTTAAGTTCCATGATGTGAGTTTCATGGTTCAATATTGGGTAGCGGCCTGTAATACTTTGTTTACTTGGAATATCTTCTTGAATCCACCAACATTTCCCCAATGATGATGGTTCTTTGCAGATCTGTATTTCTTCCTCGTTTCTTGGTATCTTTGGGAAGGTTTTTCCCATCCCATTGACTACTCGGTTGGATCCCTAAATTTCACTGCTGATGTGCTCTAGAAAGGATTACCTCCAAACTTTCTAACTGTCTATCTGGGATTTTATCAAACTCTTTCCTCCTGCATGCTTGCTCAAGGCTGAATATATCTAGATCCCCAATGTCAATACTTTCAGGCTCCTCTTCCATATGTTTGGGCTCACTGCTTCCCGCTACTAAGTCATTTGAATGGATTGGTTCTTGGAGAAAGTTATCAATTTCCATTCCATTAGACCTCCATTCAGTTTCCTTAGTGGGATTGGATGTTGGGCTTACCAGGGCATGAGGTGGCTTCAGGGCTTTCCTTGTGTCTGAGGGTTGGATTACCGAAGATGACTTGGGTATATCATTGGTTTGGTTAGGGGGTTCAGAGTCATTCAATGCTGGTTGTGCTAGGATATCAAAGTTGTTGCTGGTGGAGGGTATGGAGGAGATGGCTGTGGGATTTTTGGAGCCCAAGGCAGGCTTTTTGTGGTGCTTTTTCCGGGTATTTACTTTGGTAAATCCTTCCGAATCAAGTTTTTTTGAGGTGGTATTGGTTTTGGTGGTTGCATTGAGGGAGCAGTCACAGAAAAGATGACCATGTGCATGACATTTTCTGCATCTAAATGGAACATGTTCATAATTTATAGTCTAAATCCATTCAAAATCATCGTGATATAGAATTAGCGATTCTGGAGTGCCTTGTTTAGATGCATGTAGTCACAGATGTGAGCATAAGACGTATACCTTCTTAGTTTCATTTCTTCGGCTATCTTTATGAAGTTGCCTAGACCATTTCCAATGTCTTTTAGCAATTCTTCATCCTAGTACTCCAATGGAAGGGAATACAGGTGGATCCAGACCGGTGCCCAACTGAAATCCTCTTTGTCTGGATTGAATATTTCGATCCAGTCTCTAAGATACAGGCCCACAGAGTTGAAGAAGTAGGGGCCACCGTCTAGGACTCTGTTACGGTATTCTATGCAGTTGAAGATAGCCGTAAAGAAGCCTTTAGGTCCGAGTTGCAGGGTGACATGTCCTTTAGGCTTTCTCTGTCGGCCAGAATCTAATAAATTTCCCTATGAGAGCGTATTCCTTCATAAATTGGATTTGGGTATTGATCCTCTGTCCAGGTAGTTCTATCTCGGGTCACTTTGCTGCAATTGGTTTGCAAGTGGCAGAGGTCACTTTGGGGATCTCTCTATTCAATGTAGGATGGTCTTGCTGCTGAGTCTGAGGCATTGCCTCCGTATCTTGTGGTGATTTTTGCTTCCCATTCTCTGTTAGGTTAGTCTGCTTTGTGGTGCTATCAGGCTGAACTGTATCAAAATCCCTTTCAGTCCCATTGCGAATCTGAGTCTTGTTGCTTCCGCTGGGGGGAGGCTCCGAGTCCCCCCTCAGAAGGGGATCCATAGCAATGGGTTTGATTGCTGAGTAATGCTGTCGCTAGAGATGCTGAGTTGTTCATGTCCGGTGTTGTTCAGAGAGGTTCAGTTGCTGCAGAGTTGACCAGAAACCCTAAGCAGCCATGAAGCGCCGTGCAGGTTAAACAAGCATTAACAAAGGCACCAGTCCTTATTAGTCCTGATTTTACTAAAGGTTTTATAATTTTTTCGTTTGCTTTTGAACATACTGTTGCAGTTGTCCTTTTGCAGAAAAAAGCTGATGGATATGAGCAACCCATTGCGTTTTTCAGCAAGGCTTTAAGGGATGTTGCACTCAAGTACAATATAATGGAAAAATAGTATTTTTCACTGATAAAAGTAATTAAATATTTTAGAGTATATATCATTCATTCCCATATAATTTCTTATGTACCTAATTCTGTAGTTAAAAATCTATTGACACAAAATGGACCAGATGTTAAAAGAGGTAAATGGATTTCCATCATTCTGGAATATGATATGGAAATCAAGCCAACCAAGTTCATCAAAGGACAATGATTAGCCAAATTAATCGCCGAATCTAACTTTAATGATTTAGATATTAACTTTGTAGCTGAATTGGATGATCAAGAGGAATAGGTGACTCCACAACTAGATGAGGATTTCATGACCTCACCCTGGTATGCAGACCTTATTTATGTTTTATTTAATTTAAATTCTCCTCCTGGTCTAACAAAAACAAAGGCTAGATTTCTTAAACTAAAAGCAGTTAAATTTTGCATCATAGAAAGTGTTTTATATTGGAAAGATGCTGGTGGTATTCTACTAAAGTGTCTATTGAGTGATGATGCAGAAAGAACAATGCAGGAATTCCATGAAGGTGATTGTGGTGGCCATCTCTATTGGAAAACCACTGCCAATAAGATCCTTAGAGCTGGTTTTTACTGGCCTACAATTTTTCCAGATGTCCATAAAAAGGTAACCTCTTGTCACAAGTGTCAAATCTATGAGGGAAAAAGAAATTTTTTTCCTTTGCCTTTGAAGACCATATCTGTTGAATGCCCTTTCCAACAGTGGGGATTGGATTTCATTGGAGAAATCCATCCTCCATACTTTTCTCAAAATAAATGGATCCTCACTGCTACTGACTACTTTACAAAATGGATTGAGGCCACTCCTTCTAGACTAGCTACAGATGCTGTGATCATAAAATTCCTAGAAACCAATGTCCTGTCTGGAATTGGCTGCCCAAACAAGCTTATTACAGACAATGCTGCAACCTTTAGGTCTAATAAAATGATATATTTCTGCAATAAATACCATATTACTTTGGGGAATTCAACTTCTTATTACCCATAGGGTAATGGGTTGGCTAAATCTTCAAACAAAATTTTGGTAAATATTATCAAGAAATTGCTTAGCAGACAACAAAAAGTCATGGCATAACAAACTCATAAATGCACTTTGGGCTAACAGACTCACTACTAAGAAATCAATTGGCATGTCTCCATACCAATTGGTTTATGGAATGGATGATGTTTTTCCATCCTCTTTGGGAGTTCCAGTCATGAAATTAATTCAAGAATTACAGACGAGAAAAATGACATTCAAAGGAGGATTGATCAAACAATCCAGTTGCAACAATATAGGGAAGAAGTTTATAACAAAGCTCAAGCCATTCATGAGAATTTTAAGAAGGTTTTTGACAGAAGGACAAAGGCAGATAATTTCACCATTGGTGATAAAGTATTGAAGTGAGATTCAAGAAGAGAGGATAAAGACAAGCATGGAAAATTTGACAACTTATGGATGGGGTCTTATGTCATTTATGCTTTCAGAGGAAATAATGTATTTTTTATCAGAAATTTGGATGGGATAGAATTAGCTGGTGGACTTGTCAATGGCAGGATGCTCAAACACTATTTCTTTGAGGAATAAATATTTTCTCAACATTTCTCATTGTAAATATCGTTGTCCTTATTTTTTAGATTGGGTGACTGTTGAGCCTTGAACCTGCACCTTCCTATACACCCTCTCAGCCTTCTTTTTCCACTCATCTTATCCACCAAGTTGATTAAATCATTGTATTTTAGTTTAAAAACGAGCTTTTGACATTGTTTTCTAACTACGCTGATGGCTGTTGTTTGGTTTAGAAATTTGTTCAGATAGCTGCGGAAGCTTCTCAGTTTCCGCAGCCGACACAGGTTTCCGTAGCCGACCTAGGTTTCTGCAGCCAGCACAGGATTCCGCAGCCGTTTTGTCAAACACCATGCTACAGGTGTCCTCTGAAGAAATGAGCCACATGGGCAAGTTACAGGAGTCAAGGACATGGAACGTGTCCCTCCAGATCATCCAGCACGGCCATAAAAGCCCGCGGTCAAACAAGGGGCAAAGGATAGTCAACGGAAGTGTTCAGCGGTGGCACGACTCTGCGTAGCTATTTTTTTGAGCACGTGAAGCTACGTGGCACAGTCCTTAGCCACGAAGACATCCTGATAGCGTGAATCCAACAGCCATACCTCTCAGATTTAATAAACATGATGACAGTTACCTAGATCCGGGCTGAAGAGGATTTACGTGTCTCTGGCAGCGTGGTTAATAGCGTAGATTTAGTTAATCTGTTTAGCTTTCTTTCTTTATAAATAACGCGTCCATGAACGCTGTAAAAAAGGTTAATCTTTTGGAATGTAATTCAAAGTTGTTTTATTTCCCCACTGCACTTTTACGTTGCTGTTTAATATATGAGAAGACTGGTTTAAACTTAAGCTTGTAGCTGTTCGTTGAATCGGTTGAAGTGGCAGAGGGCCCCTGCTCACTGAAGCCTTGTACAGTTTTCCTTTAACTCTTGCATTACTTTTTCCTGTTCATGTATATTAGTTGTACAGTTGTCATTTAAATGCTGCGTTTCATTTCATCATGTATATTAGCTGTACATAACAAAGCTTTTTGATTTCTGTTGATTTACACTTTCATTGCTGCTCTTTTATGGTTACAACTGATTAGTGTTTTCTGCAGGTTTTCTTAGGCAGCCCGGGGCAATTTTTCATCTTTTCTTTTTATAACTATTGGCACACGAGATCATCTTGTCTTTGTCGCTGACTCTTGTTTTCTGAAGTTTAATTTCCAGTACTGTCGTTTCCTTAAGTTGTACATTTATTTTCTGCTCTTAGATATCATGCTATTCATCTGTTAACGGTTTCTTTCTATAATCAAATAACTTTATTGGGAACCAGAA
The DNA here is from genome assembly GCA_031772625.1 of Pinus tabuliformis. Taxonomy (NCBI): domain Eukaryota; kingdom Viridiplantae; phylum Streptophyta; class Pinopsida; order Pinales; family Pinaceae; genus Pinus; species Pinus tabuliformis. The sequence continues at coordinate 602,259,910 of CM062814.1, read as the reverse complement.
TATCACTCATTATAGCTTGATTTAGTTTGCTTTAGATCTCACATTGCTTGACTTGTTTATGACTGTTTCTCACAGGGTAAATTAAGCTGAAAGGCAAAAGGTCAAGAAAGTTAAAGTAGTGTGATTAGTTTCTTTTATGCAGTTTAAATTCTTTTAGATTTCACATTGCTTAACATTTCATGATATCTTTTCACAAGGAAGATTGAGTTGAAGAGTTGAAATAGTGTGGATTAGTTGTTCTTACTTTTAATTGAATTTAGTGTAGATTTCACTTTCATTTTCATTCAGCAACAAAGATACTGGGCCGATGTCATTAGTTCATTGTTTGATGTCTTTATTTCTTTTTAAGAATTGATTTCATTGCAGTTATTTTAAAGCTTTCTTTCTTTTAAGTTTTTAAAAACCACTTAGAGATCACCATCATCATCCATATTTCACTTGCTTTATCACCTTTTCATCATCTCACATTAGGGAAAGATAAATCCAAAAACAAACTTAAAAAAACTAAAAACGACAAAAGACTAAATGTTTGGTCATTTTAGTGTGATCTAAATTGCTATTTATAATGTCAACCCGGGGTTCGTAAACTGACGAAGTGAAGTGTACTATATGTACTAGATAACCATTTCCTTAGTCTTTTGTCGTTTTTAGTTTTTTTTTAAGTTTGTTTTTGGATTTATCTTTCCCTAATGTGAGATGATGAAAAGGTGATAAAGCAAGTGAAATATGGATGATGATGGTGATCTCTAAGTGGTTTTTCAAAACTTAAAAGAAAGAAAGCTTTAAAATAACTGCAATGAAATCAATTCTTAAAAAGAAATAAAGACATCAAACAATGAACTAATGACATCGGCCCAGTATCTTTGTTGCTGAATGAAAATGAAAGTGAAATCTACACTAAATTCAATTAAAAGTAAGAACAACTAATCCACACTATTTCAACTCTTCAACTCAATCTTCCTTGTGAAAAGATATCATGAAATGTTAAGCAATGTGAAATCTAAAAGAAGTTAAACTGCATAAAAGAAACTAATCACACTACTTTAACTTTCTTGACCTTTTGCCTTTCAGCTTAATTTACCCTGTGAGAAACAGTCATGAACAAGTCAAGCAATGTGAGATCTAAAGCAAACTAAATCAAGCTATAATGAGTGATATTCTGGTTCCCAATAAAGTTATTTGATTATAGAAAGAAACCGTTAACAGATGAATAGCATGATATCTAAGAGCAGAAAATAAATGTACAACTTAAGGAAACGACAGTACTGGAAATTAAACTTCAGAAAACAAGAGTCAGCGACAAAGACAAGATGATCTCGTATGCCAATAGTTATAAAAAGAAAAGATGAAAAATTGCCCCGGGCTGCCTAAGAAAACCTGCAGAAAACACTGATCAGTTGTAACCATAAAAGAGCAGCAATGAAAGTGTAAATCAACAGAAATCAAAAAGCTTTGTTATGTACAGCTAATATACATGATGAAATGAAACACAACATTTAAATGACAACTGTACAACTAATATACATGAACAGGAAAAAGTAATGCAAGAGTTAAAGGACAACTGTACAAGGCTTCAGTGAGCAGGGGCCCTCTGCCACTTCAACCGATTCAACGAACAGCTACAAGCTTAAGTTTAAACTAGTCTTCTCATATATTAAACAGCAACGTAAAAGTGCAGTGGGGAAATACAACAACTTTGAATTACATTCCAAAAGATTAACCTTTTTTACAGCGTTCATGGACGCGTTATTTATAAAGAAAGAAAGCTAAACAGATTAACTAAATCTACGCTATTAACCACGCTGCCAGAGACACGTAAATCCTCTTCAGCCCAGATCTAGGTAACTGTCATCATGTTTATTAAATCTGAGAGGTATGGCTGTTGGATTCACGCTATCAGGATGTCTTCGTGGCTAAGGACTGTGCCACGTAGCTTCACGTGCTAAAAAACAGAGCTACACAGAGCCGTGCCACCGCTGAACACTTCCGTTGACTATCCTTTGCCCCTTGTTTGACCGCGGGCTTTTATGGCCGTGCTGGATGATCTGGAGGGACACGTTCCATGTCCTTGACTCCTGTAACTTGCCCATGTGGCTCATTTCTTCAGAGGACAACTGTAGCATGGTGTTTGACAAAACGACTGCGGAATCCTGTGCTGGCTGTAGAAACCTGGGTCGGCTGCGGAAACCTGTGTCGGCTGCGGAAACTGGGAAGCTTCCGCAGCTGTCTGAACAAAATTCTAAGCCAAACAACAGTCATCAGCGTAGTTAGAAAACCATGACAAGTTCCACTAAATGCAATGATTTGATACGACAAGCCCCATACCACTCCTCTTCCACGATGTCATTCCATACACACCTTATTCATTTCTAACGGTCCCATGATCATTCTAAATTTATGGACTGCTCTCCCATTTATTGGCCGTACTTTGAGACGTGACCTACTGTACTACGACTCTCCTTCACCATAATTTCCGCAGCCATCTACTGAGACGTGTGCGCAAGTCATCCGATTCAAAAGGATCAGCCGTTATTCTGCCCATTTATCACTTCACTCCTGCATGCATTCGATGTTGAACTCGTTATTGTTGCTTACACTTTACTCCCTCGGTACTCATACCATTCCCTGTTCTCCATTTCCGCTGCATCCACTACAGCTTGCTCCAAACCCTGGCTACAATCACCACATACATCCTGAACTTCGATTACGGCCACTCTAGTTACCCTAAGAATCCCGTAATCAGCCCATTTTTCCCAAACCTTCATACGCAGTAGAATTTTCAGTCGGAATTTAAAGCCGAGAATGGGAAAACTACTAAGAGCTGAACCAGAAGGACCAAAATACCTGGAGGGTTATCCTCAAACGAAGGAGTTGTTGAAGAAAGCAAGGTGGCTGAGATTCATTCAAAAGTTCAGGGGCTATAACAAAGAAGTGACTAAAGCCTTTGCACGGTCCTTTAATGGACACGCAGTGGAGATAGGAGACTTAAAATTTACAGTGACCGAGGCCACAATAGCAGCTGCAACAAGTCTCCCACAAGAAGGTGAAAGGTGGTTCAAAAACAGAAGTGTGGACGATCAAGGATGGAGAATCCTGCTCCAAAACCCAGGTATGGATACCTCTGTATTTACAAAAGGAATCCCTGTGCATGCAATAAAATAAGAATGGTCCACTCTGTTATTACTTATCCAGAAATTTATCACATGCGAGGGTCGTTTTGGTACCATGTACATGTATCATGCCAGGCTAATGATGAATTTTATGGAAGGTTATACCCTTAATTTGCCTTATTTTCTGTTATCAAGCTTGAAGAAAATGAGCTCTACTGTTCAAAAACACGTAGGCAGTATTGAACCCCATCTTTACCATCACGGGTTCATAAAAATCCTTATTGAAGATCAGTTGAAAAACACTAAAGATACTTGGGAAAAGTTTTTGACAAGAAACCACTTCCAAGAACTGACTGAAGCCTCTGGAAGCAGTTCCCCAAAAATTCCAAAGAGAAGTAGGAGGAAAGAAAAGAATATTACAGCCCAAGACTCTCCTACAATAGACATTCAGGAAACTATTCAGAAAGAAGAAGAGGAGGGAGCTAAAAACAAGAAACAGAAGAAGGACAAAGGCAAGATAACCATTCAAGAAACCTATCCATCCCCTGAACAGTCCATAGAAGAAGATTAGCAACCTCTGTCAGAGAGATTAATAGATCTTCAAGCTGCTGCCATAACCAAGAAAAAGCAAAGAGGAAAACAGACTGCACAAGAAAAGAGTACTAGTTCATAGCTAAGAAGGAGCACTAGGCTAAAAGGGAAGGGGAATAAAACCAAAGAAAAACAATCTCACTTTATTGATTTAGATAAAGAGACACTTGAGAAATCTCCAACTCAGCCAAGCATTGAGCCAAGTCCTCCACGTGAGGAAAGCCCTTTTCAGCCGGAAAGAGAAAGCAGTCCTCCTTCACCAGAATTTGAGTTCAGGCCGAGAAAGACACCTGAGGTAGATTCTAATCAGCAAGAAGCATATAACTACCTAGAGTCCTTGGAACAATCAGCTGCAGGACCAAGCACCACCTTGCCACTTGATGCACAAGTACAGTCTTTAAAACAGGAAGTGTTTGAATTGGAAGTCCTAAATAGGCACATCAAACAGGAAAACGAAGCACTCAAAGAGTAGAGTAAGGTAGACAAGATTGTCCATGATAACACTATGCTCCATTTAGGACTGTGGCAAAAGAAGAACAGGAAGCTGAAGAAAAAGTGTAAAAAGTTGAGCAGGGCATTGATTAATCTTAAGTTCAAATGTCTAGTCAGGAAACCAAGGACCATTTTAGCATCAAAGAGAAAGAGAAGAGGGCTAGATGTTCTTGCAGAAGCCTCAGAGCATATGGATTGAGGGAAAATAACAAAGTTTTGGTTGCATGAGGACATGCAACACCTTCACAGTGGGGGTATGTTGAGCCTTGAACCTGCACCTTCCTATACACCCTCTCAGCCTTCTTTTTCCACTCATCTTATCTACAAAGTTGATTAAATCATTGTATTTTAGTTTAAAAACAAGCTTTTGACATGGTTTTCTAACTACGCTGATGACTGTTGTTTGGCTTAGAATTTTGTTCAGAAAACTGCGGAAGCTTCTCAGTTTCCGCAGCCGACCCAGGTTTCTGCAGCCGACCCAGGTTTCTGCAGCCAGCACAGGATTCCGCAGTCGTTTTGTCAAACACCATGCTACAGTTGTCCTCTGAAGAAATGAGCCACATGGGCAAGTTACAGGAGTCAAGGACATGGAACGTGTCCCTCCAGATCATCCAGCACGGCCATAAAAGCCTGCGATCAAACAAGGGGCAAAGGATAGTCAACGGAAGTGTTCAGCGGTGGCACGGCTCTGCGTAGCTCTGTTTTTGAGCACGTGAAGCTACGTGGCACAATCCTTAGCCACGAAGACATCCTGATAGCGTGAATCCAACAACCATACCTCTCATATTTAATAAACATGATGATAGTTACCTAGATCCGGGCTGAAGAGGATTTACGTGTCTCTGGCAGCGTGGTTAATAGCGTAGATTTAGTTAATCTGTTTAGCTTTCTTTCTTTATAAATAACGCGTCCATGAACGCTGTAAAAGGCTAATCTTTTGGAATGTAATTCAAAGTTGTTGTATTTCCCCACTGCACTTTTACGTTGCTGTTTAATATATGAGAAGACTGGTTTAAACTTAAGCTTGTAGCTGTTCGTTGAATCGGTTGAAGTGGCAGAGGGCCCCTGCTCACTGAAGCCTTGTACAGTTTTCCTTTAACTCTTGCATTACTTTTTCCTGTTCATGTATATTAGCTGTACAGTTGTCATTTAAATGCTGCGTTTCATTTCATCATGTATATTAGCTGTACATAACAAAGCTTTTTGATTTCTGTTGATTTACACTTTCATTGCTGCTCTTTTATGGTTACAACTGATCAGTGTTTTCTGCAGGTTTTCTTAGGCAGCCCGGGGCAATTTTTCATCTTTTCTTTTTATAACTATTGGCATACGAGATCATCTTGTCTTTGTCGCTGACTCTTTTTTTTTCTGAAGTTTAATTTCCAGTACTGTCGTTTCCTTAAGTTGTACATTTATTTTCTGCTCTTAGATATCATGCTATTCATCTGTTAACGGTTTCTTTCTATAATCAAATAACTTTATTGGGAACCAGAATATCACTCATTATAGCTTGATTTAGTTTGCTTTAGATCTCACATTGCTTGACTTGTTCATGACTGTTTCTCACAGGGTAAATTAAGTTGAAAGGCAAAAGGTCAAGAAAGTTAAAGTAGTGTGATTAGTTTCTTTTATGCAGTTTAACTTCTTTTAGATTTCACATTGCTTAACATTTCATGATATCTTTTCACAAGGAAGATTGAGTTGAAGAGTTGAAATAGTGTGGATTAGTTGTTCTTACTTTTAATTGAATTTAGTGTAGATTTCACTTTCATTTTCATTCAGCAACAAAGATACTGGGCCGATGTCATTAGTTCATTGTTTGATGTCTTTATTTCTTTTTAAGAATTGATTTCATTGCAGTTATTTTAAAGCTTTCTTTCTTTTAAGTTTTGAAAAACCACTTAGAGATCACCATCATCATCCATATTTCACTTGCTTTATCACCTTTTCATCATCTCACATTAGGGAAAGATAAATCCAAAAACAAACTTAAAAAAACTAAAAACGACAAAAGACTAAGGAAATGGTTATCTAGTACATATAGTACACTTCACTTCGTCAGTTTACGAACCCCGGGTTGACATTATAAATAGCAATTTAGATCAAACTAAATTGACCAAACATTTTTGCGCCGTTGATAATTTAACCTAAACTAAAACGACAAAATAAATTTAACCTTTGATAATTTATGTAGAGTTGTCTAAGACATTAAATTGACTAGACATTTTGGCGCCGTTGCCTTTTCTAAGGTCTTAAAACCTACATTAAATTCATCATTAATTAAATTCAGCTGCTCCATTATGTGCTTTTGTGCTTCTGATAGATTCATCCCCAACTGAACTGCCATCTTGAAAGTCTTGACTTGAAATTCAATGGGGAGCAGGACTTCTTTCCCATAAACAAGTTCATAGGGAGAATGTCCTGTTGTGTTCCTCCATGTAGTTCTATAGGCCCATAAGGCTTCAAGAAGCCTTTCTGCCCAATCTCTTCTGTGGAGATGAACAGTTTTGGTGATGATGCTCTCAAGAACTTTGTTTGTAGATTCCACTTGACCATTTGCTTGCGGATGGTACGGAGTAGATTTTCTGTGCTTGATTTTGTATTCTTCCATCAGCTTCTCCATCAAGTTAGATGTAAATTGACTTCCCTGATATGTCACAATTTCTCTTGGGACACCAAAACGAGTAAAAATATCCTGAAAAAGAAATTGAACAACTGAATTTTCAGTGGCAAAAGGCAATGCCTTGGCTTCTACCCATTTAGTGACATAATCAGTGCAAATCAATATATATTTCTTTTGTCTAGATGGTGGATTAATAGGTCCAATGAAATCTAAAGCCCATTTTTCAAAGGGTTCGATGAGTACCTGTGGCTGTAATGGCATTTCATTTGAAAGAGTTGGTCTCCCAACTCTTTGGCAACTATCACACCTTCTAACATATTGTTTTGCATCTTTGAAGAGAGAAGGCCAATAATATCCTAAAGAAAGGATTTTATAGGCCGTCCTCTTGTCAGTAAAGTGTCCACCGCATGGTTCATCATGACATGCCTTGAGGATGTCAGGCATTTCATCTTCCCGAACACATCTTCTGATCACACAATCTAGCCCTGTTTTAAACAATTCATTAGAAATCCATGAATAATTTGAACTCTCCTGAATAATTTTCCTTTTCTCATTAGGAAATAAGTGTGGAGGTAGCTTCCTTGTAACCAAATAGTTAGCAATATCTGCATACCAAGGAGTTTTAGTAGTTACTGCAAACAAATATTCATTTGGAAACTTATCCTCTACAGGAGAATCTTCGTTAGTATTTTGGATTCTAGACAAGAAATCAGCTACTGTATTTTGTTTCCCTGGTCTATCTAACACAGTAATATTGAATTCTTGTAAAAGTAAAAGCCATCTTGTAACTCTGCCATTAGTAACAGGTTTGTTCATGAGATATCTAATTGTAGAATGATCAATATGGACAAAATTTTCATAGCCAATTATATAGTGTCTAAACTTGTTGATTGCATGAACAACAACTAAGAACTCTTTTTCAGTCACAGTATAATTTAACTCAGTAGGAGTCAAATTTTTACTGGTGTAGTAAATGGCATAAGGAACTAAATCCTTTTGACCCAACACAGCTCCTAGAGCTGTATCTGAAGCATCTGTAGAAATATGGAAAGGAAGTTTCCAATTTGGCCCTCTCAAAATAGGTGCTTCAGATATTCTTGTTTTCAAAGTTTCAAATGCAGATTGACAGTCAGGATCCCACTTGAATTCACAGTCTTTTGTAAGTAATTTGAAGAGCGGAGATGCTATCTTGGTGAAGTTTTCAATAAATATTCTATAATATCCAGTAAATCCAAGAAAACTTCTAACATCTTTTTGACAATTTGGAATAGGTAGCTTGGAAATGACTTCAACTTTTGATCTATCAACTTTAATCCCATCTCCTGAAATATGATGTCCTAAAACAATCCCTTCAGTAAACATCATAAAACATTTTTCATGACTTAATGAAAGATTTGTTTCTTTACATCTTATAAGGACTTTTTTCAAATTTTCTAATGCCTCTTCAAATGAATTACCATAAACTGTAAAATGATCCATATAGACCTCTACACAATCATGAATTAGATCAGAAAAGATTCCTAGTACTGCCCTTTGAAATGTGGCAGGTGCATTACATAATCCAAAAGGAAGTACTCGGTAAGCAAAAGTTCCCCATGGACAGGTAAATGTGGTCTTGTCCAGATCTTCAGGTGCTACCTGAATTTGATTGTAACCACTAAAACCATCCAAGAATGAGAAATAATTTTTGCCCGCTAAAGTATCTAATACCTGATCAATAAAGGGTAAAGGAAAGTGATCCTTCAAAGTTGCTTTGTTCAATTCCCTGTAATCAATGCAAACCCTCCATTTACCATTCTTTTTAGGTACTATAACCAAAGGAGAAACCCACCGGCTATCTGAAATGGGGTAAATGAAGTTTACATTAAGTAACTTTTGGAGCTCTTCTTTCACTATCTCCCTAAGGTTTGGATTCATCCTTCTTTGCGGTTGTCTGATTGGTCTACTATTTTCCTCAATGTAGATGTGATGAATGCAAGTCTTAGGGTCAATACCTTTCATGTCGGTATACTCCCATGCAAATGCAGTAGAATGTTTTTGCAAGATTTTGGTTAGCTCCTCCTGTTGTGATTTTTCCAAGTTTCTGTTGATATTCAATGTTTTTCCTGGAAAAATCTCAATGGCAGAACTACCAAACTCTTCCATAGAGAAAAGAGACATTTGTCTAGATGATAGACACTCAATGTCAGAATCCAACTGAAATTGTGTGTGGTCATATTCTGAAGATGGTTCAAATTTTTCTAATGTATTCAGAATTTGACTATCTTCACTAATCTCAGAAATGGTAAAGACAGGTTGTATAGTATCTTCATCATCAACCCACTCATTATCTCCTATTTCTGTAATTGCTTTTGCTGGAGGATACAGATTGAACTTCTTTGTTGAATTACCATCAGAAATATACATATCCCCAAACCTACAACTGATAAAAGCATCAGCTGTCGCTAGCCAAGGTCTTCCTAAAATAAGAGGATGTCCTCCTAGATTACTCTTGGGAGTTAAAATCATGAAATCCACTGGATATTCCCAAGAGTCTAAGGAGACTGGAATGTTTTCTAATACACCATCTGGTTTAATAATTGATCGATCTGCAAGTTGCAATAAAGTAGGTGTAAAAAGAAGATTAGGAAGTTTTAGCTGTTCCATAGTCTGTCTACTCATGATGTTGATAACAGCCCCTAAATCAATCAAAGTATTTGGTATTTCTACCCCATTGATGTGTGTTTTGACAATTGGACTACCAGGATCTACATATTTCTGCATAGTAATTTTTCCCATCATGATATCTGCAATTTTCCCTACCAGGTGGATTCTTTTGGTATCTCTTGGTTTCCTTCCTGGTCTTTTAAGACTCAACTCCTTTATTGTTTTTGCTAGAATAGGAATCTCTTTAATGGCTTGTAACAAGGGAATCTTGATACAGACATTCTTCAATTCATCTAGAAAATTATAGTGAGGCAACCAAATTTGTTTTTCCACTCCTTTGTCAATTTGTAATCTTTCAAGAAAAGGAGGTGTGGATAAAGATGCAGGTTGCTCAACTATGGGAGTTGTGGGGGTTAATTCTTTTTCTTTTTCTTTTTGAGTGTTTGGGTTTTGAAGAGATGCTTCAGAACCCTTATTAGCTTCAAGAGAATCTTCCTCAAAAAAGCTTTGCTTTTGAGCATTTATAGAAGGCTTATCTAGGATTCTACCTGATCTGAGTTGTACTTCATTGAGAGGAACAATCATATAGGTAGGAAATTGTTGACCTTCCATCATGTAAGCATTTTGAGGGTTTTTATTATTGGGGTTTGGAAATGGCTGAGAAGGAAGTTGATTTGACTTCTGTTGGAATGGAAGCAAGAGTTGAGAATTTGGATTCTGTTGAGAAGGTTGTTGTTGTTGTGGAAATGGCAATGATAGTTGTGGATTTTGATTTGGAAGTTGTGGAGCTTGTTGGTCTTGAAAAGATGGGGGATATTGGTAAAATTGAGCAAATCTCCCATAAGGATTTTGCATACCTTGTACCCATGATTGAAAAGGATTTTGAGGTTGGGACCAAGGTTGTTGCCAAGGATTCCAATTTGGTGGGGGTTGAAAATTCATAGAGTTGCTAAACCCTTGATTTTGTTGCCCCTGCCAAGGTCTCCTTGCAACAAAACAGAGAGATTCGATTGTATTTGGATCTTCTTGAAAGACAACTTTGAGCCCAGGAATTGAAGGACAATCCTTGGTCTCATGATTCTCTGAACAAATTACACATGTTTCTACAACTTTTGCATCCAAAGGACATTCCCTTAGAGCATGTTTCTTCCTACACTTTGGGCAAAAGATGGCCAAAGCCTCAGCTTCTGCTTTCTGCTTATTGTGAATCTTAAGGGTGTCTAGTTGTTCGCTAAGACTCCCTAAGATGTCAGTTTTGAATTCATCAAGCATGTTGCCAATCTCAGCCCTACTTACTGATCCAGTTGCAGATTTGTTTGCTCTGATGAGAGAAGGATCTCTAGACCCTTTTTGAGTTTTAGATTTCCCCCTTGAGAGATGGACACATAGCTCTGCTATATCATGAAGTGGAAGTTGAGATATGTCTCCTTTTCCCATCATTTTCAAAATATCTATCCATTCATCTCTAATGGCTTTTAATAGAAGGGCTTTCAAGGTCTCCTCATCTAAGTTACTCATTTTTGCTCTTTTCAGGTTGTATTGAAATCTTTCAAGTAAATCCTCCAAGTTTTCATCTTCTCTTTGCACCATTTTGAATACCTCATCCTTGTGATTGGTGGGCATACAATAGTCTAGGTACCTATCCCAAAATGTTTGTTTCATATCATTCCAAGTCCTAATGGATTGAGTGAGTAATCCCATGAACCATTTCAAGGCTGCTCCTTTCAATGTTGAAGGAAACAGTTTGAGTTTTTGAGAGTCTTCCAGATAATCATAAGTTCGACACACGACTTCAAACTCAAATAGAAATGTTTCAGGGTCCTCATTCCTTAACCCATGGAAGTTTGGGAGGACAGATGGTGAGATGTTTTTCATTGTGGCTCGGGAGTCCTCATCGACTATAGGAAATCCGAATGAGTTATCTCCATCCCTATTTCCTCCAATGTTACCTCTACCTCCTCCATTGTTTCCTCCTCCTCCTCTACCTCTACCTCTACCAAATCCAGTTGCTCCTTCCTCTGTCATGGTAGTTTCCCTGGAGACTTCAGAGTCTTCTGGTTCTTCTACTAAGGGTGAACGAGAAGGAATTTCTCCCTCTTCTTCTTCAGATGATTCTACTTCTTCAATTACAATTTGTCTCTCTGTAGAAGGAAGGAAAGGATCTCTTTCTAATTCAGATTCGATGGAAGGTGTGGGAGAGTCGACTCCTGCCTCTTGAATTCCAGGAATCCTAGGGCTAGGAGTGTAAGTTGGAGATGATGGAGGTGTCTCTTGTCTATTCCTTGAAGTAGATGGACTTGTAAAAATCGAACTCTTGGCTCTAGCTAAAAACCTTCCCCTATATTCTCTTGCTCTATGCATGTCATTTTTTTTATTTCTTCAAGTCGGGGTAATAGTTCCTTTTCTGATCTTCCAGGTCACTCTAGGTGCAAGAAGAGAGCATACTCAAGAAACTATTAAACCAATAACTTTCTCTTTTCTGATCCTCCAGATCACTCTAAGTGCAAGAGGAGAGCATACTTTGAGAGGTTATCAAATTTCCTTCCTTGAAATTTTCTTGTTTTTTTTTTAAGAATTTGGCTACCTAATTTCACTTCCCCGACAACGGCGCCAAAATGTTTGGTCAATTTAGATCACACTAAATTGACCAAACAGTGACCTATTAACAGAAGTTGAAGCCTGTAGAGAAGGCCCTGAGCTTCTATTAATGAGTTACTATAGGTGGTGCAACACAGAAATCAGAGGTGGGTGTTGCTGAAATAAAAAATCAAGGCTATTGATCACATGTTCTTGGCACCTCATAGGGAGAGTGCCATCCTCAGTTGGAGACATTGTTAGGGTCCTATAATTTCTAGGATCTCAAAGTAATTGAGTGATGTATCTCAGCAATCCAATTTTGTAAATACTTGTCAATCTGCCAATGATTTCCAAATAAAAAAAATATAGAATAAAAATGAAAAGAGGGAATAAAGAAGAAAAATAAAGAGAAAAAAACAAAATATTGAAAAAGAGAAAAAATTGAACCCCACCAAAAGAAGAAAATAAAAAAAATAATACTGAAAGTGTTGCAAGTCTAAATGCCACTACTCATACATAGTTTTTTCTTCATTTCTATAAAATAAAGTCGTGTGTAGCTTGTTCAAAATGCCACAATCACTAGTTTTAGTTTAATCATATTGTTTAATCATGATTAGACTTCTTTAAATTTCTGTGAATTAGATAGAGAATAAGGGTTTATCCAACAATTTAATCTGGGTAAATCATTAGTTAGGTAGAAAATGACATTGATCCAACTGCTTAATCTAGGTCAATAGAAGAAATAAGGGATAGGTTAGATAGTTTTTCATTCTGCATAAAAGAAAATAAAAATGGGTTTGCTAGTCTAAGTGCACCCTGGAGATAGAAATAAAAATGTTAGTCTAGCTAAGGGTAGGTAGATTAGGTGATTGGGTGAATATCTGCCTATGAAAATTTTATCCTAAGTCTGAGAATATAGCAAAAGAGGCAAATGTGCATGATATGGATAATGTATTTCAAAATGTTTCATTATATTTACCTTATCCTAAGTTTGAAAACTCAAAGTGCGCGCTGTGGATAAAATATTTCACACTTTCATTACCCGTCCTTATCCTAAGTTCGGATAGAAAATATTAAAAAGCACAAGTGGATAGATATTTTTTTGTCGTTTGCGATTAACACTCAGTCGCATTCAGCACCTTGGGATCTGATCCGGCGATCCATCTACGACCCTTATTCTTTCTCGGCCCCCCTTCACATTCTCCCTTTACCATTGGGGGGTCCAGAAGGTGGTTTCTCTCACTGGGCCCCATCCTCATGTGGCGGCTTCCCCACATTTCACACCCCCCCAGCTTATACCACCTACTGCTCCCTACCCCCTCCGAAAACCTCTTCCCCCTCGTCCCTTTATTTTTGTCCCTACCCGACACCTCTGTCACTCCTATCTCGCCAAGTATCTTTCGCCTATTACTCCTGTGCCATTTCCAACGGGACTTTTTCTCAGTGTTTAAATAAATCCAAAGCATGTCACTCTCAATCTTTCACTGTTTCTTCTATTTAGAGTTTCCTTCAATGATCTCCATCAGAACATTCCTGCGACCAGACTGCAACATTCGTTGACTTCCTTTTATTTTTGCTTGACACATTGTTTTAGTTTTTGAGTTCAGTAGACCCTACTCTGCCTATTCATACTGTTTGAAAAATCTTTTATAGTCATGGATCCTAAGACCAAGACCCAAGACAAAGACATTAATCCTTTAATCCCCTCTTCCATAGATTTGGATCCTATACCATTAGCAGACATGGATTATAGAATAAGTGAAACTCTATGTGACTGTGATTTCCTGGAGTTGTATTTCTAGTTAGAGGATAAACACACAGATAAGACTGATGATATAGGACTCTAGTAGTCAAACCTCCCCCACTATAGATTTCCCTTGATATTCCATGCCCCAGAATTTACCAGAAGATGTCAAGCTTATTATGTCCCTGCCCTGAGAGCCATAATTTCCCCTACAGGTGACATTCCTTTCACCATTATAACCAAATCCATTGACCAAATGATGCTAGCCCTTATTGTGGAAAATTCTGCCCCTTTCTCCCTAGAAGCCCTCACCCAACTTTATTAGAAGCTGGACTTTGCCACCAGAGCCATAATTTTGGAGATTTTCTTGCTAGAGATCTCCCAATTGCCCAATAAGAATCCTCCACATCCTTCTTCCATTTTCTCTGATCATGCCAAACAAATTATTTCAATCATTTCTTACATCTTAGGCTATCATTCTGATCAGTGGGTAGATGAACCCATTCTAGGATTCCTCTCCACATGTTCCATAGACAACAAGCCCTTTATGATTTTCAATTTCAGTCAATTCTTGGCTAACAATATCCATGAACAATTTATTAAATTTCCTACAGAGCAGGTGTTCAATTACACCTCTGTTTTGATTTACATGTTCATCTATTATCAAGCAAAAAAGTTCAGTTTTGCATTGTATAAGTTGGATGATGAAAGGGTGTTACATATCCATTTGGGCACATCACTCCAATCATCTAGATCAGTATTTTTAGGGCTCATCAAACCCTAATTCAGTTGATACATGCCCTAGACAAGTCAACACTTTGAATGCCTCATTCCTTGACAATTTCATGGCTTGAAGACATCCTGAAATGACTCCTAGAGGGACCAGCGCAGGTAGGCCCATGCAAGGGTGCTCTGCAGAGAACTTAGGCCCACTTTGACCTGTGATGGGCGAGTTTGAGTGAAATTCACATAGGGTTTGGGGAATATTCTTATCTTCTGGAGCCTTTTAGAATATTCCCACACTTATCATCTCCTATGAGCTCGAAAATGGATGAGGAATGAGTTAAGATACCTCTTATCCTCTCATCCCTTCCTCCATGGAACTAATTCTAAGTATGGAAGGCCATTCAATACCCTCATTGATGACAAAACCTCCTCCATCTTCCTATAAATTGAGCACTCATCTAAGTGATCAGGGGCTGGACTTTGATGAATTGTAAGGAGATAATGTTAGTTTGAGAATTGAGACTATTGTAAGTGTCATTATGCTACCAGAATTTCATGCTTATGATGTGATGTGGATGGAACCAAAGCTGGAGGAGTGACTTCGAATCAGGCTTCATGGTTGTAATTCTTCCTGCTATTCAATAAAGTATTTACACATTTTTCCATATGCTTATCTTGATATGTGATGCTTATATGTGTGAATGTATCTGATTCCATTTACTTGTAATTAAATGATATTTTGCTTTGATTGGTTCTTTGTCTTCTGTTGATGTTTACAGGTACTTCTCAAGCGTGTTAAGTACGGGAAGGAGCAACAGGACCAATACAAAGGAGACAAAAGGAAAGCGAAATTACAAGTAGATCCTCTCATTCTCTTTGTCTTATCTATTGTTTATAGAAAAAAGTTAAAGTGATTTAAGCTGTTGTTCTAGATATGGATACTTATCTAGGGAATTAGTATTTATCTATAGATACCAAATTCCTCATAACAAATTGGCAACCATACTGGGTAACGATCATCATTCCAAGTAGCTTATCCACATCCTCGGACACTCTAGCAGAACTTACTTCCTTTCATTGATTGTATTTCAGCCTTGTTGAAGTGAATTTTGGTCAAAAATTGTGTTTAGTTACCTCTTGAAATGGCTTATTGTCACCAGCGCAGGCTTGTGAGGGACACAATGTGCTGCAGAGCACCCTTGGCTTAGGGACAATGCTCTGAAGTGCACTGTCTCCCATTCAGGGCTGTGCTGATCCTCCTTGGGTTAGTTTTCCACCTTTGGATAGGGTTTTTCACCAAATTTCTTCTGTTTATGCTTGCTTAATGATCAATGAATGTCATGTCTCTAAAATCAACATTGTATTTGCTTTGCTAGCCTTACTTTGGCTTTGATTGATTAATGTTTCTTAAATGATTTCTTTTTCATTATCGATTCATTGTTAAAGTTAGATTATAGTCGATTAATCTTTGTTCAAAAGAAAGTGTCATAAAAGTCTTCATTTCTTTCGAAAAGGAACTGTCGTAAAGTCTTCGTTCTTGCAAAAAGATTGATTAATTGTATGTGCATTAGTTTCCTTTTGTTCATTTCAACATTAAGGGAATTGAAAAGAAAAACTTGCATTGTGCATATTGTAGTTTGTGAATGCTTGATAGGAATAGTTAGGGAAATTGCATTTAGATGTGTCCTTTCTTCTTTGATTACAAGAATCTGATTGCTCTATCCATACTAGCTAAGGTTTTCATTGTCAAAATTGAATGAAAATGATGCTTATCATATTAGTTGCATTCTAGGAATTGAAAATAAATCACGTGATGAACCTTGAAAGACAAATTCTTAATCAAGATCAACTTAAAATTAACATCAATTAACCTAATGGAGCATTGTCACCTAATGCAAAACATTTAGAGGTTCTAGGCTAGAGACGTGTTCTGGCGTCATAAAACATAGCAGCTGTTACTAACTTGTCTGCGATACATCTCGAGTGTGATACCTCATTCCATGTATGTGAGTATATCATAGCTCATCCACGTAGCTGACACATATACACTGTTCATAAGCAGAGCACAAAATCATGAATCCGCTGAGATGTATTCATCTACGAATTGAACCCTAACACGTTGATATGTTGATATATTTATGATACGCTGATATACTTATGGTATGCTAATGTTGTAAACCCTAACACTCAAAATGAACGCAGTCAAGGCTCACAAGTAATGAAGGCAATATACATGTGAACGCAGTCACATATATATATGGAACGCAGTCATCTATTGAAGACTATACATATGAACATAGTCAAGGTAATGAAGGCTGTACATATGAATGCAGTCCAGGCACTCAGTAATGAAGACAGTATATATATACATAGGACAAATATATACATATGACAAATATATATATATATATATATATATATCTGCAGGCCCTAGATCTGGTAGCCTGGTCACACACAATATACGCAAATATATTAACGCAGGCCCTAGATCTGGCTGCGTGGTCACACACAATATATACGCTGGGGTGATACAAGTTATACGCTATGTATGTATATGGATAGTGATAATGTTAAAATTGGAAACCAGGGAAAAACTTCATGTGGGTCATCTTATTCATGGCTAATAATATTTTTATTAGATTCCTCTCGTCGAGAGGTGTAGGATTGATATAAATATCATCCGATTTCGATAAGTATTCATGGAGATATGAATTTATTTTGATTATGGAATTATTATCAAGCCGACCTACAACTCATGTAGGCTCAGAAGCCCAACAGTCGCATCTATTCACCCACCAACGTTGTGTATAAATATAAGAGGACCTTTCCTCATTTGGACTCACTCATCTCATCACATCTCTCTCTCTCTACTGCGCAGATATGAGTCTCTTCTCTACTGCGCTGAAATGGGTCTCTCTCTCTCACACATGTACTCCCCATGCTAGGATGACCTCCATTGATCTGGGATCAATGATACTAGTCTGGGACCAGTGGTAGGAGTTGTACCATACTATGACGCTGACTTCGGGTCGGTTGAGACTGGTCTGGGATCAGTGGTACATACTCTGAGACTGACTTTGAGTCAGTGGAGGATGATATTGGTCTGGGACCATTGGAGTTGTACTCACTATGACACTGACTTTGGGTTGGTTGAGACTGGTCTGGGACCAGTGGTACATACTCTGAGACTGACTTTGAGTCAGTGGAGGATGATATTGGTCTGGGACCATTGGAGTTGTACTCACTATGACACTGACTTTGGGTTGGTTGAGACTGGTCTGGGACCAGTGGTACATACTCTGAGACTGACTTTGAGTTAGTATGATACATCCTCGATCATTTCTTCTTCTTCATAATTCGGACAAAAGCAGAGTAGAACAAAACAATGCAAGAGCAGAGCAGAACAGAACAAAACAGTACAGATTAGTGCAGGACAGAACAAGACAAAGAAGAACAGGAAAAATAGAGCAGAGCAGGGCAAGGGTCAGGTTGTACAGGGCAGTGCATTTGATGGATGAATAGTAACGACCGATAGACAGATTGCAGATGAAGTTCTCCATGGTTGAGAGGGAGTGTTAAAATTGGAAACCAGGGAAAAACTTCATGTGGGTCATCTTATTCATGGATAATAATATTTTTATTAGATTCCTCTTGTCGAGAGGTGTAGGATTGATATAAAGATCATCCGATTCCGATAAGTATTCATGGAGATATGAATTTATTTTGATTATGGAATTATTATCAAGCCGACCTACAACTCATGTAGGCTCAGAAGCCCAACAGTCGCATCTATTCACCCACCAACGTTGTGTATAAATATAAGAGGACCTTTCCTCATTTGGACTCGCTCATCTCATCACATCTCTCTCTCTCTCTACTGCGCAGATATGAGTCTCTTCTCTACTGCACTGAAATGGGTCTCTCTCTCTCACACATGTGAAGCCGGAAGCTGAAACTGAAGCTGCAACTACAGAAGTAAAGATTGACTTGCGTGGCCTAGAAGATCTCCTCCTTGGAACTGTGTTGTAGGTTCATCTGAACCTCCTTTTAAAGCCGCAACTTTTGGTGGTGGAATGAAGTCAATCCGACGAACGGTTTGCAAGATATCGACTGCCCTAGTTTGAAGCTGGAAACTGCTGAAACTGAAGCTGCAATTGCAGAAGTAAAGATTGACTTGCGTGGCCTAGAAGATCTCCTCATCTGAACTGCACTGTAGGTTCATCTGAACCTCCTTTGGAAGCCGAAACTTTTGGTGGTGGAATGAAGTCAATCCGATTGTCGGTTTGTGAGATATGGTCTGCCCTAGTTTGATAATGAAGCCGCTAATGCTGATGCTACTGATCTAGGGTTTGCTACTGCTGATATGAATCAGATTTATTGTACTATTTCTCTCTGCTGAATTATTGAAGATAAAAGAAGATTTGATCAAAGGGTTTCCCCACACATTGTGGGGTTTGTCCCTGGCTAGCCGCCACATCTTGTGTCTCTTGTCTTGGCTTGTTTTCTGTCGATCGTTTAATGTTCTATCTGCACTTTACTTTATGTACATGTGATTGCTAATCGGTGGAATATAATAAGAAAAAGAAGTAAACTGTTATAAGCATAGAACATACCATAACTTAACAGATAAGGTATATATATGCAGGTTATGGCAATAAATATCTATGCAGGAAGAAGGATGTATTATCATAAGGATGCAGCGACAATATAATGATGCATGGGTAGCATGGGTAGCACAGTGATGTATGAGAGCATGAGCAACATAAGGATCATGAGCAATGATGGTTACAGTATCAACATAATGAGAATGATAAGAATGATATATCTCCGATCATGATGGGCATGGGCAACAAGATGATGCTAAGAGTAGATGAGAGCAGCTTAGTCATAGGGCTGCATGATGATAGAGGATGCAACATAAAAGGCAACAAGATAATTAATAAGATCATGGACATGGGAAACATGATGATAATCATGATTAGTGCAGCATGGTGTAGTATGCAGTGGTGCAGATGCAGCATGATGATAGGTGAAGGAGTCACCTGGAGGATCAGTTGAAGCAAAATGTCTTCAATTGATCTCATCGTTATAGGAGATGATCTATGCTCAGATCTAGACAAGTCAAAGTGTTGACTTCTGTTGTAAATGTACTCTCTCTCTCTTTCTCTGCTGAACTTTGAAGATAAAAGAAGATTTGATCAAAGGGTTTCCCCACACATTGTGGGGTTTGTCACTGGCTTGCACCATATCTTGTGTCCTCTTGCCTTGGCTTGTCTTCTGTGATTTATATTCATGTTCTATCTACAGTTTACTTTATGCTGATGTGATTGCTAATATGGAAAAGAAATTAAATAAATTCCTCCAGCATAGAACATACCTAAATTAACATGGTATTAGAGCTGAGGTGAAGACAATGCCCAAGCAAGAGTGAAAGAGCAATCACCAAATACAGTTGGGACATGAAAAAAGGATCAATGGGTTCCTCATAATTCACCTAGGGTGAAGTTGAAGCAGAGAATGTTATTAGAATGGCACAGCAAAACTTCTGATGGCATCACTTCATTGGGAAGTTCAGATCTAAGGGTAGGAAGGAAAGGTAGATGTCTTGGTTATGAGTTCGGCCCTTATGCGAAGGAGTGCTCGAATGACAGAGATGCGGGTCATCAAAGACAATGGTCGACTCTTCCATGAAAGCAAGGAACCCCAAAATCTCTTTTATGTACCTGATCAAACTTGGTGTCCATCTCGAAAATCGAAGTCAAAGGTTACAGGGTGGCACTTATCGACGGAAAGGTACATGTTTGAAAATAGATCTTTTAAAGATGTTTTTCATGGTTGTATCAAGTTGCAGGAAGTCCACTAGGGACCATGTCCATTGACTCAACTCTGGAGGTCTGTGAGTCAGATGGTGACTAGGATGCCTGAATTCAAAAACAAGCATGAAGGTACATGTCTGAAATGTACCGAAGGAAAATATTATAAGGGGACCATTCCCCTCATGCAGCAGGTTCACAGGTTTGGAACAACCCGAGGAGTTTGAGAATCATGATCAAGGAATCTCATGTGTACAGGTGGAAGAAAGCCCTCTATGGCTTGAAGAAAAACACCTCGGGCATAGTATGAGAGGATTGATAGCTATCTAATGTAGCTGAGATTCACTAGGAGTGAAACCGATCCATACCATTAATTGAAGGTTGTGGATGATAAACCTCTCGTACCAGCACCTATGTCTGACAGGTGCAGACCCTCTCATTTATAGAGACAGAGGGAGTTGGATTCTGAATGTGGGAATATAAGCTGCAAGCTTGTGACTGCCTCGAGGACCTTAACTTTAAGAAGTTATATGGTGATGATGTCGGACCAGATTTGGGAAATGCCTCTGAGTTTCATAAACTCATTCACATTGATGTTCTTGGAGAACCTCCGTTCGAACATATGTGTTGCAGTTAGCATGTTGAGCTCATATTTGGTTGAGCCTCACTGGATTGGTACCAAGAATCTTCTGAGATATCTTCAGTGGCACAATCTCTCATGGATTGAGATACACTGCCGAAAATATGAAACCACATGATTATTCGAATGATGAGTGGGCAGGCAGTGTGGAGGATCACTAGAGCACTCTTCAGTGTTGGTTCTCTTTGGATTCTGCTTCGATGCAGGAAGCAAAAGTCGATCACTATAAGCACCGCCAAGACCGAATACATGGCTATGAGTATGATCTTGTATGAAGTTGCATGGTTGCGGAATTTCTTAGCTATTTTCGATTATTGAGGAATCCTGTATTCGACAAGTGCTCCAGTGGACAGACATCAGATACTGCCTTATCTGGGATATGGAAAGTCGATGAGCAAGGAGGCTCCATCGGGGGAAAGATCAAATTTGTGATTTTCCCGAATGACTTGGAGTCATCAAGAGACCTTTGTAAAAGGGTCCTGTATGTTGCATACATTGAGCTCTGGGAGCTCTGTGGGGCTTATAGAATCTACTGGAGCAACATACGACCACAGGATGACTCACCCTCCCCTGGTGGTGCGCACTGGAACAAGATAATTCACTCTCTTGTGGGACAAGATGATTCACTCTCTTGTGTAGCAGGATGATTGGTTCTCCTGTGAGGCCTGGATTGATGTGTTCTCCATGGCGATTGTAGCAGGATTGATGTGTTCTCCTGTGAGGCCTGGATTGATGTGTTCTCCATGGAAATTGTAGCAGGATTGATGTGTTCTCCTGTGAGGCCTGGATTGATGTGTTCTCCATGGCAGCCTGGATTGATGTGTTCTCCATGGCGATTGTAGCAAGATTGATGTGTTCTCCTGTGAGGACAGGATTGATTAAGTTCTCCTGTTGAGGCATCCTACCCATGCAGTTTGGGACTCATGGGAAGTACCTCTCATCTGATCAATGAGCAGGGAAATGAAGTTAGGGACCATAGTAGTATCGATGGACGCATCGTTGTATCTACCGTACTCCCTATGCTAGGATGTCCTCCATTGATTTGGGATCAATAGTGCTGGTCAGGGACCAGTGGTAGGAGTTGTACATACTATGACGCTGACTTCGGGTCGGCTGAGACTAGTCTGGGACCAGTGGTACATACTCCGAGACTGACTTTGTGTCAGTGCGAGACTGGTCTGGAACCAGTGAGAGTGGTACATACTATGATGCTTACTTCGGGTCGGTTGAGACTGGTCTGGGACCAGTGGTACACTCTCTGAGACTGCGATACTGGTCTGGGACCAGTGGTAGGAGTGGTACTTACTATGAAGCTGACTTCGGGTCAGTTGAGACTGGTCTGGGACTAGTGGTATGCACTTTGAGACTGACTTCAGGTCAGTGGAGAATGATATGACTCATTCTCGATCAATTCTTCTTCTTCATAGTTCAGCGGAGATGAGCAGAGCAGAGCAGAGCCAGCAGAGCAAAGCTAGCAGAGCTGAGCTGAGCAGAGCAGAGCCAGTAGAGCTGAGCAGAGCAGAGCCAACAGCGCTGAGCAGAGCAAAGCTATCAGAGCCAGCAGCGTTGAGAAGAGCAGAGACGAGCCAGCAGAGCAGAGCAAAGCCAACAGAGCTGAGTAGAGCCAGCAGAGCTAGGCAGAGTAGTGCAAGGCACTAATGGCAGAGATAGTACAGTCGTACATATGGATCAGCGGATGGAGTTCTCCCTAGTTGAGAGGGAGTGTTAAATTGGAAACTAGGGCCAAAATCCATGTGGGTCGGCTTATTTATGGTAGTTGATATTTTTATTGGATCCCTCTCATCGAGAGGTGTAGGATTGATCCAAAGATCATCCGATTCCGATAAGTATTTATGGAGATATGAATTTATTTATTTTATGTAATTATTATCAAGCCGAACAACTCTTATGTAGGCTCTAGAAGCCCAACCGTCGTGTCTATTCATCACCCTCATTTTAGTATAAATATAAGAGGATTTGATGTCATTTAGACACACTCTTTAGGTGATCTCCTCTCCACGTCTGGGTTTTTGGAGAAGGAGAAAACGCTAAGAGTATTTGCTATGATGCCCTAAGATAATCCAACGTAGATCAATAAGATTAATACGCTGTTCATAGTGGATACGCTGTGGAAGTTACACACTGGTCATGAAGTTGTTCATGGTTATATATATACGCTGGTCAAGAAAACACATACGCAGTTAAGAGTGCCAAAGTCATCAAGCCGAAGTGATGAAGAGCCGCAGTAAGGGTAGGAACTTATATGCTGTAATGGAGTACATACGCACAGCATGAAGACAAGACAA
This sequence comes from Pinus tabuliformis, assembly GCA_031772625.1. Taxonomy (NCBI): domain Eukaryota; kingdom Viridiplantae; phylum Streptophyta; class Pinopsida; order Pinales; family Pinaceae; genus Pinus; species Pinus tabuliformis. The sequence goes on along the minus strand of CM062814.1, from coordinate 602,236,642 downwards.
TGAACGTGATGACATCCGAATTCAACGCAGTCAATATATATACACGCACAACTTTCACACTCAGGTATACACGCAGTCACTCAGGCAATCTACGCAGCAGATATATGCAGGTAAATATGGACACCTTACCCACAGTGAATGAAGACATATATACGCTGATAATACGCAGATCAGCCGCAGTGCAAACATACATATATACGCAGGTAATAGTGCCCTAATACGCAAATCAGTATGCTGGTAATAGAGAAACCTTACGCAGTTAGACATCCACGCAGTATACGTTGTCATACGCTGAGCAGGCAATGTAGATATCTACGCTGTTCATATATCTTGTTCTTTACATAGGGCTGAAAGATTCATACGTTGTCATGGTGACACTTACAATGCTGTTCATATATGCTGACACATATACGCTGTTCATAAGCAGAGCACAGAATCATGAATCCGCTGAGATGTATTCATCTACGAATTGAACCCTAACACGTTGATATGTTGATATATTTATGATACGCTGATATACTTATGGTACGCTAATGTTGTAAACCCTAACACGCGAAATGAACGCAGTCAAGGCTCACAAGTAATGAAGGCAATATACATGTGAACGCAGTCACATATATATATGGAACACAGTCATCTATTGAAGACTATACATATGAACATAGTCAAGGTAATGAAGGCTGTACATATGAATGCAGTCTAGGCACTCAGTAATGAAGGCTGTACATATGAATGCAGTCCAGGCACTCAGTAATGAAGACAGTATATATATACACAGGACAACAATATCTATATATATATATATATATATAGATATATATATATATGCAGGCCCTAGATCTAGTAGCATGGTCACACACAATATACGCAAATATATAAACGCAGGCCCTAGATCTGGCTGCGTGGTCACACACAATATATACGCTGGGGTGATACAAGTTATACGCTATGTATGTATATGGATAGTGATAAGGTATATATATGCAGGTTATGGCAATAAATATCTATGCAGGAAGAAGGATGTATTATCATAAGGATGCAGCGACAATATAATGATGCATGGGTAGCATGGGCAGCACAGTGATGTATGAGAGCATGAGCAGCATAAGGATCATGAGCAATGATGGTTACAGTATCAACATAATGAGAATGATAAGAATGATATGTCTCCGATCATGATGGGCATGGGCAGCAAGATGATGCTAAGAGTAGATGAGAGCAGCTTAGTCATAGGGCTGCATGATGATAGAGGATGCAACATAAAAGGCAGCAAGATAATTAATAAGATCATGGACATGGGAAACATGATGATAATCATGATTAGTGCAGCATGGTGTAGTATGCAGTGGTGCAGATGCAGCACGATGATAGGTGAAGGAGTCACCTTGGAGGATCAGTTGAAGCAGAATGTCTTCAATTGATCTCATCATTATAGGAGATGATCTATGCTCAGATCTAGACAAGTTAAAGTGTTGACTTCTGTTGTAAATGTACTCTCTCTCTCTTTCTCTGCTGAACTTTGAAGATAAAAGAAGATTTGATCAAAGGGTTTCCCCACACATTGTGGGGTTTGTCCCTGGCTTGCGCCATATCTTGTGTCCTCTTGCCTTGGCTTGTCTTCTGTGATTTATATTCATGTTCTATCTACAGTTTACTTTATGCTGATGTGATTGCTAATATGGAAAAGAAATTAAATAAATTTCTCCAGCATAGAACACACCTAAATTAACATGATGAGTCAGATGTGGAAGCCGAATTGGCTCAATTTGTACGAAAGCTGAAGAAAGGATCTAAGCTTAAAGGCAAGTATCCTCTTATCTGTTTTAAATGTGGTAAAATAGATCATTATGCTGCAAAATGTCCTCATAAACATGACAATGATGATGAAGGAAATTCTAAAAGAATGGCACATAAAAAGAAAGGGTTCAATAAGAAAAACTTCTTCTCCAAGCAAGATGAGTCTGATGAGGATAAGTTTATGGTCATCAAAAGGAAATCAGATGAGGAAAGTGATCATGATGAAAGCCAAGAAGCATTATTCATGGCACTCGCACATGATGATGACTCAGTGCTGGAAGGAAATGTAGATGAACCGTTAATAAGTGGCATTGAAGAAAATGAGAAACTACGGAACAAAATCATTTCTCTCAAAGTGGAAAATGGGGAAATAAGGAGAGAAGATATCTTGGAAGCAAAGCTTAAAGAAAAGTAAGAGACTTGTGAAGAACGCCAAACAGAAATAGTGTCTCTGAGAAAGGAGTTGGAGAAAATTAAAAAGGGCTGTAAAAGCACTCAAATACTTGAGACTATTCTGAAAATTCAAAAACCTCAACATGACAATTCTGGAATAGGTTTCAAAGGAGAATCCTCAAGCACTAAGAATAATGCGAAAAGCTATGCCGATGCACTTTCCTGCAATCCAAAAGATGAAAAGTGCACCCCAGATCCCAAGAATGAAGAGAGAATTACTCCAAAGAAGAATGTGGAGTCGAATCATGGACACTACAGCAAATATAAACCTATAATCCACCAAGGGCCCATCACAAATCCAAAGAACGAGGGAGGAGTAATTCCCAGGAAGGAAATCGACTCAAACCGTGGTTGCTTCAACAAGTACAAAACCATCTTTCTTGGACACTGCTTTCACTGTAAAAACTTTGGTCATCAAGCCAGACATTGTATGGCTTGCAGAAGTGAAAAGACAAAGCTAAAGGATAGAATAATCAACTCATATGCCCCCAAAAGGCAGGGACAAATCAAAACCTTTAATTCATTTGATCCCTTGACCAAATTTGATCTTATTTGCTCTTTCTGCTATAATAATGGACACTATGAACAAGACTGCCCACTCAAAGGAAGAAAGATGAGTAGCAAGAACTCCAGCATGGAAAAATGCGGCCTGGCTCTATATGCTTAAAATAATGGAAACCAATGGTTTATAGATAGTGGGTGCTCCAGACACATGACAGGAGACAGAAAGAAGTTTCTCTCATTGAGCAAAAAGGAAGGGAATGTGTCCTTTGGAAGCGGATCTAGCAAAATTGTAGGAAAAGGAACAATTACTCTGATCAATGGAAAAGGAAAAGCTCAAGATGCTCTGTTGGTTGATGGACTCAAACACAACCTCTTGACTGTCAACCAAATATGTGATCAAGGACATAAGGTTGCTTTCAGCACCAAAGACTGTGAAATAAGGAACTCTGCCTCAGGGAAACTTGTGGCAAAAGGGGTGAGGACACCAGACAACATTTACATTCTGAACAAGATTCAAGAAAATAAATGTTACCTAAGTCAGACAGATGAGATTTGGCTATGGCACAAGCGACTTGGACATACAAGCTTCGAAAATCTGATCAATATCAGCAAGATCAAAGTTGTACGAGACATCCCAAGGATGTTCAAACCAAATCAAGCAGTATGTGGTCCATGTCAACATGGAAAGCAGACCAGAATCAGCCACAAGACAAAGGATCACTCTACGTCGAAGCCCTTAGAGATCATCCATGCTGATGTATGTGGGCCAACTAGAAATCAAGCACTCCAAGGAGAAAGGTACTTTGTGTTATTTGTTGATGATTATACTAGAATGATGTGGATATATTTCATAAAGTATAAATCTGAAAATTTTGAGTGTTTCAAGAATCTAAAAGCCCTTGTAGAAAATGAAAAAGATTCAAAAATTAAGTGCCTCAGAACAGACAAAAGAGAATAATTCACATCAAACGAGTTTAGTGAGTTTTGTAATATTCATGGAATTAAAAGGGAATTCTCGGCTACCTGAACACCTCAGCAAAATGGGGTAGTTGAAAGAAGAAACCAAGCAGTCCAAGAAATGGCAAGAAATATGCTATTAGCATCAGACTTACAACCTAGATTCTGGAGAGAAGCAGTAGGGACAACTATCTACACATTGAATCGAACTCAATTAAGACCAAATTGTGATAAAACTCCTTATGAGCTATGGAAAGGAAGACCTGCTTCGGTGAAGTACTTCAAGATCTTTGGAAGCAAGTGCTTCATAAAAATAAATGATGGTTCACTAGGAAAGTTTGATTCTTGGGTTGATGAAGGGATATTTCTTGGATACTCTACACGGAGCAAGGCTTACAAGTGCTACAATTATCGACTGAAGAAAATAGTGGAAAGCATTGATGTAAAGGTTGATGAAGATATTCCAGTAAAGGAAATTGAAGAACATGAATATGACTCTCTCATTGAAGAAGAAGAACCTAAAGAAGAAGAAATAGATGAGGAAGAAGAAGAAGAAGAAGAGGAAAGAGAACCACCTAATACCCCTTCTAAGACGAAGTATGTCCAAAGACACCATCCAAAAGAGCAGATCATTGGCGATAAAGATGAAGGTATGCAGACCCGAAGAAGGATAACAATTACACCCAAGAGAAAAGTCATTGCCCTCTTATCTATGATAGAACCAGAAACATTTACAGAACCAAGTAAGGATCCTCATTGGGTAAAAGCCATGGAAGAAGAAATGACCCAAATTGAGAAGAACAAGACATGGGAGCTGGTACCTCGTCCAAAGGACAAAAACATAATAGGAACCAAATGGGTGTTCAAAAATAAAATGAATGAGGAAGGACAGGTTATCAGAAACAAGGCAAGACTTGTCTGCAAAGGCTATTCACAAATTGAAGGAATTGACTTTGAAGAGACATTTGCACTAGTGGCCCGTATGGAAGCTATCAGGATGTTCTTGGCATTTGCTTGCTCAAAAGGATTCAAAATCTATCAAATGGACGTGAAATCAGCATTTCTAAATGGGGAACTCAAGGAGGAAGTCTACATGGAGCAGCCAGAAGGTTTTGATCTAACAACAGGAAAGGACTTAGTTTGTAAGTTGAAAAAGGCTTTATATGGGTTGAAACAAGCTCCTAGAGCTTGGTATGCAAGACTGGATCACTATCTACAACAACAAGGCTTCAAAAAGGGAGTGGCTGGAAGCAATCTATACATAAAGACAGATCAAGGTAAGTTACTAGTTGCTCTTGTTTATGTTGATGATCTGATTTTTGCTAGTAATAATGATGAAATGAGCCATGAATTTTCTCAAAACATGTCAAAAGAGTTTGAGATGTCAATGATAGGAGAGCTGTACCACTTCCTTGGACTTCAAATATCTCAAACTAGAGCAGGATTGTATATATCTCAAACCAAATATCTAAAAGACATACTCAAAAAATATGGAATGGAGGATTGTGCACCCATGAGCACACCTATGACAACAAACTGCAAACTGAGCAAAGATGATGACTCCCCTCTAGTAGATGAAACTCATTACAGGTCAATGATTGGAGCCCTTCTATACGTAATAGCTACACGACCAGACATAATGCAAGCAGTAGGAATGGTGGGAAGATTTAAATCTGCTCCCAAACAATCCCATTTATTTGCTGTAAAAAGAATTCTCAGATATCTGAAGGGAACTTCCGATTTCGGTATTTGGTACCCAAAGGACTCAACACTGACTGTAACTGCATACATCGATGCTGATTGGGCTGGAAGTATAGATGATCGGAAAAGCACTAGTGGAAATGCATTCTTACTAGGAGACTGTTTGGTATCCTGGCTCAACAAAAAACAGTCATCCATATCATTATCCACAGCCGAAGCTGAGTATATTACTGCAGCAGACTATTGTTCTTAGATACTATGGATGAAGGAAACTCTAAAAGATCTCGACATATGTACAGATCAACAATTTTCGTCTATTGTGACAACACAAGTGCTATCAGTCTCAACAAAAATCCTGTGATGCACTCAAGAACCAAACACATACCAATCAAGTATCATTTCCTCCATGAACAAGTAGCTGAACAAAACATCGTCCTGGAATATATCAGTACTAAGGAGCAGATAGCTGATATTTTCACAAAACCTCTTCCTCGAGAAGCATTCGAACATCTGCGTCAAAATATGGGGGTTATTTCTTTATCATCACTTAAGTTCATTCATAAAGATGTAGTAAGACAGGGGGAGCAGTTTGACAGGGGGAGTCCATATGCATCCCTTTGCCATTGATTTCAAAGGGGGAGAAAGCAGAAGAATATTGCCATCAATAACAAAGGGGGAGATTGTTGGACACAGATTGTCATTGATTTCAATATGGCAATATTCGAGGAGTAGATAGACGACAGAGATGGAGACTGTGTATGATTTGGGGAGCAAGATGATCGAAGGTTTGAGCAAGGAGAAGGTCCAGAGTGGGGATTTGATTGCGATCGATAAAGCTTCTGAGAAGATTACAAAGTTGGGGTGGTCTTTTGCGAGGTCCAGGGATTATGATGCAATGGGGCCGCAGACCAAGTTCGTAAAGTGCCCGGATGGAGAGCTTCAGAAACACAAAGAAGTGGCGCATTGCGTTACGCTGCATGAGATCGATGTCATCAATAGCAGGGCACAAGGGTTTCTGGCCCTCTTTACAGGAGATACTGGAGAGATCCGTTCTGAAGTGGGGGAACAAATTGACAGTAAAGTTGCTGAACGGAGGGAAGAAGGCAAAGCTGAAATTGTACCAGGTGTGCTTTTTATTGACAAAGTCCATATACTTGACATTGAATGCTTCTCATTTATGAATCGTGCTCTAGAGAATGAGATGGCACCGATATTGGTTGTTGCAACAAATCGTGGCATCACAAAAATCCGTGGAACAAATTACAAGTCTCCACATGGTATACCCATTGATCTATTAGACCGCCTGCTCATTATTTCGACACAGCCATACATGGAAGATGAATGTGAGCTGTCAGATCAAAGAGCAGTGGATCCAACGGTCGTCGCACACGAAAAACGCACGGAGATTAACGCGCGGGAGAACAACGGTTTCGGGCGGTAGGTGGTTTCCCCGCACCGCTTACCAGGGCTCGACGGTATCTGTATATGATGGCACGATCCCGTAATATCACGACGTGTGGCAGACAAAAACCACCAGCCCCATGGGTTAACATGCGCACAAGTCGCATGATCGGGGCTTGCGACTACCGTCCGATTGTGCGAAGGACGGTCAAATGACGAGGAAAGTGCGCGGGGTTTAATCATGCGGTAAACATAGCGGAGACCATCAGATCGTGGGTGATCGACGGTGGAGATCAAGGCGGATGGTTAATTACAGAGGTTTCCCACTGTTGTGACAGAGATTCCGCCGCAAATGAATTAACTTGGTTGTACTGCTAGAACAGTTGAGGCGCTGCTGTTAAACCCTTTCTCAAAGAATGTATTGAAGCATTGGATGATATGAATACCTTGTGACTACTATTCAACCTAATTGCTATCCATCTCGAATCCGAAGTGTTCTGCTGCGACCGTTCAGAAATTTGGGCTTATATCTTTTATTATCAGAAGTCTTTTAAAGGTAGAAAATAGAGACATGTCCGTCGTTTATTGGTGCTACCGGCCAAAGCCTCTTTCAAAATAATAATTTATAAAATCCTTACCTAATGGCTTTTAGACAGCTCGGCATTCATCGGCATATTGCCAAGAAACTTCTTCACTCACCAGAGAATGCTAGTGGGTCACTTTTTGGCCCAGCTTATTTCTTTGAGCACAATCTCTATCTCAAACAATCATCAGAGTGGCTTTCATACTCCAGATTAGTCCCACAAGTACCCATAAATTCCTCAGAAGGAAAAATAGAAGACAAAGACAGTAATGAGAAGAATTGGTCATAGCGATCAAGGAGGGAAGCTGAAAGATCAAGCGAGTCAGAGGAAATGACAAAGAATGAGGAGGAAGCCTAAGAGACGGTGTAAGTGGAAATGAATGGACAAAGGCATGGGAATGTATAAAACAATAGAAACAGAGAACTATTGGTGCGGCTATGGTGGTGAAGAACCCGAGGGTGAGATAGTAGAAGCAACAGAAGAAAAAGAGGGAGAAAAAGCAGTGGAGGCTGTAGAGGCAGCAGAAGCAGCAGAGGCAGGAGAGCATGAGTGAGACAACCTCAACTGAATAGAGTGCATCAACATACCTGTTTTTACCAAGGTTGGGTTGGAGCCCAAGAGGTTGGAGCCTTAGAACTGAACAGGACTGAAGTCATTGGTGTAGGTGCTCCTAAGTGCAGAACCACTGCAAAACAGAGTTGGTGCTCTGGAGGTTGGAGCCTCACTGAAGTCCAAGTTGGAGCTTGACAACTATTCACAATCAGATTTATACTTATATTGTATTTATTTCTTTGCACTGTCTTGAGGTTTAATAAAAGCATTAAATTCAACTGTTGATTTTTGTGTTCTGTGTATACATATACATATCTATATAGGTTGTTGGCAATCACTAGAACAATTAAAAAAAAAAAAATTAGTAAGAAATACTGATTCACCCCCCCTCTCAGTATTTCCAACAACTTGGATAATATAAATGGCACAAAACAATGCTTCCACATCCTCATCTTTTCTTGAGAGTGCATTTGCAACAACATTTTGCTTCCCTTTTTTTTATATGATTTCAAAGTCATAACCCAACATCTTTGTGACCCATTTTTGCTACTATTCTGATGATAATATTTGTTCTAAAAAGTATTTAAGACTATCATTGATTTGATTTAGAATATTAGATTGCTATGCTAAGATCCTCTTCAGATTAGAAACAAAATGCTTTCATTGTGCTTAAGGATTCATGAATTTTTGCAAGTGAAATGATGAGTTTTTATGTTAATTTTATGAGAAATTTAACATAAATAAGAGACTAAACAACATAAAAATGTACAGAACATCATCAAAAACAAATTACAATAGGAACATGATAAAGGAGTTCACCCCTTGTGGGCTATGTCTCCTTGGTCCAGCTTCCAATGGCTTGGGCCTCTCTATTATTCTCAAAAGTGTAAAATGATGTGTTTACAATGCTAAAATTCTTCTGCAACTTGCTCTAATGAGTCTAGAATACTTAAAAATGGTTCCCTAGCCTCTTTTTTCTCCTCATTTGGTCGAAAACTGCCTTAGTTATGACTTCTGCCAGTCTTTCCACAATTTCCTCCTCCAAATCTGGCTAACTGCCAGTTAAATTCATTATCTGGAGTTAATTCTGGCAGTTCCGCCGAAATTGGTGGTCCCGCCAACTTCCCCACCTATCTCGCGGTTAAGGTCAAGTGGTCACATACAAGGTGGTTAGGTTCGGTGGTTAAGGCAACAATTTCGGTCATAAACTATTGGCATCAACAACCCCATCTTAAATCATAATAGGTGAGAACCGGCGGGTCTTATGGTTTGTGAACGCGGCATGGGGCCACATGCGATAAATGACAGACCTGACTAAACTATCAACTGAAGCCCATAATCTTATCGCATCTAGATTATCGCAAATCACAATCGACGGAGCTCGAGGGTAATATATATCAGGACTTGCAATGTGCGATATGCGACTACGATATCACATCACAACTTGGTACTTTGAGGGCCGATTTCTGTAGTGTCATTCCTTTCACAATGTGCGATCGCATCACAACCCTGATCCTACCAGGGATCGATTCTTTAATGCCTTCCCTGTTGTGATGTGAAATTGTGATTATCGCATCGCACCTTGGCTTGCTCTAGGGTCGATTCTTTAATGCCAACCCGTCATTGATATGTTAGTTAAGAACTAACCTACGGACATGGCGGTAAAGCTTGGTGTTGTTGTGGGTGAGGTCGCGGGTTCGACCCAAGCCTACCCACACAAAATTTTATTCTAACTTTGAGAGGGTACGTGGTGGCCTCTGGGTTTGCCACATGTCACCCTCGCATTGGTCCACCTGTATGACCTTCAACCAATAGCATCCTGCTAACTCATGCCTATATGAACGTGCCACATGGAACTCAATCATTCACTGATGAGATTACCGTTCCACCTTAGTTGCACAGTTAGCACCAACCCGGAATCCTAGTCAGCAGTACGAATCGCTGATTGGGTTGTATTTTTTTTGTTAACAAAAAATTTACCTGTTTTCCAAACTAGACAGAACGCATTTCTGAAGCCATACTGTGTCCATTTCGCATGAAATGAGTTGCACCAGATTCAATATGATGAGCAATATGCGTTCGTTCAGGTTCCACACCATTCTGACAACTTTTATTTTTGAGCACTTGATCACTCCTCCCCACTGGAAGACTTTTGGACCCCAAAAGATCAGTTTGAGTTGTCAAGCAGGTGAGGGTACAATTCCCTCACCTTTCCAATCTCGGCCTATTTATCACTAACTTGGAACTTGTGATCTACACGATGCTTGATGTGCCTTGCTTTGTACTTACCTTTTCCCTTTTCAAGCTGATCTTACAATGTTTAATGTACCATTTGGAGTCGTTCAATGAACTCTTTGGCTTTGTCCACGTTACTATCAATAGCAACATCCTTCTTACCAATATGAAACAATACATTATGATGCAAATGGTAAACAAATCCCTCTACTTGATTCCTTTGAATAAAGCTTGAATATACATCTTGAAAGTATGTATTTTTCTGAACATAACTTTCACGTAAAAAAACATGATGCTTGAGGAAAGTAATTATACAAACTATAGGCCTAGAAACTACATCAACAAACTTGTCATTTATACCTTCCTTATACCTTTTGACCGAGTGGAATAGTAGAAGAAAACCCATCCAATGGAAGTGGCTTTGTCGCTAAAACTTGATGAGCCCCATAAATGGGTAATTATATGGGCTCATTTTGCCTCCTAACTTAACTTAATCCACCATTCTCATTAGTTTATTGCATGTTTTTGATTATATTTATGCTAATAGAGTGAGTTGGGTTGGTCATTATGCCTTGAAGTCTAATGTGTGTTTAATGCAGATTTTTGGTCAATTTTGGAGACAAAGTCAAAGATTTAATGAACATTTGGTAGCAAATATTCGAAGAAAACAAGGGAAAGGATTTATAGGAGGGTGTTCCCCTCATTTATGACTCCCTACTTTGAATTCTCCTTCAGAAAGCTCGGAGCACAAGCAGCCACATCAATGCACCAAAGAGGCAGCCGAGCAAGTGGAGTATAACTGCTGTCTATCTCAAGTTTTGGGAGCCAAGCCTCCCTAATTTTAAGGGAGCTGTTGGAAGCTCTAGTTGTATAAGTAGAGAGGCCTAAGGCCTCATTACGTTGTTGGATGTTAGTCAAATTTTTGCACTTTTGTTGCAGCTTTGCTCTGCTCAACTTCGAGCTTACTTTTGTTGACAATTTCATGTAATCCTATTATTTTTTTGATAATGAAGATGAGATCTTGTTCGAGCTAGCACTGAATTATCTCAGAGGGCTGAAGCTCTTGGGTTAGGGCCCAATCCAAGCAGCCAAACACCTCTTGTTTTGTATTTATATGCGTTTATGAATAAGTTGCTGATAGATAGATTTCTTTCTTAGTTAAGAATAGGTTGCTTTTGGTAATTTAAAAAGTTGTTTCCATTTCAGTTTGCTGTAGCAGGTTGAATAGGGATAGAAGAATATACAAAAATGCCATCAACAGAGCCTTCACCTCCTTTTTCCCCTTTGGGACCATGAAATGGGGCCAAGACCCTATTGCTGCGACAAAAAACACAGATTTGCCTTTGCCATAGGATTTCTAGTGTTGCAGCTTATTAAAAGGTTAATGCTTTGCTGTAGATCTATTTCATCATGCTCATTTCTGTATTTACAATAAATTTCTTTCCATGCTTTCTTTCCATATAGCATTGTTCAACATTTACTTTCTTAGATCAGAATTTAGACTAGCTTGATGAACAATTCTGTTTTTTAGTGTAGCTAGTTTCTTTGCTTGCTTAGTTTCAGAGCTTGATTTTCAGTTCTCTTGCAGTACATCTCTGCTCACAATAAGTCAACCAATCAGCCATCACCATATCTTTTTGATCCATGTTCCACAGGTCATCCGAAGTCCCTCACAAATTTGCCTTAATTTTCAGCACTTTTCTCATGAACTTTCCTCTCTTTTCTTGAACAAGTCCAACCATCTTTTTCTTCCCTATTCTTCCTTGATGAACCTTAGACACCTTAACACATCCTCCTAGCCATCAGCTACCCTTTCCACCCATTTTCCCACCTTCAAAGCCTCTAAAACAGCTCTCGACATGCTCCTGTAGACCTCCTGTAGACCTCTTGTAGATCCCCTGTAGCCTCCTATAGATTTTCTTGTAGGTGTCTTTTTGAAGTCCGATTGCAGGGAAAGCCTCTAGGAGGCCACTTGGGACCTCCTAGGACACCTCCACACCTTCCTACACCTTTGAAATCTCCAAAGTCACCCTTCGTCGTCACTTAATCGCTGCCACATTTACACACAAATAAATTACATGCATGACAATTTCACCTAAAATACATAAACATCCAAACAGATGTTTTTTTTTTCATTTCCTTTTAGAAATAGCTTGAATAGATGTTGTTTACTTCCTAAGTAGGTAATGGAATTCATTTTATGGTTTTTCACCTCTCTTTCTGCAAAAGTAGGGTTAGCTAGTTAATTAGGGTTTGCTAGGGTTACTTCACATTTCAGTGTTCTTTCATTTTTTGCAAGTAGAGTAGCCTCTGTAGGTTAAGCCTTCCTTTCTTTCATCACATATAAAGTTTCTTCTGGAATTCATAGAAGTTGGCTTGAGCTTCTAGTGATCTTGCGCCAACTGACCAAGTGACAGCCTACAGTAAGAACTAGTACTTGTGCATACAACATCATCGCTTCAAAGTTTGTTACGAACTACTGGGTTGATAAAAAGTAAAGTAATAAGCCCAGGAGTTGCAGCATTATTGCTGCAATACTAGTGCTCACCACTTTTTGGCATCGTTGCCAGGGAAGTGTTAGAGTATTGTGTGATTACTACTTTTCTTCTATTTCCTACTGCAACATTCTGCTAAGTAGTTTATTTCAGCAAAAGTAGAGTAGTTGTTTCTTTCAATTTCTACATTTCCTTGCTTTCATTTCAATTCTGCAATTTCCATTCCAGCAAAAGTAGATTAGCCATTTCCTTGCTTTCATTTCAATTCTGCAATTTCCATTCCAACAAAAGTAGATTAGCCATTTCCTTACTTTCATTTCAATTAAGCAATTTCCATTCTAGCAAGAGTAGATTAGTCATTTCCTTTCTGCATTTCATTTGCTTTCCTTTTTTAGTTTTGCAATTTCATTTCAGTTAGTTGCAATTTGTTTGTTCAATCAATTCGATTTTGCAGGTACAAGCAGAAAAAAGCAAAAACCAAGCAAAATAGATTTTCTTTCATGCCTTGTAGGAATAGAGATAATTCAGGAAAATTCTTACCCAACATCCCCACCATATCACATAGCCACCCTTCTCTCTTCTTCGGTGGCAATGATCTAGAAGAACCTTTAGGTGAACAACTAGAGATATTTGAATAACCTATAGGGGAATAAGAAGAAGAAAACATCCCTCTTGAGACAATGGCTGAAAACAGAAATGTTAGGGGGAATGGAGAAAGAGTTGAGGGTACCTTTCCCATCCGAGAAACCAATGAGGACACTAAAATGAAAAACATAAGCCCTTCAACCCTACCTCACTTCCATGGATTGACTACAGAAGATACTGACACCTTCTTGTTTGAGTTTGTTGTTATCTGTCAAACGTATGACTATGCAGAAGATGAGCAAAATTTGAAACTATTCCCTTCTACCCTCAAGGATGCAGCATTACGCTGGTTCATGGGGTTACCTGGCAATAGCATCACAACTTGGGCTCAGATGCAGCAAGCCTTCAATAACAAATATCGAGACTACTGTAGGTCAAAAGACACCAAGGAAGAAATCTTCCAAATGACCATGGGAAGTGATGAATCATTGGAAGATTATGAAGAGAGGTTCCAGCTCAGTTATAAAAGGGCCAGGTGCACACTTGACCCCAAATCGCTGAAGTTGGTCTTGCTCAGGGGAATTTCGGAAGACCTTCTAGACACCCTCCATCTGCTGGCTGGGGGAGACATCTACCAACTACCTTATGAAGACATAAACACTGTTTTTAGAAACCATTCTAGGGCAGCCAGAAAGAGAGGTAGGGGGAGTCAACCCATAGCTAGTACCTCCTCATCCAGTTCATCCATAAAAGGTGAACTTGGACACATGCTGGAAGACTTCAAGAGTGAGATGCTGCAAACTCTTGCCATGCAAATGGATACCTTGCATATCAAAAGGAAACAAGAGGAAGCAGAGAGGGCTTTGGCCATTTTTTGTCCTAGGTGCACCAGAAGGCATCCTAGGAACGAATTTCCATTGAACTCCATAGAGGTTTGTTCAGTTTGTGAAGAAGATAATTCTACAGATAAGTGCCCTTCCTTGCCCAGACTTAAAGCTGTATACTAAGGGCCGAAGGAGCCACTGAACCACTCTATTTCATAAACCAAAGGAGACCACATGGACCTAGACCATACCAACAGGGAATGCAAGGGACATCTCAGGCATACTACAACCCCAACCAAGCCACTTCCATACCTTCTTGGGGCCCTCCTGCTCATCCTTCCTGGTCCACACCTCCTCCTTGGTCCTATCCATCTCAATATCATGCCCAATCAACTGCTCATGCATTTCAATCCTATGCTCAGCCACAACCTCAGTGGAATGCATCTAATCACGGGTGGAGGCCCCAGTACAACTCTCCTCCTGCTCTTTTGCCTCCACCAAGGCAACCCCAAATGCCTGCTCAACCAAACCCGAACCCGAACAAAATACAAGCTCAACAAGTATATATTGGGGAACCATCATGCCCAACCTATGCTATGGAGATTCAAGAGATTAACCTACAATTTGGGAAGGTTCTCCCAAATAGCTAGCCTCCCCCTCAGGAGGTTGAGGAAGATAAAGAGGAAATTGAACCAAAAGCAATTCCACCCTTTCCTGAGAGACTATTCAGGACAACACAACCCACCCCAGAAGAAACTGAACTTTTGGGAGAATTGAAATAGTTATGTGTAAAGATACCACTTCTCCAAGCCATAAAGGATGTGCCTATATACAATAATATGATCAAAGAGAAGTGCTTCAGGCATCCAGGCAGGTGCAAAAGAGATGCCCCAACCATCAATGTCATAGGACAACTGTTCGACCTGATGTTGGGGCAGGTAATCTGTCCGAAATATCTAGACCCTGGAAGCCCAGTAGTTTATGTCCACATCAATGGCACCATGATCCCACATACCTTTTTTATCTGGGAGCTGCCATTAATGTGATGACAAAGGACACCATGCTCAAGCTCAAACTCCAGGGCTCCTTGAGAAAGACCATGACAGTACTGCAGCTAGCAGACCGCTCCACTGTGACCCCTGAAGGGATTGTGGAGGATGTGATGGTCTCCATTGATTCTTGGGAGTACCCTGCTGATTTCTTGGTTCTCCAGCCAAAGGAAAAGCTCACTGGGTATCCTCTCATCCTGGGAAGACCCTGGTTGGCCACTGCCGATGCTTACATCAGTTGTCGGGCTGGGAACATGACCATCAAGAATGGGCATATGTCCAAGTAGCTAATCCTATACCCTCCTGCCCAACCCCTGCTAGAACATGATCTACCTCTCTGGTTGGAGGAGGAGGATGAGGATGAAGCCTATTCTGCACCACTGTGTGCAGTAGAAACTGTCATGGGGGGAAACCGCAAAATGAGGATGATATCATTGGAAATTTAATTCAGAATCCACCCCCCAGTATTTTGCCATTAGAATATCTAGTGAAAGAAACCCAAGACAATCCCTTAACTGATCTTTGTGTGGCTGACCCGACCTCTCTCCATGTTAAGAATATAGAGTTCGGCCCAGAAAGAACCTTGAAAATCAACTCATCCCTATCCACCTCCCAGGAGAAGGAACTGTGCAACTTATTAAGAAAACATTTAGATGCCTTTGCCTGGAGTTATAAGGAGATGAAGGGAGTGCACCCTTCAGTATGTACTCATCATATATACATTAAGGAGGATTGCAAACCAGTCAGGAAACCTCAAAGGAGGATGAATCTAGCCCTTAAAGACATTGTTAAGGAAGAATTGCAAAAACTACTTGATGCAGGATTCATCTACCCCATCTCTGACAGTGAATGGGTCTCTCCTTTGGTGCTAGTGCCAAAGAAAAATGGTAAGTGGAGAATCTATGTCGATTATTGGGAACTGAACAAGGCTACTAAAAAGGACCATTTTCCTTTGCCTTTCATAGATCAAGTGTTAGATGGTCTGGCGAGGAAAAAGTTTTTCTCCTTCCTAGATGGGTTTAGCAGGTACAATTAGATTCAAATCAGCCCGAAAGACCAAGATAAGACCACTTTCACTTGTCCTTGGGGTACCTTTGCATACCAGGTCCTTCCTTTTGGTTTGTGCAACACTCCAGCCACTTTCCAGAGAGCAGTATTGAGTATATTTTCTAAATTGGTTCATGATGCAGTGGAAATATATATGGATGACTTTACTCCTTATGGTTCTAACTTTCAAGAAGCTTTATCTAACCTAGGGAAAGTTTTGGACAAGTGTATTGAAATGAACCTGTCCCTCAGTCCAGAAAAATGTGAATTTTTGATGACTGAAGGGACCGTGCTAGGTCATGCAATATCTCAACAAGGATTGTAGGTGGACCCCAACAAAATTGCCATCATCCAAAGGGTCCCACCTCCTCAAAAGGTGAGAGATGTCTGAAGTTTCCTAGGCTTAGTAGGATATTATAGAAGATTCATTAAAGATTTCAGTAAGTTAGCCTCTTCATTGTTTGGTCTTTTGGGAAAAGATGTCAAGTTCATATGGACTGAAAACTGTCAAGAAGCCCTAGATACCTTGAAAAGCAAACTTGTGACTGCCCCAATTTTGAGAGGCCCAAACTGGGCCCTACCTTTCCACATTCACACAGATGCCTCGAACAAAGCAATAGGAGCAACCTTGGGGCAGATTGATGAAAAGTTACCTTATGCCATATACTTTATAAGTAAAAATTTGTCAAAGGCAGAGTTAAACTACACGGTCACCGAGAAGGAACTCCTAACTATAGTGCATTCCTTAAATAAGTTCAGACATTACATCACAGGCTATCAAACCTTTATACACACCGATCATGTTGTAATTAGGTATTTAATGAATAAACTAGATGTAAATGCTCGCATTATTAGATGGTTGCTTTTACTGCAACAGTTTGATTTAACCATTGTTGATAAGACTGGTAAAGAAAATGTTGTTGCTGATTTTTTGTCTAGAGTAAATTTGCCTGCAGGTGAGGAAGGAATGGTGGACGATCAAATGTCAGATGAGCACCTATTTGCTATATCAGTACTCTCTCCATGGTTTGCTAATATAGAAAATTACTTGGTTTCAACATAGTTCCCACCACACCTGTCCTTGAAAGAGAAGAGCAAGATCGTGAGGAAAAGGGCCCCTTTCACTTGGATTGGGGGAAATCTCTTCAAACTTGGCCCGGATTAGATCTTGTGAAGATGTGTCAGGGAGGAGGAAGTTTTTGACATTCTCCTAACCTATCATGATGGGCCTTGTGGAGGCCATTTTGCAGAAAAAAGGATTGCCTTCAAAATCTTGCAAGCAGGTTACTATTGGCCCACTCTTCATCAAGATGTGAAGAGATATACCAGCCAATGTGATCGGTGCCGAAGGATGGGGAAACCTACTCCAAAGAATGAGATGCCCATGCAAACTCAAGTGACTTTTGAGCCATTTGAGAAGTGGGGCATGGACTTTGTGGGTCCTATTAACCCTCCTTCAAAACAAAGGCAATACATCATTGTGTGCATTGATTATCTGAAAAAAATGGGCAGAGACAAAAGAAATCAAGGCAACAACAGAGGAAAAAGTAGCCGAGTTTTTAAGAGAGAACATCTTCTATAAGTTTGGGTATCCAAGAGAACTGGTTACAGATCAAGGCAGCCAATTCACTTCCAATTTGATTGAAGACATGTTCACACATCATAAAATCAAGCACAGGACTTCCACCCCTTACCATCCGCAAGCCAATGGGCAGGTGGAAGTCACTGACAGAGCTTTGGAAGGAATTCTGACCAAGGTAGTGAGCAGCAGCAGGAAATATTGGGCAGGTAGACTAGTTGAGGCCACCTGGGCCTACAACACAACATGGAAGACTACCACAGGGTTCACACCCTATGAACTGGTCTATGGGAAGAAGGCTTTGCTATCAATAGAATTTGAATACAATACACTAAGTATGGCAGCTCAGCTGGACCTAGACCTTAGCCATGCATAGAGGGAAATTCTACTCCAGCTCAATGGATTGGATGAACAAATATTGCAGGCCCTTCTCCACACAGAGGTAGTCCAACTTCAAAGGAAAATATGGCATGATCAAAATATCAGGGAGAAGCAATTCCAAGAGGGAGATTGGGCACTGCTCTATGACTCAAGGTATAAAGACTTCAAAGGCAAGCTGAGGACAAGGTGGCTGGGACCCTACACTATGGAAAAATGTAATGACAATGGTTCAATTCTGATTAGAACCATTGATGAGGAAGCCATCCCCATGCTTGTCAATGGACATAGGTTGAAAATTTACAAGAAGCCCCTCTCCAAGCAAGAGTTCATTGAAGATCTGAATAAGACAGTGTTGGTAGTGGAGCAGGTCTCAGCCTCCACTCCACCCACTTACTAAAGAAACAAAAAGAAAAAACAAAAATAATAAGGGCTTGAGTGAAAACCTCCATGAGGCGCTTGAGTCCCATCATTGGGTTGAAAACCTCTTTTGAGGTGGCCCAATGATGACAAAAGAAAAGAAAAGAGAGAATAAGATCCCTGGGTGAAAACCTCCCTTAGAGGTGCCTAGGGCAAGCAATTAGGGTGAAAACCTACTGGAGGCGCCCTAGTTGTCTTTCAAAAAAACAAAGAAGAAGAAGAAGAAGAAGAAACAAAGAAAAAAGGAAGAGGAAATTGACTTTTAACATGCATTGCAGGTTACAGGTGGACCACAGGAAGCAAGAGAGGATGCCACAGAGCTTATTTCACCTCCTCTATACTCTTCTCAATCATCTTTGACCTTTCTTCCACCTCACTATGTGTTTTTTCCGAACATTGTGTATCCTACAGGAGGCCCTATGTGTTCTACAGGAGGCTCCTGTAGAAATCGCAACGAGCTCGAAATGGGTTTTAAAAATATTTTGAGGAGTTGGGATGTTTCATGAATAGCCTTTAGGCCCTCCTACAACTATCCACCCTCCTAGCCATCTATCCCACACTTGCACCACCTCATTATCATGGATTTCTTCCCTTCCTGGAAAAAAAAGCACAGAAACCAGTTTTTAGAAAAAAACAAAGAAATAAAAGGAACAACACCTCCAAAGCTCACCTGCAGCTTACCAAATACCTCTCCATCACCATCAACATCTCTGGTAGCATCCTCACAGCTCCCAGCACAAGAATCAACTAAAAATTTAAAGGGAGAAGCAGCTACAGGAGCTCCTGTAGGATTTCCTGTAGCAGCTAATCCCCTTAAAATCAAGCCACAACAGCAAAATAGGTGTAGCCATAGGATTGAAGAGGATGTCTGAAGCAGATCCAGCCAGAGGGTACCTGCACAAAGCAAACAAGCCACACATCAGAGAGTAGAAAGCATACAACAGAGGAGATACAGGCATGCAACAATTGAAATTTGAGCATGTAGCAACAAAGGAACCGAAATGCACCATAGCACGAACATTCGACTTGCAGGTAAGCGTCTAACCCTCTCCTCTATTGCATATGTGTAATTGAAAATATGCATAAGCGAATGAGATGGTTAGGGTTGAACGATAAAGGTGGCCAGTTAACTAGCCACCCTCATCCAGTTGACTGCGCTCATTCGGAGATGCCACCACACGTGTGCCTAGTCAACTCATAGAAAATCCAAAGGACAGGTAGTGGAGGTTATACAAACTCCGATGCAATGATGGGAAGTGATTGCGGGAAAGAGTCATGAAGAGCCATGATGACAGAGTAGTGGGGACCAATGGTCCAAATCTGGCAACGTACCTTTTTTCCAGCTCACCCCATCACCGGAAATATCTCAAAGAAGACATAAGTATTCCTCCTCGAAACTCCTTCACCACATTTTCTTCCATTTTGTCCTCATCCACTTAGCTGCAGAAAGCTCCATACCACCTCCATAGCCTCGAAAACATCATTCTCTATTGATTTCATCCAACCTTCTGCTATCGGAGTCCTACAGGAGTAGTAACAGGTTCTACAGGAGCACCTACAGCCAATTCTATAGGAGGGATAGTAAGCAATTTTTAAGGAAGAAACACGGGGTTTTTGCTCAAATTTTGGCTTGAAGAGATAGGCTCTGTACAGACCCACCTTGAATATTAATATGTGTAAGAAATTATACAATTTTAAGTAGGAATTAAACCTATAGAAGAGAGGAATTCCATAAAAACATTTTTGCCTGTTTTATGAAAAAAACACAGTTTTTCTCTGTTTCCCGTGTCTTCAATTTTTTTTTGTCTCCATCTCTACCTGGGGTGTTCCAAAAGGGTATAAGAAAAATGACAGGGGGATTCATGAGGAAGGAACCCACAAATTCAGTCAGGCTCCATGAACATCCCGAGGTGGTAGCCATTTTCACCAGAGCAAATTGGATGCCATTTTTCAAAAAATTTCGAGGGTTTGATGAAGAAGTGGCTCAGGAGTTTTCCCTTGCTTTAGTACCTCGCTCAAAGACCCATGCCACTATTAATTTCAGAGGTCCCACCATGGAAATCACCCCAGAATATATCAGTAGAGTTACCAACCTTCCCCTTGGATTACCTTGGAGTAAAGATGAAAAGCCAATGGGACAAGTTGCCAAGAAAACCTTCTTCGAACCAGATGAACATCCTGTAGAAGACAAAAATGGCATTAGAAGAACAAACATACCTTATCCTTGGGATGAGGCCAGTTAAAAAATCATCAAGTATATTTCCTGTGAAGGGAGGTATAACATAGTTTATGGCTACCATTTTAGACTTCTCAACGAGCGAAGATATGGCATGGACACTCCCACACCCCAAAAACTCAGCATCCCCTATTTTCTCCTGCAGTCCCTTATAGAATCTAGCATGAAGTTAAAGGCAGGAGGTCCATATTAGTTGGCTCACCATGGGTTAATTAAACTATTAGTGGAAGAAGCCCTCCACACCTTCACAATCCCCATAACATGGGAAATCTTCAGAAATATGACAAGAGAAGATGATATAAAGGCCCTCACATATGACCACAGTCCTTCTAAAAGTGAGGGGGAGGAACAAGAAGAAGAAGAAGGGGAGGAAACTGAGGAGAAAACAGAGGAGGAAGACACTAAAACAGAGAAGGAGGAAACTAAACCAGAGGAGGAAGAACACAAAATAGAGCAAGAGGAAACAAAATCAGCAGAGACAGAGAAGACAAAAGGAGAGGAACAAGGGGCAGAAAAGACAGAAGTGTCTCCTGAGACCCTAGAAAGGGAGGTAGCAGCTGCTCTTGCTGCCCTCAGCACCCCTGTTAAACCCAAACAAAAGAGGAAGAGGTGAACATCAATGTACTTCAAGGCTCAGGATAGTGCAAGGATAAAAATGGGAAAACTGTAGCCATCTTCAACAGTGGCTATTGTAATTGAAGATTCACCCACTGTCAAAGGGGAAGAATCTCCCTCTAAAACCCCCATCACATATGAAAGAGGAAGTCCCAGATCTTCCACTTGGAAGGAAAGAGTGCAACTACAGGACTCAAAAATAGCTCTACAGGAAGCACAGACTGTTCTACAGGAGACCCTAACTAAGCTACAGGAGACCGAAAAACTGGAAAAAAGGGTAGAAGAATAGCCAAAGGGGAAGGAGGAAACAATAGAGACCCAAGAACCTGACCCCCAACCTAGTTTGGGCTCTTATTACAATCTCCTTGAGGGGGGAAAAATCATTCCACAGAAATTTACAGTCCCACTTTTCTTTAAGCTGGAGAAAGAAAGAATAAGGAGCCATAGATGGATGAAAATTGCCAAATCCAAGGGGCTAAAGGATATTGGCCACATGGAGAAAAAGCTTAGAGAGATGGGTAGGGAATTAAGTGATGTAAGACATAGAGAGGCAATCAGAAGAACTCACTTGGAAACAGAAAATGAGTTGCTAAGAAAACAACTGCAAGAAAAGGAGACACAATTGGCATGCATGGCCAGCTGGTCTATGGAGGCGCTACAGTGCAGGACACCAGTAAAATCATATGGAGTATACCTCAAAGACCAATGGCTACAGTTTTAGATCAAGACTTTGGCATAGAGAGGCACCATGCCTTTCCAAGATTATAAATAGTTTACAGACCTATGTGACCAAAGTTCAGCAGAAGACAAGGCAAAGATAGCAGAGTTTTATTTGCATAGCATGGCCCTCACTGATATGAACCTATGGGACCCCAATGCTAGGCTAGGGGACTTGCAACTGATGGCCATGGCATCATGAATGAATCATGAGGAGAAAAAGGCAACAAAAATAAAAAAGTTGATGGCAAAATAGCAAAATCAACCCTTAATGATCAGAGCTGAGCCATAAGACCCCATCGCTCTCATCAGTGTCCACCAACTGCTTGCAAATAATCCTCAAAGTGCCCCTAAGTAGATCAATGAGCAGGCTCAGGCCATTGCACATTTTGAGGACATGGAAAGATTACTTGGGGAAGATTGTATTCGTGCTTATATGAGAAGGTGGAACACTCTTCCACACAGTTTGCAAATCAGGGAGTATCACTCCCCAACAAGGATGAAAGAAGCATTAAGGAGAGTACCACTGTACAAGCGCTCTATGCAGAGTTTGAAGGCCAATTGGATTGGCCTCAAATTGAGTCCCCCACTGATGCTAGGCCTACTAGAAGGTGGAAAAGAGGAAGAAGAAAAACAATAGTGGGAAGAGGTGGACAGAAAGGCAAGATTCCATGAAAAAGAAGAGGACCTCACATTAGAAGCATGGGATGTTAGGGAGGCCATCAGGGTCATCAAAGATGAGGAGATGGACTAGTTGCTCAGAGGATGAACAACACATTCAGTAGGGGGTGATGATGAGCCCCATAAATGGGTAATTATATGGGCTCATTTTGCCTCCTAAATTAGCTTAATCAACCATTCTCATTAGTTTATTGCATGTTTTTTATTATATTTATGCTAATAGAGTGAGTTTGGTTAGTCATTATGCCTTGAAGTCTAATGTGTGTTTAATGCATATTTTTGGTCAATTTTTGAGACAAAGTCAAAGATTTAATGAACATTTGGCAACAAATATTCAAAGAAAACAAGGGAGAGGATTTATAGAAGGGTTTCACCCTCATTTATGGCTCCCTTCTTTGAATTCTCCTTCAGAAAGCTCGGAGCACAAGCAGCCACATCAATGCACCAAAGAGGCAGCCGAGCAAGTGGAGTATAACTGCTGTCTATCTCAAGTTTTGGGAGCCAAGCCTCCCTAATTTTAAGGGAGCTGTTGGAAGCTCTAGTTGTATAAGTAGAGAGGCCTAGGGCCTCATTAGGTTGTTGGATGTTAGTCAAATTTTTGCACTTTTGTTGCAGCTTTGCTCTGCTCAACTTCAAGCTTACTTTTGTTGACAGTTTCATGTAATCCTATTATTATTTTGATAATGAAGATGAGATCTTGTTCGAGCTAGCACTGAGTTACCTCAGAGGGCTGAAGCTCTTGGGTTAGGGCCCAATCCAAGCAGCCAAGCACTTCTTATTTTGTATTTATATGCTTTGTTTCAGTTTATGAATGAGTTGCTAGTAGATAGATTTCTTTCTTAGTTAAGAATAGGTTGCTTTTGGTAAGTTGTTTCCTTTTCAGTTTGCTGTAGCAGGTTGAATAAGGATAGAAGAAGATAAGAAAATTCCATCAATAGAGCCTTGACCTCCTTTCTCCCCTTTGGGACCATGAACTGAGGCCAAGACCCTATTGCTGCTACAAAAAACACAGTTTTGCTTTTGCCATAGGATTTCTAGTGTTGCAACTTGTTAAAAGGTTAATGCTTTGCTGTAGATCTATTTCATCATGCTCATTTCTATCTTTACAATAAATTTCTTTCCATATAGCATTATTCAACATTTACTTTCCTAGATCATAATTTAGACTAGCTTGATGAACAATTATGCTTTTTAGTGTAGCTAGTTTCTTTGTTTGCTTAGTTTCAGAGCTTTATTTTCAGTTATATTGCAGTACATCTCTACTCACAATAAGTCAACCAATCAGCCATTACCATCTCTTTTTGATCCATGTTCCACAGGTCATCCAAAGCCCCTCACAAATCTTCCTTAATTTTCTGCACTTTTCTCATGAACTTTCCTCTCTTTCCTTGAACAAGTCCAACCATCTTTCTCTTCCCTAATCTTCCTTAATGAACCTTAGACACCTTAACACATCCTCCTAGCCATCAGCTACCCTTTCCACCCATTTTCCCACCTTCAAAACCTCTAAAAAAGCTCTCGGCATCCTCCTGTAGATCCCTTGCAGCCTCTTGTAGATTTTCCTGTAGGTGTCTTTTTGAAGTCCGATTGCAGGGAAAGCCTCCAGGAGGCTGCCTGGGACCTCCTAGGATGCCTCCACACCTTCCTACACCTTTGAAAACTCTAAATTTTCCCTCCATTGCCACCTAATCACTGCCACATTCACACACAAATAAATTACATGCATGACAATCTCACCTAAAAATACATAAAAATCCAAAAAGTTGTTTTTTTTTTTTTCATTTCCTTTTATAAATAGCTTGAATAGATGTTGTTTACTTCCTAAGTAGGTAATGGCATTCATTTTATGGTTTTTCACCTCTCTTTCTACAAAAGTAGGGTTAGCTAGTTAATTAGGGTTTGCTAGGGTTACTTCACATTTCAGTCTTCTTTCACTTTCTACAAGTAGAGTAGCCTCTGTAGGTTAAGCTTTCCTTTCTTTCATCACATATAAAGCTTCTTCTGGAATTCATAGAAGTTGGCTTGAGCTCCTAGTGATCTTGTGCCAGCTGACCAAGTGATAACCTGCAGTAAAAACTAGTACTTGTGCATACAACACCGTCACTTCCAAGTTTGTTATGAACTACGGGGTTGATAAAAAGTAAAGTAGGAAGCTGAGGAGTTGCAGCATTATTGTTGCAATATTGGTTCTCACCACAACTTAAACACTTCACCATTGAAAATTTCTGAATGAAAAGAAATGGGCTTACCAAATTACATAAAGACTGCGCCCATGGCATAGTCGCATATATCAACCTGAAACTCAAATGAATTTTCGAAGTTTAGAAGAACAAGTATAAAGGCTGAACTGATATTTTGTCTTAAAGCATCAAATTCCCCTTGTTGTTTTTCCTCCCCATTGGAAGACCTTTTAAACAACTGCCAAAGAATGCAAATGAGCTATAATAGAAGAAAAATTAACAAAATCTTTCCTCCAACATTGGGCTGCTCCCAAAAAACCTCATATCCAAATGACTATCTTGAGCATTGACCAATATATAATGGCATCAATCTTGGAGAGGTATAACTTTAGCTCATCTTCTCCAATATCATGGCCCAAGTACATCAAAGAAGTTTTATCCAACATATACTTTGACATCTTCAAAAACAAATGTTCTTGACATATGACATCAAGTATTTTTTTTCTCACACATGATATGTTCATAATGAAATTTTCTAAAAATGAAAATGTCATCCAAGTAGACTAACATGTCTAGAAATGGATGCAATACATCTTGCTTCATATGCATGCAAGTAGTAGGAGCATGGAAAAATACTAAAAAGCATAACAATCCATTCAAACAAACCTTCCTTGGTTTTCAATGTCATCTTCCATATGTTTCCTTCAACAACTCTACCTTGATGAAAACTACTTCTTGAATCCCATTCAATGAAATGTTTACCATTCTTCTGGGGCATCAAAACAAGGGGTGCACCACATGGTAAAGGAGAAGTTCATATGATCGTTTTGTTCAGCAATCCTTGGATTTCTTTTGTTATTTCTGAACTTTCCCTTCTTAACATCCTGTGCATGTCAATGTTAGGAAGAATACACTTTTGCTTCAATGTTATTTCATGTTGGATTATCCTCTTGGAAGGAAATCATTTTACTTTCTGAAACACCTCATCATCATGGCTAACTACATCAACCAAATCAGTTTTCAAGTTTGAATTACAACCATCAAACACTTGATAATCAATATCAACATTGGGTTTGATCATAAGAAGCACTGAATTCTTACTTGAATTCACTAGTCTTTTCATTTTCCCTGCATTAACTAATGAAATATTTAGTTTCTTGCGATGAGCTCTCACAATATACTCCATACCATCCTTGAGCAAGTGGTACTTGTTTTCATGACGATAGAATATTTATTTTCTATCATAAAGGTAAGGACTACCCAAAACAATTCCTGATATATCAAGTGGTACAACATCTAATTCAACTTTATCAATGAAGTTTGTTGTGATTGAAAAATGAAGAATACATTTTCTTGTAACTTGCAAGTTTGTGTCCTTGCATATCCAACCCAATGGATATGGCTTGGGATGTAAAATGGTTTCAAGATTAAGTTGTTTGACTAAGTCATCATATATCAAGTTGGCTTGAGACCCACTATCAAAAAGTGTGTCGATTTTTGTATGTTTTGGAGTACTAATGTGACAATTTGATATATTAGTTCTAGTAATGGATTATTTTCCTTTTATACCCATGGCTGTAATTTTAGTTTCATCACCCGAATCAGATCCCAAATCCTTTTAAATGACGGTAATTGTCTTTTCTTTTCCTTTGTTGTTGAATTTCTCTGGTTTCATTTCGGGATGAAGCTTCCAACAATGAGCTTCATTGTGACCCTCTCTAGAACAATGTTTACATATTGTTTTCTCTCATTCCTTTTTAATGGATGCATTTTTATTTCCCTTGAAACCATTTTATTTCTCTTTACCCTTAAATGGCTTTTTACTACCTTCTTCTGGAGTGTTTTTCCCTCTTGCCTCAAGATGGGTGGCTTTCACACACACATCATCTAGATTATTGGGATTAAACATTAAGATAGTATGCCTAAGGTAATTGTGTAAACCTACTATGTACTTCAACAATGTGCCCTATGATTGCAAATATACACCTGACATCAAAGACCTTTTTTTGAATTCTTGGGTGTAATCTTGCACATTTTGACCTTTAAGTTGTCTAAAGTTCTGAGAATTCATGATGAATTTCTACATATAATCTAGAGGGTAGAATTGTCGTTTGATTGCAGCAACGAAATCATTCCAAGAAATTGAGATCTTATTGTGTTTTTTAATATCCTCTTGGATCTTTGATTCCCACCATACTAGTGTTGCACCCTCCATTCTCAAGGAAGCTAACTGAATCTTTATGTCATCCTCTTGAAGGTTCTGAATCCTGCAATAGACCTCCAACTGATGAATCCAATTATCGAGCTTCTCTGCATTCACTTCACCATTATAGATGGGAAACTCAAATTTAACATCAAGTTTAAAAAAAGGTGATTTACCAGTTCCTTTTGAAGTATGATGATGAGTATGAGTAAGGGTTGTGTTAGTGGAAGAGGGTGAAGATGCTTGTGAAGAAGAAGACGAAGAAGATGGTGGAGAGGGTGGAGGTTTGTATCCATTTCCATTACCTCCTTTACCATTACCTCCTCCTGAAGAACCTTCTCCTCTTGGAGGTTTGGAACTTTCCCCTTGCAACTTGGTATTCCTCTCTTCATAGAGGACCTTCACCATCTCTGTCATATCAAAGAAAGCATTTATGAAGGTCTTCTCATCTTCTGTCATGTTTGTAGGTTCTCCTTCATGAGACACGATCTCTGGAGTCTCAACTGCAACTTGAGGCTGAACTCATGTTGGATATTGTGGCAACCTTTCTCTCCTTCCCCTTGACCCAACTTTAGGGCTTCCAACCAACTTCCCTTCTCCTCTTTTGAGTTTTAACTTTGTAAGCATGACATAAACTTGCAAATAGTTAAATCCTTCTTTCACAAAGAAAACCTAGAGATCTAATACCAGAATGATATGAATTAGAATATTATATTGTTGTGCTAAGATCCTCCTTAGATTAGAAACAAAATACTTTCGTTATGCTTAAGGATTCATGAATTTTTGCAAGTGAAATAATGAGTTTTTATGTTAATTTTATGAGCAATTTAACATAAATAAGAGATTGAATAACAACATAAACATGTATATAACATCATCAAAAACACATTACAATAGGAACATGATAAAGGAATTCACCCCTCTTGGGCTATGTCTCCTTGGTCCAGCTTCCAATGGCTTGGGCCTCTCTATTATGCTCAAAAGTGTAAAAATATGTGTTTACAATGCTCAAATTCTTCTACAACCTGCTCAGAAGAGTCCAAAATACTCAAAAATGGTCCCCTAACCTCTTTTTTCTCCTCATTTGGTCGAAATATACCGTAGTTATGACTTCTTCCAGTCTTTCCACAATTTCCTCCTCCAAATCTGGCTAACTGTCAGTTAAATTAATTATCTGGAGTTAATTCTGGCAGTTCCGCATAAATTGGTGGTCCTGCGAACTTCCCCGCCTATCTCGCGGATAAGGCCGAGTGGTCACATACAAGGTGGTTAGGTTTGGTAGTTAAGGTGACAACTCTGGTCATAAACTATTGGCACCGACAACCCCATCGCCAATCACAATCGGCGAGAACTGGCAGGTCTTATGGTTTGTGACTGCGGCATGGGGCGACATACGCTTGCGATAAAAAATGGAACCTATGGAACTATCAACTGCATCCCATAATCTTATCACATCTGGATTATCACAAATCGTAATTGGCAGAGCTCGAGGGTAACATATATCGGGACTTGCAATGTGTGATATGCAATTACGATATCACATTGCAATCCTGTACGTTGGGGGCTGATTTCTGTAGTGTCGTTCCTTCCGCATGTGCGATCGCATTGCAACCCTGATCCTGCTGGGGGCTGATTCTTTAATTACTTCCCTGTTGCGATGTGCGATTGCGATTATTGCATCGCACCTTGGCTTGCTTTAGGGCCGATTCTTTAACGCCGACCCGCTTGCGATATGTTAGTTAAGAACCAACCTGTGGGCATGGTGGTAAAACTTGGTGTTGTTGTGGGTGAGGTTGTGGTTTGATCCCGACCTCCCCAGATAAAATTGTGTTTGACCTTTGAGAGGGCACTTGGGGGCATCTGTGTTTGCCATGTGTCACCCTCGCATTGGTCCACTTGTATAACCTTCAACCAATATCATCCTGCCAACTCATGCCTGTATGAACGTGCGACATGGAACTCAACCATTCCCTAATGAAATTACGGTGCCACCTCAGCTGCACAGTAAGCACCAACTGGACAACTTAGTCAACAGTATGGACTGTTGATTAGGCTGTCTTTTTTTTTTTCAACAAAAAATTTACTTATTTGCCAAAGTGAACAAAACGTGTTTCTGAATCCATACGGTGTCTGTTTCGCGCGAAATGAGTTGCGCCAGATTCAGGATGATGAGCATTATGCGTTCCTTCAGGTTCCACACCATTCTGACAACTTTGATTTTTAAGTATAATTTTGAGTAGCTGATCAATCATGATCTGTTTTGACCTTGAAGTGTCTTCCCATTAGGTAATGTCGCCATTTCTTAAGTTCATGTAGTATTTCCAACATTTCCTTCTCATAAATACATTTGTGTAAATACTTTCCTTTGATTGGACAAATTTTGAAAGCAATGGGTCTTCTTTCTTGCATTAAAACAACACCAATTCCATTTCCTGAGGCATCGCATTCCACAATAAAGGTTTTTATGAAATATGGCATAGCTAAGACTGATGCTTGGCATATTGCCTATTTAAGATGTTCAAAGGCCTTCGTTGCTTCTGGAGTCCAAGAAAATGTATCTTTCTTTAGTAATGTTGTTAGAAGTGCTACTATTCTCCCATAATTCTTAACAAACTTGTGATAATGCCTTGTCAACCCGAGTAATCCTTGCAAATTATTTATGGATATGGGGATTTTCCATTCCTTAATGGCTTTAATTTTGCTAGGGTCTACCTTAACACCTTCATGAGATACAATATGACCTAGAAATTCAACGTCTTGTACTCCAAAGAAACATTTGGAGGCTTTTGCATATAATTGTTCCTCCCCCAATAGTTTGAGCACCTTGTCAATATGTTGAACATGATCCTTCCAAGTCTCACTGTAGATTAGTATATCATCAAAAAATACTAACAAAAGTTTTCTAAGAAGGGTTTGAAAATGGAATTCATCAAACCTTGAAATGTATAAGGTGCATTGGTAAGGCCAAAAGGCATCACCAAAAATTCATAATGACCCTCATGATTTATAAATGCTATTTTCAGAATGTCTTCAGTCTTGATTCTGATTTGATGATATCCTGAATGAAGATCCAACTTGGTGAAGTAAATTCTCCATGTAATTCATCCAATAATTCATCAATGACATGAATAGGAAATTTATCTTTAATAATGAGCTTGTTTAGCTCCCTATAATCTAGACACATGCACCATGATCCATCCTTCTTGTGCACCAATAATATTGGAGCAGAGAAAGAAATTTGACTAGGTTGAATTATACCAACCTCTAGCATTTTTGCAACCATATGTTCAATTTCACTCTTTTGGGCATATGGATATATATAAGGCCTGATGTTTGGAGGAACACTTCCTGGAATCAAATGAATAGCATGATCATGATCAAAAATAGGTGGGAGGCATTTGGGAGTTTCAAATATCTTGGAATGACTATCCAATTTTTTTTGGAGATCTAGAGAAATAGATGTTTTCGATGTGAGAACCTCTAGTGAACATAATTGTGGAATTACGCCCTGTTGTTATTTCTTTAGAAGCTTTGTCATGCTATTAGATCTTATTACTTTCTTAGTTTCCCTGCGATACCCCTTAATTGAACTTCCTTTCCTTCCCAAAAAAATTTCAAGAAAAGTTCTTGAAAATTAAAAGCTATCGTACCCAAATATTGTAGCCATTGGACTCCTAGTACAACATAAACACCACCCATTAGAATGGAAAGCATTGAACTATTCAATACATATTCTCCCATGGATAGCTTTATATTATGGAACCTTCAAGAGAAATTTATGGTTCCTCCATTTGCAACCATCACTTGAAACTCTGATGCTGGATATAGGAAGCAATTCAATTCTTTGGCTATCTTACAATGAATAAAATTATGGGTACTACTTGAATCAATCAACACTATTACCTTTTCTTCTTGATATGTCCTTCTATCTTGAGGGTTTGAGGAGTGGTATTTCCTACCAAATCATTACAAGACATGGTCAGATCCATTTCTTCTTTCTATAGGTTTGTTTCCTAGTGTATATCCTCTTCTTTTGACGTTTCTTGTTCATTTTCTTCCTCCTCTTCACAATCTATGAAAAATAATTTCTTCTTAGCACACTTATGAGATTTAGTGTATTTGCTATCACAACTGTAACAAATCAATTTTGCTATTTTTTCTTCCAATTGTTGTGGTATCAACCTTGTAGGTTGTGGAAGACTAGGGGCAACAACACTTACATCTTTATAGTTGTGAATGGTAGGCTTCCTTGTTTCCATAATTTTACTTGCCAACTTGAATGCCTTCTCCAATGAATTAGGTTCCCAAAGACGAACCTCATGTTGGATGTTATCCTTTAAAGTCCTTATGAACACATCAATCCTATGCTCCTCTGGAATATATTTTACCCTTATATTCAATTTTTTGAATTCCTCAATGTGCTCCACCATTGAACCCTTCTGTTTGAGATTTATCAATTGGCTAAAGAAGGTGTTGCTTTTTGTATCCTCATAATGTGCTATCATTTCCTCCATAAAATTTGACCAAGTGACAATTTGTTTACAAGAGCAAAGCCATCGATACCATACAAACTGATTGGGTTCTAAATATAAATTTACAATGCATACCTTTTGTGTGTTTTGCACATTATGGAGATCAGAATATTGCTCCATTTGTAGTATCCATGTTACAAGATCCTTTCCATCAAAATTCCTCATATCGATCTTTGGAACATGGTGAGTCTTCAATCCAACATTAGATTCTATGAAATCATGATTAACATTACTTTTTTTCTCATCATGATTTTCCTCTACTACCTTTTCACCATTAGGAAGCATTTCGTGTAGCAACTTTGCCAAACCTCCTTTCAAACCTTCCATGTAAAATCTTCAATGTTTTCCTTCAGTTTTTCTTCTAAACCATCCATCTTGGCTTTTATCTTAGCTTCCACATTAGCTTCCACGCCATCCATATTAGCTTCCATTCCTTTTTTTATACCATCCATTTTATCTTCTGTTACTTTTTGTGAGAGTGAAATTTGTTGCACTTGGTCTCGTAATTTTGATATATCATGTTGCATTTATTCCTCTTCTTCATGAATCATGGTAGAGATTTCAGGTTCTTATTAGGTGTTTCCATTTTATTTCTTTAGGGCATCAATTAATGATAACTATGCTTCACTATGCCATTTGAATCACTTCAAACTAATTTTTCAAACCAAACTTATGCAAATTAGAAAAAAAAAACTACACACCCTTTTTCGCTTTGTAGGGGCTCGATATTGAATCTTTTGTACATCTATAATTTCGAATCTCCAAGGTCTAAAATTTTATCCTGTGATATCCCAATGATTCCTCTTTCTAAACCAACTAGACTCATCAATATTTTATTCGTCAAGAAAGAGTTATGCCAAATCTCCCACAATGACCTGATTATAGACTAGTTTAGTAGAGCAGATTTGTACAACCTGACACGTGTCACTGTTTCGACCTTCGGACCTAGAAACAATATAAAGGAAACAAAAATCCATCTTATTTCTATAACTTCTGGTATAATTTCAATCCGATGCTTAGAGAGAGATTTATGACAATTTTCCCAAGGTCACCTGTTTGGGATGTAATTCAAGAGCCTGCAAAAACCCTAACTCCATTGGATCATATTTCCAAAAATATAGTGATACAAGATCTGAAATTTGGACCCGAGGTTCATCAAGATTTCGGCTCAAATGGTTTTTAAGTTTAGCTTTTGAAACTTTTTATAAAAAAAAGTTAAAGCGAAAATTCCACGATGACTTGTTTGGAGCAGCGAAACCATAGAATCCAAAGCTTTGATACCAATGTTATGCAACCAGCTCACAAAATAGAAGAAAAGATAGATCACTCAATTCAAACTCAGCCTCTTCGAGGGGGAAACCTCCTTTACATTACATAATTGAATAATTCTGTTGGCATTATGATATAGGTATGATACAGGTGTTGTCCTTGATGGCAACTCACTTAGATGACAGATCATAGTGCAACAGGGCAATAGCAAAGAATTAATGATCAGAGAGGTATACGCAGGTTCACGGTGACAAAGGAGTGTATACATGCGAGTTAATAGACAGAAAGGAGCGTATAACACACACGCACTTTCACAGAAGTAAAGGCGCGTACATCTTGGAAAACTAAGTTTTGGTCCATGGTATTTTGATCCATGGTATTGGTCCATGGTATTTGGTCCGAGGTATTGACCCCAGGTATTGGGTCCAAGGTATTGGTCCTACGTGGTTTTGGACCATGGTATTGAGAGAGGCCTAAACCTATATAAGGAGGAGAAGATCATTAGGCCAAGGTGTGCAAGTGGTGCAAGGATTGAATATCTGATGAAGTGAGAGATCCAGTATGCAGGTTATGGGTTTGTGATGCTTTGCTTGATCTGAACTAAGGATGCACCTATGTGGATGATGATGGATGATGGATTAGGATCTTAAGGTTTGGAATGTATAATCATTATGTAATTTGATCATGGATAGAATAGATCTGAATTATTGGTGCATATTTATTCCATAAATGTTATGATCTGGGTATAACTGATGTCTGGAATAGCTGCAAAGTTATGAGTTAATATTTGCAGATATGTACACGGGTTCGCTTTGGTAAAAGCGCGTATACATGCTGGTTTGGTTCATCAGAGTAGTGTATACATGATGAAATATGATATCTGAATTTGCAGATGGTTCTAGTGGTTGTTACAGAGTTCTAGGTTCTAATATGTGTTCCGGTGATTGTGTTTTTATGACAAGGTTTCAGTGATTCAGTTGTTGGGTGATTCAGAGATTGATGATTGGTTGATGCAATAATTGTATTGCAGTGGTGATTGATTTTGAGCTTCAATGTTGTTGATGGGTCCAATATGAAAATTGGATGAAACACGGCCTTCAGATTATGGTGTTGTATTCCAGGAGTATCTAGTATGAAAAATTATGAAACGTGGTCCCTGGAGGAAGAGAGAAGGTCTTAGCCTTCTGTAGGCTGACGCCTACGTACCGGTAAACATATCAGCTAGTACAAGAGCCAGGGGGTTGGAGCTCCCTTCCAGTGGCAGTTGGAAAACGAGAGAGGGTTGTAGCCTTCTGTAGGCCGACGCCTATGTACTAGTAAATATATCAACTAGTACAAGAGCCAAGGGGTTGTAGCTCCCTTCCAGTAGTAGCTGGAGAATGAGAGAAGGTTGTAGCCTTCTGCAGGGGTGCCTGCGTACTGGTATTAGTATGCGCTAGTACAAGATTGTAAACCGGTTTTTCTTATATTAAAGGAAGACGGTAGCAGGTGGTTTTTGTCCCGCATTGGGTTTCCACCTTAGATCATGGTGTTCATGTGTGTTTCTTATGTGTGATAATCTGTTCTATTTTACTGCACATGGTTACTGTTTATATGGTTAATGAAGTTCTGATGCACTGATTAAAGATCAACATATGATGAATTAACTGAATCATAAGTTTATTGGATATACGCTAGTTTCATTAAA
This sequence comes from Pinus tabuliformis, assembly GCA_031772625.1. Lineage (NCBI taxonomy): Eukaryota > Viridiplantae > Streptophyta > Pinopsida > Pinales > Pinaceae > Pinus > Pinus tabuliformis. Next base: position 602,201,961 of record CM062814.1, on the reverse strand, counting down.
CACAGTAACATGGACACGTGGGTTTCCTTAACTTAAGTAGCGTATATGAATCTGATTATGGAAATGAAAAAGTTATTGATTTGCTAATACTGATTCACCCTCCCTCTCAATATTATTCCCAACAAATTTTTCGATGATACAAATGACAAGACCTCATTTCTATATATAGGAGTATAAGGGGTCATAATATAATCAGAGTTGACATAAAAATAATATTCTAAGGGCACAACAATAATAATAGTGGGCTTTTATGGGGCACAATAATAATGATATGGGGACTACATGCGCACAAAAATACAATAAGGGGGTTGCACTAATAACAATAATGGGCTACACTAGTAGTATAGAGACCTAACATCATTCACACTCACAATTCACATAAGTGAGAAGACCGTTCTGATACCAAACTTGATCTGGATTCTCTCAGCTACCGTAATTAACCAAGATATTTTACTTATGTGATGTTAGTAGAATTGCATGTGAAAGAGTATGAGAAACCACATGTGCATACTTTAAAGAAGAGGAAACAAAAATTCAACCATCAAATCAAAGAACACACACAACTTGATAACGGAGTTCACCCAGTGTGGGTTACGTCTCTGGGCCCCATGTCAAGATTGGAGAGGCCACTTCATTGATTGCTGTAAGATGACGATGAATATATGACATGTTATTTGTCAATACAAGGAAGAACTCCCTTAACTAGAGTGACATGTATCTCCATGAGATGCTCTTCTATAAGAACTCTCTCATAAAAAACTCTCCTTCAACATGACAAAATAAGAAACTCTCACATGAAGTGGCATACAAGGATACTCCAAAATAATGGAAAACAAGTATCTCAACATCAAATCATCATCTCAACAAAAATAAAATGAAGACATGACAATAATGCATTTTATACCTCCAAGTCTGGGGATGGAACACTCGGATGAAGGACCTCTCACACCATCATGTTCCTTGTGAAAAACCGTGAAATATGACTATACACTCGACCCCTTTCTGACTCGGTCAAATATGGTCTCCTTAGGAATCTCAAATATTCCTCAAAGATTCTCTTCTGCGGTTTAAATCAAATTCAACTACTTAGATGAAGATATTGATCATGGCATCACGTTCCTTGCGAAAAAGTAGTTCAAATGAGTATAAAATTGACCTGGTTCCGAAACTGTCATTTTCGGGCCTCCAAGGAAACTTAAAGATCCCTCAGGCTTCCACAAAGATTCTTTTCTGCAGATTGACTGAAATTTTGCTACTCAAATGAGGAAACTGATCACAACATCAAAATCCTTGTGGAAATTTGAGAAGAATGAGTATAAAGTCAACATAACTCTGTCACCTTAATTTTTTTGCCTCCAGGGAATGTTTTAGATTCCATGTAGATTCCTGCATCAAGGTTCCACCTTCATGGTTCCGCTCTCAATAATATGTCTCTAGAAAATCCATTTCTCAAATCAAAAAATTGTCTACACCATCAGAATCTTGTAGAAATTCTGAGAAATTTGAGTATAAAGTTGGCATGATTCTGCCACTGTAAAAAATCAACTCCAAGGGAATCTTTTAGATTCCTCATGATTCACTAGCGTCAGGGTTCCACCTCGTTAACGGTGTCTACTCAGGGTTCCGCTTTGCATTGGGTTCTGCACTCGACCTCCTCTTTCCTCTGTGTGAATGGTAAAAATTATTTTAAATAAAAATCGGTGGTGGAGTTATCAATGGTGCCCCCTGGCACGCTGGTTGGCAGGTTTATTAAAAGTAATTGGTTGGGGGGTGGGTTGGGTTCAAAACCCTCTGCCCCCATTTTGGTTGTGGTTTGTTTTATATAACTATTGGTGACATATAAATATGGTGGTTGTATTGTTATAGGCCACTCGTTGGGTGGGTTGGCCGACCCGGTGGGGCTGGTTAGATCCCCATCGATTTTTAGGGGTCACCAGAAAAATTAAGTAGGCAGAAATTCATCAGTTCTGGATGTCGAAAACATCACCAAAAATTATTAATTTGTTGCCTCCTTAATTTCTGTCAAATTTAGTGGCTTTTCCAGATTTAGCCATGCTCCAAATTTAGTTGGTGCTTTGCTAACTTTAACCAGGGGGTCTAGTTTGACCAAAACTTTGAATGACCATAACTTTCACATACAATATCATATTGAGGTTCCATTTGCACTGTTGGAAATATTGCAACAAGATCTTCGATACGAAATTAGTTTCATAGAAATCCAAGAAATTTGTTTTTGAACTTTTCTTGAGCCTCATTTGATCTTGAGTGCTTCGGGAGACACTTGGATCATTCCTCCCCACCGAGGAGCTTTTGGTCCTCCAAAAGCATGAACACTATATGCACTCTGCTATACTCCTTTTTCTATAGAAGAAGTTCCCTAATAGGCCACACTTGCTTCTCCTTCACTTTTGTACTTCAGAGCCATAAGTGATGAACAGACATGTGTACCCTATGCAAACTTGTAGTACAATTTTGCAAAATACATGTTCTCTTACAAGACCAAACATGACCCAAAAAAACCCCATAATTGCCAAGAGTTTATAACACACTCTTTGGTTAAGTTTACAACATAACCATATGAGAAACCAATACCCCAACTATCAACAAAAAAGGTCAAAAACATCATTATGTTGCTTTCATATGTGATGGAAAACACATCATCACTTTTACAATCATTTCACAACATATGATTGTAAATGTGGCCACACCAAGCTACCATATCTAATAAAACCATCTCTCACTCATCAAAGTGAATGGGTCATAATTTTGGATTTGATTCGCTTGTTGAACAACTTTACTGGTTGGTACCTGCATAGGCACTTTATCCTTCTTGAGATGTTGCTTTGGATGGAGCCTCTAACATGTGGCTCTCTGATGTCCATCTCCATTTAAATGGTTGTAGAAATGATTATTCTTCCAGAATGGATTAACCTTCTTCCTTCCCTGATGTGGAGAAGGTATTTCATGTCTTGTCCTCCTTCTTGTTTCCATTCTCTCTCAGCACTCGATAACCACATGGTTATACAAGCCACAAAAAATATATGGTTTTTTATGCCACAAATTCTCTTCATCCTTAACGATGTGCTTGTAATCAAAATGAACATTAGCATAATGAAACTTTTTATACCTATCTTGGTTGTCTCTGGTGCAATCCTGGCGATGTGAGCCTGCCTTAGCTCTTCCTCTGTAATGTACATTGTCATGGGAGGATTGTGATGTGTTCCCCTCATCCTCTTTCCTCTACGGTTTTGACAATGGCTTGGAAGCTTCTGCTACCTTCGAACACTCTCGTTTAGTGTATTCCAATCCTACAAATCAAGGTATTTGTATAATCTCCAATGACTGAGTCATTCCTTGGCCATTAGCACCATGTCCTCCTTCTTTATATCCCATCTTGGTAAGGAGTCTCATGCTAGTTCTTGAAATGGGTATAAGAAGGCTTCCAACAGAAATAAAATCACGTGAAAATGAAACTGAAGAACTACCAACATGGTTTACCTCAACTATTGATTCTGAAGCAAGTGATGATGGTTTCGCTAAGACTTCGTTACACTTCAACTTTTCCAAGGCATCTTCCATGGCTTGTAATTGAAGTTGCAATCTCTGCTTCTCCTCTTTTGCTTCTTGTTGAAGTCCCTTCAATTCAACATTATTTTCTTGAAGACTATCGTTGATCTCTTAATTTGAATGATGAGAAGAATATTAAGATGAAGCATATTCACTTGAATATGGAGATGGAGCATCGTCCTCTGCTCTCTCTTTCTCTTGTTCCTCTTTTTCCATTTTCTCCTCATAATATGTATACATTATATCTACCATGCGTGTCATCTTGAGGAGGTCCTTGTAGAGATATTTGTGATCCTCCATTTTCCTTCTTATTGCATGCTCAATCTCTGGTTATCATTCACACTTGTAATTCACATCAGTGAGAAGCCCGCTCTAATGCCAAACTTGATCCGGATTCTCTCAGCTACCATAATTAACCAAGATCTTTTACTTTTGTGATGTTAGCAGAATTGCATGTGAAAGAGTATGGTAAACCACATGTGCGTACTTTAAAGAAGAAGAAATAAAAAGGCAACCATCAAATCAAAGAACACACACAACTTGATAATGGAGTTCACCCAGTGTGGGTTACATCTCTGGGCCTGATGCCAATATTGGAGAGGCCGCTTCATTAATTTCTACAAGATGATGATGAATATATGATGTGTTCTTTGTCAATACAAGGAAGAAATCCCTTAACTATAGTGGAATGTCTCTCCACGAGATGCTCTTATATAAGAAATCTCTTATTAAAAACTCTTATTCAACATGAAAAAATAAAAAAATCTCACATTAAGTGGCATACAAGGACCCTCCAACAAAATGGAAAACAAGGATCTCAACATAAAATCATCATCTCAACAAAAATCAAATGAAGACATGGCAAAAATGCATCTTATACCTCTAAGTTTGGGGATGGAATGAAAATCAAATACTTGAATGAAGGAGCTTCTAACACCATCGCGTTCCTTACGAAAAACTGTGAAATATGACTGTATACTCGAGCCCTTTCTGACTCGGTCAAATCTAGTCTCCTCAGTAATCTTAAAGATTCCTCAAAGATTCTCTTCTGCGGTTGACTGAAATTCGGCTACTCAGATCAAGAAACTGATCATGCCATCACGTTCCTTGCAAAAAACTAGTTCAAATGAGTATAAACTCGACCTGGTTTTGAAACTGTCATTTTCAGGCCTCCAGGGAATCTTAAAGATTCGTCAAGCTTCCAGAAAGATTCTTTTTTGTAGATTGATTTGAATTTTGCTTCTCAAATGAGGAAATTTATCACACCATTAGACTTCTTGCGAATAACTAAGAAGAATGAGTATAAAATTGACATACTTCTATCACCCTAAAAAATTGGCCTTTAGGGAATCTTTCAGATTCCATGCAGATTCTTGCATCAAGGTTCTACCTTCATTGTTCTGCCCTTAACAATATGTCTATGGAAAATTTTCTGCTCATATCAGAAAACCGTTTGCACTATCAGACTCTTAGTGAAATTCTATGTAATTTGAGTATAAAGTTGGCATGATTCTACCACTGTAAAAAACAACTCCAAGGGAATCTTTTAGATTCCTCATGATTCCCTTGCGTCAGGGTTCCGCATTCAGCCTCCTCTTTCCTCTAGGTGAATGGTAAAAATGAGTTTAAATAAAAATCAGTAGGAGTTATCAACGATGCCGACTTGGAACATTGTTGGTGGGTTTATTAAAAGTAATTGGTTGGGGGGCGGGTTGGGTTCAAAACCCGTTGCCCCCATTTTGGTTGCGGTTTGTTTTATTAAAGCATTGGCGGCATATAATTATGGTGGCTGTATTGTTTGGAGCCGCCCATTGGGCCAACCGGCTCGGCCAGGCGGGTCTGATCGCTGCTGACCCTGGTTTCAACGACGACCAATTGTTTTGAATTGGCCGTTGGCCAATTTTAATTTTAATATTTGTATATGGTTTGGGGTGGTGCGGGTGGCATCCCGCCACCTATTTTATATTATTTTTGATTTTTATAACAGTCAAATAAAAAACCGTTGGCCGATTTTTAGGGGTCACCTGAAAAATTAAGTAGGCAACAATTTCACGAGTTCTGGTTGTTAGAAATCATCGTAAATAAGTGTCAATTTTTTCTTCGTTAATTTTCTCCAAATTTAGCGGCTCCGCCAGATTTAGCCATGCTCCAAATTTAGTTGGCACTCTCCTAACTTTAGCCAGGGGCCTTGTTTGACCAAAAATTTGACTGTCCATAACTTTCACATACGATGTCGGATTGAGGTGCCGTTTGTGACATCGGAAAGATCGTGACAAGTTCGATATGAAATTGGTTTCATGGAAATACAAGAACTTTGATTTTTGAGCTTTTCCTGAGCCTTCTTTGATCTCAGAGTGTTTTGGGAGTTGCATAGATCAAAAATCAACTTAGAAATCATTTTATAAATTGTATTACATAGAGAAACAAGATAGTAATTTGAAAAACAGGTAGGGTGTGTGACCTTAAAGATAAGAGTAAAAATGTGGCATTCACCGAACTTGAAAACATGAAATGATGAAGTGTTTCCTCCGCCATCCCCGCTAGATCCTCTAGCATTATATCCTGAAAATGTGAGGAGAGCTCCGCAGTTCAACCATCAGGACCTCGGATCATATCCCTAGCTCATGATTTTATGACTCTTGAAACCTCATCTTTGTCTACCAGTCTCCCCAACAGATCTTTGTCTTTTTCACTAACCATCCGTGGAAAGAGATTTATGATTTCCATCTTCTTAGAAAAATTTTCCCCTTCTTTGACTCTATATAATTGATAGAAAAATTGAATCCCTTTCTGCTAGATCTCCTTTTGAGTATATATAATATTTCCCTCACCATTACGAATGGACCATATGCAGTTATGTTTTCTTCTATATGTCGCTTGTCTATGGAAATATTTGGTGTTCTTGTCCCCCTCCACTACCTAAGACACCTTGCTTTTAACACACCATTCCTCTTCCTGAATTTTCAAATTTTGTTTCTTTCTCAAATCTAGAGCAAGTAGATCCTTCTTAGTGCATTCGGAAAAAATATTCGACACCTCAGGGTTAGTCAAAATCTTAATCTGTATATCAATAGCGATCAATTCCTTAACCAATACATTTTTCTTCTCCCTAATCCTACATTTGATTGCATGCTTTAAAAAATTTAGTTTTGTAACAAACAAAATCCACACATGAAGCATTTTGGACAATAGAGGAGGATAACCATGTCTTGTGGACCAAATATTCAAATGCCTATTCTTTAAGCCACACATGATTAAATTTGAAAGGGAAAAACTGCTTAGATAACTTACTAGAGTATTCCAAAAAAATCAGAAAATGATCAAAGATAAGAGAAGAGAGGATCCAAGAGATCAAGTCCTTCATATTCCCAACCAAAGTCAAATTAACCAGAAAACGTTCAAAGATTTTTCATATGCGCTCCTCCCCCACACACCCGTTTCTCCAGGTCGGCTCAACCTTAGCAGGTTTAATATCAGTGAGAGAGTGAAAAGTTAATATATCCGTAATATAGGAACCCAATTTATCTTCCTTATTTTTGGAACCCCAACTCTCTACCCTATCCTTTATAAAATTAAGGTCACCCGACAAATTCAATGAACTTACATCAAGTAGGCTGCTCACATCCAACTTTCCCAAAATATTTTCCTATCAGAGTACGATGTGTATATGTTTGAAATATGCATGCACACCGACAAATCACGGTGGAAACTAGATAAAAGGATACCTGCATTAGAGTGAAAATCTATTAAATCAAATAAATAGGGATTCCACATAACATCCGGTCCTCCTAATAGACCGAAGGCACTGGTTGTGTACACAAACCACTGTGGACATAATTTCAATAGAAAATCTAAAGTCTTTTCCCTAGATATCATAGTTTCGTGTAATAGTGCAACATCCAAATGATATACTTGTATACTATTAAAAATGGATTGCCTTTTTTGGGATGGTCCGAAAACTCTCACATTTAATGACATAATCCTCATTCAGGAAACACCATACCATACATTTTCCCTCTAAAGGGCTTGTTAAGCATTAAGGGCATCATCAAAATGTCCATTCAATTGACATACTTGTTCCATAATGGGATTGGGGTGTTCCTGTGCTGATTCTTGAAAGGATGCAAAGAGGTCCGATGAAACCAACTCACATAACGAGACATTTTTCAGTTTAACACCCTTTTTTTTCTAGGTAGTAACATTTTTCCTAGATGATTTACTTGCCCCACCCTCTCATACAAAGAAGAAATACTTTATTCAAAAAGGTTATTTAAAGCTAGCTTTTATTTTGTTTAAATTTGAATTTTAAATTAAGATTAGATTTAAATTTAGATTCAATTTGATTTACTTTGGAGGTAGAATTTTCATGTTATTTAATTTGTTTTGAATTGTTTAAATTTGAATTTTAAATTAAGATTAGATTTAAATTTAGATTCAATTTGATTTACTTTGGAGGTAGAATTTTCATGTTATTTAATTTGTTTTGAATGATCATTGTTCAAGTTTTAATTAGTTAAGTTTTATTTATTTAATAAAAAAAATAAATTAACATAAGCCCTGATTTTACTTTATTAGATTTAACTTTCTTATTTTATGTTCAGAGTTTAGAGTTTCTCGTAGGATTTTAAATATTAAAAAATAAAAAATTAAAAACAAACATGGACTCGAACACGTTTCATTTGGGATATGCGCTGAAACGTATAAAACTTTGAGCCCATTTTGTTTTACACCAAGATTTTCATCTGCGCCCTCAATTTATACTGAACCTATTTTTGGCCATAGTCCTTGGACTGTGCTCTAGCAGAAAAAATGAAAGTTGATTCATTTTCTTAATCCCTGAGCACAATTGTGACCATAACCAGTTTAAAATTTTCACTCCCAACTTCAAAATTTTTCAATCCGTCCCACTCTATTTTTGTGTGGCATCCAACATCGTTTCAAGCTCAGGAAATTGGTTTTGTTTGTAAGGTTGAGATCGATTGCATATATCTACGTAGGGTGTGATTTGACTTTCCCACAGAAATAATTAAGCTGAGTTTACACCTTTTCTTGGGTGAGAAGTTCAAGGACGCTGTCAGTTTGATCCTGGCCAAAAAATTACATTCTCAGAGCCCCATTGATTCATTCTAGCCATCATGAACCATAACCGCGAGATTTTATTTTCCATACATCAGCTTCGAAGTTGAATGCTTGCCAGGTAAGGTTAAACCTCTCCATATGAAACCCTCAGCGATACATGGTGATATTGAAATTCACATACATCTTTAATTGCACGTGTAAACTTTGATGGAATACATGATGATATTGAAATTCACATACATTTTTAATTAAGCATGTAAACTTTTATTGGGTTCCATCGTTCCAATAATCGTGATTTTTTTAGTTGAAAAGAGTATGGATTTTTTGGTTGTGTAATACAAATTCTTAAAGGCCAAAATCTATGACCAACAAAGTGCATCGATTTGCTAATCCTCCAATTATCCACGGTGTGTGGCATCTGTGGCATCAAGCCGAGCCCTCAACCAACGCACAAAGGTTTTTTGCCCAGGTTCACTGGCTCTCCTCAATTCAGCCCCAGTGGCTAGATACTTACTGAATTTTCACTTGTGGTTTTCTAGGTTCACTCGCTCTCCTCAATTCAGCCCCAGTGGCTAGATACTTACTGAATTTTTCACTTGTGGTTTTCTAAAAATTTCATGTTTGATTTTTTTTACCGCAAGAAATCACGCCTAGAGCAGCTTTTAGGGTACATAGTCTTGCTTCAGATTGGACCAATTTTAGGTGTACATATTCTTGGTTGGATTAAAATGATTTTATGCATACATAGTGGAGGGACGCCATTACCTATCCACATAGGTTGCTGACATGGAGACTCCCTTTTCTGTCGTACGACACATGTTGATTGGGACGTGCCACCTATTGTGGTGGGTGGGTGCATTAAATAAAACTTTCTTCTCGCCGTATAGGGCTTCCTCAAGCGTGTTTTGTGGCATGTCTTCACTGCCCTGTGTTATCTTTTTCGGGTCCAGTGTGTGGGAAATGCGCTCCACCAACAATGGCTCCTCTCGGCTCTAGTACTGGTTCACCTTGTTCGCCATTCTGGCGCTGCTCACCGGGAAATGTTGTTTGTAGTGGTTCGTTTCTCGTTTAGGGTTTAGGGTGTGGTTGCTTTACCTGTTTCGAGGGGGTTTAACACTGGTGGTGTTGTTTTGTTTGTTCTACACCATCGGGAGTTTACAAATACCTTTTTTGTTGTTTAATTCTTGTGGCCTGTTGTTTGTGAAGGATCCAATGGGAGATTCTATCATGTTCGGTGGTCGACATGTAGATTTCAAGGTCCATGAAGGTAAGTTTAGAAATTCATGGGTTTTTTCTGTGAATTTGTTGTAATGTTTTTAGGTTTTTCCCCAAACGTTAATTTTTTTATTATTTATTATTATTATTTTTATTTATTTTTTCTTTTTCTATGTTTGCAAGTTTGTGTTGCAGGTAATTTGTATGGTTGTCGCAGAAGAGGTATGGCGAGGTTTGGCAGGACGTTTGGACATGGTGGTGGCTTCTACGGCTCTTTGGTAGGATTCTAAATCCTACCAGCCACTGTGTTTTTCAACACTTAAATTTGTTGTTGGGAATTTGGGAATTTAGCTCTTGTTGCATTTGTGTTTTTCAACACTTGAATTTGTTGTTGGGAATTTAGCTCTTGTTGCATGGTTTATGGTAGCAAGTTTATGGTTATTCATTCATGGGTTTAGCTCAATTTGTTGTTGGGAATTTAGCTCTTGTTGCATGGTTTATGGTAGCAGGTTTATGGTTATTCATTCATGGGTTTAGCTCAATTTGTTGTTGGGAGTTTATGGTAGAAGGTTTATGGTTATTCATTCATGGGTTTAGCTCAATTTTCTGTTGGGAATTTAGCTCTTGTTGCATGGTTTATGGTTATTCATTCATGGGTTTAGCTCTTTTTGATGCCATGACTATCTTTATATGTAGTGTTGCTTGTAGGGTTGAAAACGTGTTTCTGCTTGCCTCTACTTTTGAGAAGAATTTCCTACACTTTCTTCCTCTATTATGATTTCTTCTTGCTTGTAGTGTTGCTTGTTGTGTCCTCTTTTATAGAAGGATGTAAAAAAGCTCTGCGATGCCAAGAGAATTATCCTTGTCAGATACATGGTTTAAGTCACCAACTTGGTGCCTGTCAGAAAAAAGAATGGGGGTTACGACCCTACGTTGATTTCAGAAACTCAAACAGAGCCTCCCTCAAAGAGAATTCCTGCACTTTCTTCCTCTGTTATGATTTTTTCTTGCCTCTGCTTCTGAGAAGCATTTCCTGCACTTTATTATTGAATACAAATGTAATATTGTTCATAAAATAGGCTCAAACTTATGTTGCCAGGAAACGTGGGTGCGGGGACGGGTATGGGGACGGGGACGGGGACGGGGACGACATTTTTCAAAACAGGGTGCGTGGGTTCGTCGAGTAATATAATAATATTAAATTTTAATAATTAAATTTTATAAATTATAAATTTATAATTAATAATATATATAAAATTTGAATTTGTATATTTTTTCAACTTTAAACAAGAAAACTTTAATGATAATCATTTAAACATGTTTAGTCTCTCCCATATAAAAACACAATTTTTTCATAGGAGATTCTTCTCAACCTGATAGTGGTCTAGACTTTTCTTGATGTCTAATCATCCACCTGCTCCATGCCTGGTGTGCTCTATGGTAAAGCAATCCCAAAAAGTTAAAACAGTGGCAGCCTTACCCTTCCACAAAACACGCTTATTCATTTAGGCATATTTTCCTAGTTTTAATCTTAACATGATGTTATCAGAATGCTGTGAAAAATTGGCAGATTTTGATACTTAATTTAGCCATTTTCCAAAATAGCCCTTCGCCATTTAACAGCATCAGCTGATTACAGCTTATGGCTGGTCTCAATCCTACTTTCTATTTGACCGAAAATGTCTGAACCTGTATGTGTGCATTTACAATTTATAATTTGATGGTTATTAACTTATTTGGCTCGGGAATGAATGTTTCATAAATTCATTCCAAATTGATTTACAAGAATCTGCAGGCTCAAATTACAGAGTAAGAGGTCTCTTTTCTAGTTCTGGTTTCGATGCCATATAATATTAAAGGCATTGAAGATCCACAAATACAGGAGATTCATAATTTACATTGAGACTCTAACAAACCTTGGGCATAAGTTTTGGAAATTGTTTTTATAAATTTATAGCATAAGACTAATGGAGAGACTGATCATAAGAGTCTCCTGCGGTAGGAAGGGACTCATGAATGTGCAAACAACTACCCTTTTTTTTCCAACTATGGTCATCACCTTATTAAATATTTCCACAAAGCTACAGCCAATATGATATGATATTCTGCTTGTGGGATTGTACACCCATAATGTTCCTTTTATAATATTGAGATATCATAATCATATATGATTTCAGAACACTGTGTCGCTCATAAGTTTTGAAAAACTTATCACTGTTGATAAATTTTTACAATGATTCATTACCCTTGAGTAGCATGTCATGCCCACAGAGCAATGTTAAGGCATGTGAACAAAGACAGTCTTTGGAAACTGTAATCTTTGGAATTGATGGCAGAAAATTTCCTTGAGAAACATTCAGAAGACCTTACAACCATCTCTGAAGGACAATCCAGACCAATGACCATCAATGACTCCAAAAATGATATCATTCGTTTATGGCATACATTCTATATTCTATGGCATATCATTCGTTTATGGCATATCATTTTTTTAATTTCAATAAAAAAAATTATTTGAAAATTAAATTTTTAATATAGTTTTTTTATGAAGAACCCGAAGAATCCAAAGAACCCAACCCGAAGAACCTGAAGAACCCAAGAACCCAAGCACACGAAGAACCCGAAGAACCCGAAGAACCCAAGAACCCAAGCACCCGAAGAACCCAAGAACCCAAGAACCCGTTAAAGGAAAAGAACCCAATTTTTTTTTTTGAAGAACCCGGTTCTTCATGGAAGAACCCGGTTCTTCTGGGTTCGTCTGGGAAGAACCCGTACCCGAATCCGGTACTTGGGTGCGGGAACCCGAGACGGGTTCGAGAACCCCACCCCCGGGTGCGGGTACCCGTGCAACACAGCTCAAACTTATGTTGCCAGGAAACGTGGGTGCGGGGACGGGTACGGGGACGGGGACGACATTTTTCAAAACAGGGTGCGTGGGTTCGTCGAGTAATATAATAATATTAAATTTTAATAATTAAATTTTATAAATTATAAATTTATAATTAATAATATATATAAAATTTGAATTTGTATATTTTTTCAACTTTAAACAAGAAAACTTTAATGATAATCATTTAAACATGTTTAGTCTCTCCCATATAAAAACACAATTTTTTCATAGGAGATTCTTCTCAACCTGATAGTGGTCTAGACTTTTCTTGATGTCTAATCATCCACCTGCCCCATGCATGGTGTGCTCTATGGTAAAGCAATCCCAAAAAGTTAAAACAGTGGCAGCCTTACCCTTCCACAAAACACGCTTATTCATTTAGGCATATTTTCCTAGTTTTAATCTTAACATGATGTTATCAGAATGCTGTGAAAAATTGGCAGATTTTGATACTTAATTTAGCCATTTTCCAAAATAGCCCTTCGCCATTTAACAGCATCAGCTGATTACAGCTTATGGCTGGTCTCAATCCTACTTTCTATTTGACCGAAAATGTCTGAACCTGTATGTGTGCATTTACAATTTATAATTTGATGGTTATTAACTTATTTGGCTCGGGAATGAATGTTTCATAAATTCATTCCAAATTGATTTACAAGAATCTGCAGGCTCAAATTACAGAGTAAGAGGTCTCTTTTCTAGTTCTGGTTTCGATGCCATATAATATTAAAGGCATTGAAGATCCACAAATACAGGAGATTCATAATTTACATTGAGACTCTAACAAACCTTGGGCATAAGTTTTGGAAATTGTTTTTATAAATTTATAGCATAAGACTAATGGAGAGACTGATCATAAGAGTCTCCTGCGGTAGGAAGGGACTCATGAATGTGCAAACAACTACCCTTTTTTTTCCAACTATGGTCATCACCTTATTAAATATTTCCACAAAGCTACAGCCAATATGATATGATATTCTGCTTGTGGGATTGTACACCCATAATGTTCCTTTTATAATATTGAGATATCATAATCATATATGATTTCAGAACACTGTGTCGCTCATAAGTTTTGAAAAACTTATCACTGTTGATAAATTTTTACAATGATTCATTACCCTTGAGTAGCACGTCATGCCCACAGAGCAATGTTAAGGCATGTGAACAAAGACAGTCTTTGGAAACTGTAATCTTTGGAATTGATGGCAGAAAATTTCCTTGAGAAACATTCAGAAGACCTTACAACCATCTCTGAAGGACAATCCAGACCAATGACCATCAATGACTCCAAAAATGATATCATTCGTTTATGGCATATATTCTATATTCTATGGCATATCATTTTTTAAATTTCAATAAAAAAAATTATTTGAAAATTAAATTTTTAATATAGTTTTTTTATGAAGAACCCGAAGAATCCAAAGAACCCAACCCGAAGAACCTGAAGAACCCAAGAACCCAAGCACACGAAGAACCCGAAGAACCCGAAGAACCCAAGAACCCAAGCACCCGAAGAACCCAAGAACCCAAGAACCCGTTAAAGGAAAAGAACCCAATTTTTTTTTTTGAAGAACCCGGTTCTTCATGGAAGAACCCGGTTCTTCTGGGTTCGTCTGGGAAGAACCCGTACCCGAATCCGGTACTTGGGTGCGGGAACCCGGGACGGGTTCGAGAACCCCACCCCCGGGTGCGGGTACCCGTGCAACACAGCTCAAACTTATGTTGCCAGGAAACGTGGGTGCGGGGACGGGTACGGGGACGGGGACGACATTTTTCAAAACAGGGTGCGTGGGTTCGTCGAGTAATATAATAATATTAAATTTTAATAATTAAATTTTATAAATTATAAATTTATAATTAATAATATATATGAAATTTGAATTTGTATATTTTTTCAACTTTAAACAAGAAAACTTTAATGATAATCATTTAAACATGTTTAGTCTCTCCCATATAAAAACACAATTTTTTCATAGGAGATTCTTCTCAACCTGATAGTGGTCTAGACTTTTCTTGATGTCTAATCATCCACCTGCCCCATGCATGGTGTGCTCTATGGTAAAGCAATCCCAAAAAGTTAAAACAGTGGCAGCCTTACCCTTCCACAAAACACGCTTATTCATTTAGGCATATTTTCCTAGTTTTAATCTTAACATGATGTTATCAGAATGCTGTGAGAAATTGGCAGATTTTGATACTTAATTTAGCCATTTTCCAAAATAGCCCTTCGCCATTTAACAACATCAGCTGATTACAGCTTATGGCTGGTCTCAATCCTACTTTCTATTTGACCGAAAATGTCTGAACCTGTATGTGTGCATTTACAATTTATAATTTGATGGTTATTAACTTATTTGGCTCGGGAATGAATGTTTCATAAATTCATTCCAAATTGATTTACAAGAATCTGCAGGCTCAAATTACAGAGTAAGAGGTCTCTTTTCCAGTTCTGGTTTCGATGCCATATAATATTAAAGGCATTGAAGATCCACAAATACAGGAGATTCATAATTTACATTGAGACTCTAACAAACCTTGGGCATAAGTTTTGAAATTGTTTTTATAAATTTATAGCATAAGACTAATGGAGAGACTGATCATAAGAGTCTCCTGCGGTAGGAAGGGACTCATGAATGTGCAAACAACTACCCTTTTTTTTCCAACTATGGTCATCACCTTATTAAATATTTCCACAAAGCTACAGCCAATATGATATGATATTCTGCTTGTGGGATTGTACACCCATAATGTTCCTTTTATAATATTGAGATATCATAATCATATATGATTTCAGAACACTGTGTCGCTCATAAGTTTTGAAAAACTTATCACTGTTGATAAATTTTTACAATGATTCATTACCCTTGAGTAGCACGTCATGCCCACAGAGCAATGTTAAGGCATGTGAACAAAGACAGTCTTTGGAAACTGTAATCTTTGGAAATGATGGCAGAAAATTTCCTTGAGAAACATTCAGAAGACCTTACAACCATCTCTGAAGGACAATCCAGACCAATGACCATCAATGACTCCAAAAATGATATCATTCGTTTATGGCATATATTCTATATTCTATGGCATATCATTCGTTTATGGCATATCATTTTTTAAATTTCAATAAAAAAAATTATTTGAAAATTAAATTTTTAATATAGTTTTTTTATGAAGAACCCGAAGAACCCAAAGAACCCAACCCGAAGAACCTGAAGAACCCAAGAACCCAAGCACACGAAGAACCCGAAGAACCCGAAGAACCCAAGAACCCAAGCACCCGAAGAACCCAAGAACCCAAGAACCCGTTAAAGGAAAAGAACCCAATTTTTTTTTTTTGAAGAACCCGGTTCTTCATGGAAGAACCCGGTTCTTCTGGGTTCGTCTGGGAAGAACCCGTACCCGAATCCGGTACTTGGGTGCGGGAACCCGGGACGGGTTCGAGAACCCCACCCCCGGGTGCGGGTACCCGTGCAACACAGGCTCAAAGGGTTAGCTCATTCAGTTTTTGCCAATGTTGTTGCATATTTGGCTAGTCTATATCCATAGGTGTTTTGTTTGAATATCCTTGGGTTATGTATACCAGTTTACATTGATGGGAAATGCCATCAACAAATGTGTGGAAGCATCCTTTGGATTTTTCCACTAGGTTTTTCATAGAAGAAATAATTTTCATAAAATGTTATCCAACCAACAATTTTGTTAGCAATACTTTTATTCCTTTTTCTTTAAGACATTTGTAGTACCTTAAAAATATTTTCCTTCTCTTTTGTGAGGCTGGATATTATTATATTTTTTTATCGTTTTTTTCTATAAAAAATTGTAATTTTAATGTATGATAATTTCTAAAGGAAAAAAAACATTACCTTAACTACAAAATGATCCAGAACTTTGTTGCAGAAACAATTCCAAATGGTAATGAAGCATTTCCTGCACTTTCTTCCTCTGTTATGAAAACCTTTTGGGATTGTCTATCCCCTGTCGAGTTCTTTTTCTTATGGTAATTTTGGAGGAAATTTTGTTCATGCTCTTGACTTAAAAACCCCGCATATACATAAAACAACGGAAGGAAAATTTACATTGCCGAGCTCTTGTAAAAAATTGAACCTGTACCTATAAGGTAAGGGCATAGCTACAAGCTAACAAGCTAGATTTATATTCCCACCAGCGAATTGCATATTGACTTTACACATCAGCTTATAAATCTTCCTTGTATACGTCTTGACAACACATGATAAAGGAGAGTTCAAAGGTCGCCTTCCTATAGTGAATTCTTTATCACCTCCATGAGACAATATTGCCTCATTTCCTCTTTAAACATAATTTTGGTTTTGACCTCCATCTTCATGAAATCTACAAATGACTATCCATCATCTACAAAGCCGAAGTCTCTCATAATTTTTAATAGTTGTTCCTCTCTTTTTATGAGGTTCTCCACTTTAGCTTTTGAGAGCTATTCTCCTCCTTCAACATGGAAACTTCCACAAGTCACCGTTGTTCTTTTTGATGCCATGACTATCTTTATATGTTGCTTGTAGGGTTGAAAACTTGTTTCTTCTTGCCTCTGCTTCTGAGAAGCAATTCCTACAATTTCTTCCTCTTTTAGGAAAACCTTTTGGGATTGTTTATCCCCTGTGGAATTCTTTTTCTTATGGTAATTTTGGAGGAAAATTTGATGATGGTCTTGACTTAAAATCCCTACATATACATAATTAGTTTTACCACAAAAAATCATCTTTTTCCCTTCAGATGAAATGGGCATCTCTTCTTCTACCTCTGGTTCTCTCAGCAACCTTGATTCTTTATCACCTCTATGAGACAATATTGCCTCATTTCATTTTTAAACATAATTTTGGTTTTGTCTGCCATCTTCCCTCATCTTAATGAAATGTACAAATGACTATGCATCTTTACTCACTCGTTTGTCATTTAATTATTCTCTTGGCTTGTAGATGCTTTATTTGGCTTGTTGATGCTTGTTAATGCTTCACCGCACATGCACTCTATTTGTCTTCTAAGTTAACTTACAGTAAATGAGGTTTCATATGTGGTGTGAGGTTAGGTACTTTTACTGTTCACTGTTTTATGTAATTTTCATATTAAAACAAGTGACTTGTTCAAGATTTCATTATTCACTTGTCTTTCATTTAATTAACAACTCAATTGATGCTTTGTCATTTAATTAACAACACAATTGATGCTTGTTGATTTCATTATTCACTCGTTTGTCATTTAATTATTCTCTTAGAAAGTTGATGTTTTATTTGGCTTGTTGATGCTTCATTGCACATGCACTTTGTTTGTCTTCTAAGTTAACTTGCAGTAAACAAGGTTTCATATGAGGTGTGAGGTTAGGTACTTTTACTATTCACTGTTTTATGGAATTTTCATATTAAAACAAGTGACTTGTTCAAGATTTCATTATTCACTCGTTTGTCATTTAATTAACAACTCAGTTGATGCTTGTTGATGCTTTATCATTTAATTAACAACACAGTTGATGCTTGTTGATTTCATTATTCACTCGTTTGTCATTTAATTATTCTCTTGGCAAGTTGATGTTTTATTTGGCTTGTTGATGCTTCACCGCACATGCACTCTATTTGTCTTCTAAGTTAACTTATAGTAAACAAGGTTTCATATGAGGTGTGAGGTTAGATACTTTTACTGTTCACTTTTTTATGAAATTTTCATATTAAAAGAAGTGACTTTTTCAATATTTCATTATTCATTCATTTGTCATTTAATTAGAGAGTTAGTTGATGCTTGTTGATTTCATTATTCACTCATTTTTCATTTAATTATTCTCTTGGCTCGTTGATGCTTCAATGCACATGCACTCTATTTGTCTTCTAAGTTAACTTACTAAAAACAAGGTTTCATATGAGGTGTGAGGTTAGGTACTTTTACTGTTCACTGTTTTATGGAATTTTCATATTAAAATAAGTGACTTGTTCAAGATTTCATTATTCACTCGTTTGTCATAATATTTACAACTCAGTTATAAATGTGTTGTAAATCATTTGGTGTGTAGAGGCATAACAGAAAATCCCATTTGCATTCTTAGGTAATATTTCTACATTATAATAGACTATAGATGTTCCTTCTAAAATGGATTTTGGTTACAATGTATCAAATAGTATGAAATAAAACAACCTAGGTTATAAGCCAAAATATTTCTGTGACAAGAAAAAGAGATAATCCATCCAAAATCCACATCATAATGTGGTTACAACCAAAAACATATGACACCCCTATTCTTTATGGCCTTGAGAATCTTCAGTGCCAAAACTCCCTGAGTTACCTGCTTGAGCCAAGTAGGTTGGCCTACCTAAAAAGGGTTGATTAGGAAATGGTTGATTGCTTCCATATGATTGAGTCCAATTTTCACCTTCCAACCATGGAGGAATTGAGTACCCATACCTCACATTTGCACTACTAACCCCTGCATTAAGTGGAGGTGTGTGATGAGAATACATAGAATTGACACCTCCTCTAATAGGAATAAGGCAAGTGGGTAAACCCCCATTTTGATAGTGAGGCACTTGAATGTTTATGAGGTCTTGGAATAATGGTGTATTATCTGCAATATTGTCTAATGTGTTTGACATAATCTTGGTTTCATCAGCTGTGCTTGAATCATTGTCAACCATATCAGTCATCCCTTGTTCCTTTTCAAGCATTTGTTTAGAATTTCTTTATTCCTTTTCCTGTCTCGCAATTTATTTTTTTGGGTCCTTCTCTTTCCTTGATTTCCCTCTTTCAAGCCTTTCATTTGATCGGTGTTGTGTTGCAACAATCCTTGCTGCCTTCTTCTCCTTGGATGGATCTTTCTTTTTCTATTTTAATTCATGAATTTCAAATTTCTTTTTCTTCAGACTCAACTAATAGGTTTATAAAGTCTTTCGAGGTGAGTAAGTGTGAACTTCGGCCCAAATGAAGACTACCCGGTGTTGCTTGATTTTTTTTCATTGAAACTCTCTCTACTGGTAGCTTTAGGAACTGACCAAGTAACTTTTCCACCCCTCCCACCTGCATGCCATTGCTTGGTACTTCCCTTTCAGTATCCGAGACAATTGATTGAACTATATTGTTATCTTCATCTAATGCCTCATTATGTGCTTCATCTTCTTCCATTGATCTATTGTCCACAAAAAAATGAACAATTTCATTGTTCAATTCTGTTGGTTGTGAAGGCATGTTCATGCTTTGTTCATTGGTTCTTGAGACACTATGTTCGTTCAAATTAATCATGGCTTCTTCTAGCCATGATGGTGGGGTTACTTGGCTTGGAAATGTCAATTGGTCATTGTTGCTTCCTAGTGCAATATCAACAATGTCATTTTCAAATACATCTTCATTGTCAACTACATGTTCAACAATGTCATTAACAATATCAGCAACAAAAGTTTCATGTTCTTGAGTTGGTAGAATGACCTCCATGTTATTGTGAATTTTTTCATGATTATACTGTGTTTCACATACATGTTCATCATCATCACCATATAAGTGTCCTTGAGAGAGGGAAATCATATTACTAGCCGCAACCACATTATCATGTTCATCTACTTCTTGCACTTAAACACCTGTTTGGACATGCCCTTCTTCCTGACTATCCACATGAAACGTCTGGCTACAACCAGTATCATGCATAAGAGAATCATAATTCAGTGGCTAAATTCCTATCCTCCTAAAGCCAACCTTGATATTTGATGGTGTCAGAGCCCTTTTAAACACTTTACTTGCAAGCTTTGCTAGCTCAAACCTTTTCACCTCAACCCCTGGATTCTTTTCCATCCATGCAACACGCTCTGACCTGAAATGGTTATTGAAAGGGACAAACACACTAACATCAAGAGGTTGCAATCTGTGAATGGTATGAGTAGGAAATGTTAACAGGTCAATGCCCAAATTGTTTTCTTCTTCAATTGTTTGTACAACAATGTGGCTTCCATGGCCATCTAATATCAATAGGTGTCTGTTATTAGGTGAGACACCACCTAGTACAAATGTAACAAAGTGAAAAATCCAATTTAAAAAAAGTTCTTTAGTCATCCATGCATGGGGATGTGCAACCATGCATGCACCTGGTTCACAATTTTGTATATAGTTTTTCAGTTGATTTTTACCTTTGAATAGATAAAATCTTAGGATTGAAGTGCCAATTTCATTGACACAACATAAAATAGTTATCCACTCCCTGCTCTTAGGAAAAATATTTGGCACATTTCAGCTCCCTCCCTTAGAAATTACCTACATGCCACAATTCCTTCCTGCCTGTAAACCTATTTCATCACAGTTCCATATATGGTCTGCACCATAAGAATGTTTATCGTAAGCACTATAAAGAGTGTCATAGAACTTACATACAACTGCAGGGTGAAAATTTAATGCTCTGTCTCTATCAAGGCCCTCAGATGTATGCAATACAAGGTCTGGATGCCTTTTTTAAAATCCAAACCACCATGATTTACCAGGGAACCCATCTTTGAATGGGTTTGGCCTCCCATGACAGATTTGAGCAAATATGGATTTGAGTTGTATCAACTCTAGCCCATGTCCCAATTGGGCCATCTCTTTACACCACTCAACCACCTCAGCCTCCTCCTCTTTAGTCATAACTGTAAGAGGCCCTCTACATTTTGTATGAGTGAGCCCATTTATCCAATAATGTATTGATGAGGGAGGAATACCATGTTTTTTTGTAGATTCCCAAACTGAATATCCATTAAACTCTATGTCGTCAATTGCAGCTAACATTCTTCTTTTTTCCAACCTCTTATAACGCTGATATTTTTAGTTGAACTTGCCCCTTGGACTATGGTTGACGATGGATTTGTGGGTGATGGTGTGACAACATCAACTTTAGTCACATGGTCATCCTCAACAACATTGCTTGGAGCATTGTTGACATTCACATCACCTGTCTTGTCCTCATCTAACGAAGGGCATCATAGCTAGGCACCCCTTGTCACTCTCCTACCACTTCTCCTTGTATGAGAAACATAACTAACTCTTTCCATAGATGAAAATACATGCATAATTATTGCATGCATTTAGTTAATAATAATTGAAAATTATGCTTTCATACAAGCCAAAAATATTTCTGCTTTATTACAGGAAATTATCAACATGTATGTTAGTAGCAACTTAAGAGATTTTCATACATGCCTTTTTGACAGTATCCTTGAAAAATCAAATCTATAGAATGAATTTGTTGCATGTCTTCAAAATTATCAGTGATTGTTGTTTTGATAACTTTTTTTTACACTTAAAATACCATGTGTTGGCTTGTTGGGGCTTGACCCAGGTTTGGAGATGATTTAGCCAAACAAATCCCGGTACTACTGGCCCTTTCGACAACAGTCCATAGAGTGTGGACTGAAGTCTCACCCGAAGTAGTATGGGAGGGTGCTAGAACTAGGTTTTCGCACCCTGGGGATCTCTGATGGGTTCCAAGTGGTCTAGGGTTTGACCCTACACGAATGTCGCTACGTGCACTTATCAATACCTCGCAACCCTACGCGGGGGCCGAACAGTGTTATTACACAAATCCTTACTAGTAACCTGATATTAGTTGATTAACTTAGCTTATCTGTATGCTTTCATTTATACTTAACAATATTCACCATTCATACAAAAGCGCGTAGTAAATAAACAATAAAATTTCAATTGATATCAAACAGGTAATAATACAAGAACAAATACACGGAATTCAGATAAAACTTCTCTTTATTATTCTTCTTCCTTAGTTACAGACTCGACTCCGCCCTACGCACTTAGTTGCAGGGGTCCGCGCACTCAGCTACAGACTCTACTAGGCCTCTGCGCACTCAGATGCAGAGCCTCTTCCTACTACTACGACCCAAGATACTTAAACTCTTGCTCTATGCTCGCTATCTTATTCTATCTACCGGATTCCATCGATTCATTCCTTTGTTTTTTTACAACTTAGAGCCTCACTCTATTTATACAATCCCATGGTTCGTGGACCATGGGTAGGCCGACACTACATTCAAAACTTAGGGTGGAAAACCTTATGACTCTAACATACAATTCGCGCTCCACGCCCACAATTCGCGGAGTCTTTACAACAATATTACTCAAAACTTGGGCTTTGAGCCCCAAACCATGCTGTGGGGGGATTCCATGCCCAACAAGCCCCCAACACAAACATCGTGACTCGCCCTCGAGTCACTTTGTCAACGCGGCGATCTTGGCGCAAAGTCCCTCCAACTTTTCCTGTACGGTACTAATGTCTGCAGCACACTAAGCTGCTGCTTGCTGAACCTGCTGCATCCGTTCTTCCGTGTCTGAATTGTGTCCTTACATCTATACTGGCATCTGTTGCGTATGTTTATAGTCTCGCGCCCTTGTCCGGTTCCTCGGGTTGCGAAGACTGTGCTTCGGTCGGTTAGTCAGATAGCCGACCAACCCATGTAGGGCTTTAAGTGGTTGCCATTTACTTTGCCTAGGAAGGATTCTCCATTTAGTTTGGCTAGCTAGACTGTGCCTCCGTCTGTGACCCCCTTAACCACGTATGGTCCCAGCCAGTGTATTATGAATTTTCCCAGAAAATTTTCAAACTTACTGTCATTAAGTCGTTTACCTTGAAGGTGCACAACTTGATATGGCGGTCGTGCCAGGCTTTTTCACGCTGCTTTTGTACCTGCTGATGAAATCCAACCAAAAACCATTCCTCCTTGAGTTCTTCCAATTGCGCAAGCCTTTCCTCCAGAGCTTCACGGTCTGTCATCCCTGTGAGCATTGTTATTCGCAGACTAGGTATGATATATTCCATCGGCATGACAACTTCCACGCCATAAACTAATCGGAAAGGTGTCTGTCCCGTCAGTTTCTTGCACGTTGTCCTATAAGCCCATAGCACGACAGGTACACATAGGTCCCAATCATTTCGCTGCATGTTGCACACTTTGGTCAGCGTAGTCTCCAGTATTTTGTTGAATGCCTCTACTGTCCCATTAGCTTGTGGGTGGTATGATGTACTTTTCTGATGATACACCTGGAACTCTTCTGTGAGCACGCTGATGGTTTCATTCAGGAAATGTGTTCTGCGATCACTCATTAAGATTT
The DNA here is from genome assembly GCA_031772625.1 of Pinus tabuliformis. Classification (NCBI taxonomy): domain Eukaryota; kingdom Viridiplantae; phylum Streptophyta; class Pinopsida; order Pinales; family Pinaceae; genus Pinus; species Pinus tabuliformis. The sequence continues at coordinate 602,178,125 of CM062814.1, read as the reverse complement.
TTGGATAGCCAAATTGGGTCAACACATTTTCGAACAAAAACTTCGCAGTCGTAGTGGCCGTGCAGTCTTTGACCGGTTGCGCTTCCGCCCATTGTGTTAGGTACTCCGTTGTGGTGATGATGTAGCGTGCGCCCGTCTTTCCCTGAGGTTTGATCGGTCCCACAAAGTCGATTTCCCATTTTTCAAACGACTACAGTGTCATTTGTGGATTTAACAGTATCTCGTCCCTCTGCGATGGTTTTCCAGTCCTTTGACATATATCGCAGGCCTTATAGTGCGCTTTTGAATCCTGTTGCAGGGTTGGCCACCGTAAACCTGCGCAAAGAATCTTTTGTGCAGTTGCGCATCCTACATAGTGTCCTCCTGCAGTACCCCCATGTGCTTCCACGAGGATCTGACCTTGTTCAAATTCAGGTACATATCTTCGCAATATCTCATCATTTCCCATTTTGTATAGGTGCCCCGTGATGACAGAAAAGTCCGCCGCATGCACCACCAATTCCTTCTTCTATTGGACGGAGTATTCCTTTGGCGTAGTCCCTGTTGTCAGAAAATGGATTATATCTTCGAAGTTCCCGTCCACGACGCGCACCGCAAAGAGCTGTGCATCAGGTAGTCCCTCCTCCAAATTAGTGGGTTCCTTGCCCGTCTCAATTCGCGACAAGTGATCCGGTCCTGCGTTCAGGCGTCCTGGCTTTACTATGACCTCAAAATCATATTCTTGGAACAATAAGAGCCACCTGCATATGCGCCCCCCCAACACAGGCTTATTGACCAGGTATTTCAGCGCGGAATGGTCAGTATACATCTTGAAATGTCCTCCGAGTAAATAGTGTCGATATTTTTGGAGTGCGTACACCATCGCCAACCCCTCACGCTCGGTGGTGGAATAGTTCTTCTCTGCTTTGGACAACCTCCGACTTGCAAATGCGATAGGGTGATCCAAGCCTTCCTCGCCCTCCTGTGTGAGCACTGCTCCCAACGCGATACACGACGCATCAACATGGACATGAAACTCCACATCCCATTTTGGGAAGACCAGGATTGGAGCAGAGGCCAATTTCCCCTTCAGGACGTCCAAACTTTTCATACAATCATCATTCCAGCAAAATGTAACATCCTTTTTCAATAATTTTTCCATCGGTGCGGTGATTTGGGCATAGCTTTTGATAAACTTTCTATAGTATCTGGTGTGTCCCAAGGTAGCGCGCAGTTGTTTAACACTTCATGGTGCTTCCAAATTTAGAATAACGGAAATCTTCGCAGGGTCCACCATCAGTCCTTGTTTGCAGACCACATGTCCCAGCAGGTTTCCAAAGGGAATGAGGAATGTGCACTTCTTAAGGTTCAACATAATCTGGTGTCGTCGAAAAGTATCTAGTATCTAGCATCAAGCGTAAGCTTGCTACATGGTGCTTAACTAATCCAAAGACAGTCCAATCATCTAGATAGACCTCCAATAACTTGTGGATGTATTCTTTGAACGCAACAACAACGATGCATGAAAAGATGGCTGGCGTTCTTCAATCTAAACGGCATAACGGTGTATTGAAAGCAGCCTCATTCCATTGCGAAGGTCGTTTTTCTCTTGTCTTCTGGCGCAATCTTGATCTGATGGTACCCTGAGAATCCATCCATGAATGAGTATGCTTCCTAGCCACCAACATTTTCCAGGACTTCATCTGCGAATGATGTCGGGAATGGATCGTGTACACAGGCATCGTTCAGCTTCCTCAGGTCCACATATATTCTTATTTCACCCTTCTGCTTTTTCTCTTGCACTACCATAGGACTCACCCAGTCGAATTCTTCCACTGGCTCAATAATTCCGGCTGCGAGCATTTTGTCTAATTCTTCGCGGACATTTTCCTTATATTTCGGATTCAAGCAGTAAGGCTGCTGCTTAACTGGCTTCGCGTCGGGTTTTAGGGTGATCTTCATCATCCCTAAGTCGCCAATGATCCCTTTTAAGTCTATAATTTTGGTCGAGAAAAAGTCTTGGTATTCGTGGAGTAACTCAACAACCTTATCCACCGTCGCATCATCTCAATAGTCCCCAAGCGTTGCGTACTTTGGCTCCGCCTTTGTTCCAATGTTTACCTGCTTTGTTTTTAGCGGCGTGGTGATGTCGGGATCCTCAATCGATGGTCCTCGAACCTCGCGACAACCTTCCATTTCTGGAATGTTAATATTTCATGGGTCCTCATCATCCTCCTCAACATTTACATTGTAACACTCTAGCGTGCAGCTTAGCTGTGTTGCCCATTCTGGCTGAAGTACTTCCATTGGCTCCTGGGGTATTTTGAAGATAGCTGCTTTTACTGCCTGTAGCGCATCGTCAACAGTATCCCACCAACGATCTTCAAACGTGAAAGTTAACAGAAATCCCTCGTGCAAGATATCCCATTTGCTCGTACCATGGTGGAGCTTCGTCTCAGTATACCAATTCATGGGTATGACATCCAGGGTATGATAGAACAAATGTACCCATTTAGGCTGTGGCTCTTCCCCGTAGACCTTGGTCCATTTCACGAGGTGTGTATGTGGATCATCCTGTCCGTCATACTTGTCTACTAGCTGTATCTATGGTTTCCCAAATCGTAGGCACATCATCCTTCTACATCTGTGCCAGTCCTCAAAGCTTCTTTGATGCGTACCCCACCACCTTGTGGGCGTCGCGCGCAGTGCCCATTTCAGAGCATCAAACTTCTGCTGTTCTGGTACTGCACTTTCAAATTTTATCAGGAATTCATCCACCGCCGTCAACCCATCATACACAGGCAGATCTCTTAACTCTATTGTCATGCAGCATAATGATCTTACCATCATGTTGCAATTGAGCGTGGTTACCTTGTGTAACCGGTTCTGCCATTGTTCTGTTTCCTCATCCGAATCTGATGTGCAGGAGCTTTCACGCTCCCATGAAATCCAGCCATCCGCTGTAGGATTTACCCAATCTTGTTCCTAAGTGGTTATCTTGTAGATACAGTCTAGCTCATTGTCGCTCTCATCATCACACACTGGTTCTGTGTAGCGCACTCCTTCCGTAGGGTCTAAAGGCACCACTATGCGTAGTGACTTTTTCTCAAAAATAATTTTGCGCTTCTTTAGATTTATTACTCCATTCATATCAGTGGCCCAGTCTATTCCCAGTAGTGTAGGATAGGGATTGCTATCATCAAAAATCTCTATCACCTCAAAATCTTCAAGCGCGCTCGCACCTTTGATGTCTACTGTTATCCCCTACAATCTTACCATCAGTAGGATCTTCTACTGGTTCGCCATCTGTAATTGAATAGGCGACCATTGCAACGTGGGCCTACCCATGCGCTCCCATGTTTGTTTTGGCAGCACATTCACATCCGATCCTAGATCCAGAATTACTTGATCCATTTCATACTCCTCAATTTGCGCAGTCAATCTCATTTCCCTTCCTGTTCACAATGCATGCTTTCCAAGTTTTCGGACTATGCGCGGTTCTCCTAACCCCACGCACCTAGTGATAAGTTCCTGCAGTCCTTTTATAGCCTTGTTGTCATGCAAAAGTTTCATGCATGTCTCCATAAAGATAGTGAGCATTGAAGGATCCATCCCTGTTTCTAGTTGATCCTTACTACCTGAAGTGGAGGCCTCTGTGAAGCTCTTCTTAGCTTCCATGAATGTCTCCTTTGTGCGCTCCAAATCAAATTCAGGTTCCTTTGTAGGAGCCTTGCGAACCCACGCACTTTCTTCAGGCTACTTACCTTTGTCATCTCCTGTTGTGATATTGCTTCTGAGCACTATGTTTACATTTGGGTCCTCTTCACGCAGCTCAGACCTCATCATTTGAAAATTTTGAGTTGGGGGAGGCTGGAGTACCCCTTTATTGCACAGCCTCGCTATCAGTGTAGGGAAATCCTCTGCCTCATGATCAAACTGAGTACAGTATAAACATGATGTTCTCGTCAGATTCGTACAATCGCGGGCATAGTGCCCTGGCCCTCCGCAATTGTAACAAATTAGTTGTCCGCGACCCCTTCCTAGTCCCATTCCACCTCGACCTCGTCCGCACCCCTGAAATCCAGTGTACGCCATTCCTGCATTTGGGTCGAGGGCTTGCATTTTAGTCTCCACTCTATAGGCAGGAGTCCGATCCATCATCAACTCATAACTTTTGCAGGTGCGCTCATCATGGCCTACCGACTTGTAGAAATTACAGAACAATTGCTGGGACGTCTGCGTATACTTCTACAATAGATGACAATTATCTATAGCGTGTTTTCCTCCTATCTGACATATCGTGCACCATAATGCAGGCACTGCGCTCAACCCTACTTGTGCCTCTGGTCTTAATGGCATTGGCCCTCCTCCTGCCAAGTAGTTCGCAAAGACTGGACAATGGTCCTTGTCATGCCCCTGGCCTTTACATTTTATGCACCATACCTCCTCATGCGCCTCTGGCCGAGTTGTCCTGTCCTGTTTCAAACTCTACATTTCTAGACACAAATTTTGTAGTTGCGCGTGGATTTGTTGGACTCCCAGGCCAGGATCTTGTATTGGGGTCTCGTGCAGTCTCATTGCAATCTCCAAAGCTTCGGCCTGGGTGGATAACTTTTGCTGCGACAACGCCATCCTTAGATGCGGTGTTAGGGACGCTACAAACCATGTGCGGTGCTGCCCATCTGTCAAGGTCATGTTGGCTTCGTGAATCATACTCTTCAGTCTCTGATCCAGATCCCATGGGGTCTCACCTGGAAGCATCGCAATCTCCTTAAACTCGATAATCGATTGTGTCTCCGACTTTGGCCTGCTAAATTCCCTGTTCAGCGCGGCCTGGATATCTACGATCCCTACGTTCAGATGGTCATTAGAATGCTTAATGTACCATGTCAGTGCATGATCCTGCAACACGCTCACCAATGTTGCCTTCTTTATATTGTCATCCATGACTCCTTGTGCTTCCCATACGGCCCTTACCATAAACCAAAATTGGTCTGGATCTTTGTTCCCTACTCCCTTGAATACCGAAAATTTTATCGCGCTCGCCATACTGAATTGTGGTGGTGGCGGAGGTGGTGTGGGTGGAGATGGAGGTCATGATGGTGAAACCGGTGGGGGTGTAGGTGGGGGTGGTAGGCGCGGAATTTGTTGCCTTATCAAACTGATCACACTCCTCGGAGAAACTTTCGCGAGATCTTCCTCGCTTTCCCACTGAGGCGAAATCAAGGAGCTATTTTCTATCTCTGCGCTACCTTCATTTCCATAGGTCCTCCCACTTCGTGTAGTCCCAAACATCAATTTATTCACATAACTCGCTTTTCACACAATAACATCTTAATCCAAGTGTTCAAAGATTTAATGTACTTACCTCGCGGTCCTTTGAGGAAGCGTCATTCCACCTCGCTGTAGCTGACTATCGTGTCTACCGCGAACTCGGTGATAAATCCCCCTATAATTCGATCGAGCCAATGGTCTACAACGTGTGTGATCTTATCTTTCGATGCTTCTAGTTTGCGCACTAGTTCTGGAGTCCACAAAATTGGTTTGTCAAGCCTACACCTTCCGTAACTGTCTGCTAGCTTCGCGATCCACTCATACAACTCAGAGGGAAAGGATGCAAAGAAAATTTCGTGGATTTCTGTATATAAGTAGCGCTCCAACCACTATTCCTTTGATACTCGTGGATTCCTGTGCCGCGAACTCGTGAATCTTTCTGTCTAACCACCCTTCAATTTCTTTCTTCATTGGATTCCAGTGACACGACATCAGACATCCCTTATGCAGATCCTGGTCTTGGCAACAGAACCATTTATTGGCTTGTTGGGGCCTGACCCAGGTTTGGAGATGATTTAGCCAAACAAATCCTAGTACTACTGGCCCTTTCGGCAACAGTCCGCGGAGCGCGAATTGAGGTCTCACTTGAAGTAGTATGGGAGGGTGTTAGAACCAGGTTTCCGCACCCTAGGGATGTTTGATGGGTTCCAAGTGGTCCGCGGTTTGACCCTGCACGAACATCGCTACGTGTGCTTATCAGTACCTCGTAGCCTGGGATGCTGCTTTTGCGAAACCCTACTGGGGGGCCGAACAGTGTTATTACCCAAATCCTTACTAGTAACCTGATATTAGTTGATTAACTTAGCTTATCTGTATCCTTTCATTTATACTCAACAATATTCACCATTCATACAAAAGCGCACAGTAAATAAACAATATAATTGCAATTGATATCAAATAGGTAATAACACAAGAAAAGATACATGAAATTCAGATAAAACTTCTCTTTATTATTCTTCTTCCTTGGTTACAGACTCGACTCTTCCTTGCGCACTCAGCTGCAGGGGTCCGCGCACTCAGCGACAGACTCTACTAGGCCTTTGCGCACTCAGCCGCAGAGTCTCTTCCTACTACTACGACCCAAGATACTTAGAATCTTGCTCTATGCTTGCTATCTTATTCTATCTATTAGATTCAATTGATTCATTCCTTCGGTTTTTTTACAACTTAGAGCATCGCTCTATTTATACAATCCCATGGTCCACGGACCATGGGTAGGCTGACACTACATTCAAAACTTAGGGCGGACAACCCTATGACTCTAACGTACAATTCGTGCTCTGTGCCCACAATTCGCGAGGTCTTTACAACAATATTACTCAAAACTTGGGCATTGAACCCCAAACCATGTTGTGGGGGGATTCCATGCCCAACACCATGACTATATTTGTACTTGGAAAACTACTGCTAGTGTGTTGAAATTGACCTAGAATTGGTTGTATGTCTTCAATTATATCAATATATGTTTTGGATAAAATGTTTATGCATTATAGGAGGAATTTCAACTAAACAAAGTGATCTTTCTGGTTAAGATGTTGATCTGGTTTAGTTCTTTTTTATAAACTGTTATTTGACTTAAATTGTTTAGCCTCATGTTTGTCAATATTGTTTAGTTTCATGACAGTCAATAGAAGCTCTATAGGGAATGGTTTTGAGTTTGTCAATACTATTGTTATTCCTATAGATAACACTCTTCAAACATGAAGGAAGCTCTAGGAGGAATTTCAACTATAAAAAGTGACACCTGGTTCCTTTTCTAGTTAAGATGTTGATCTGGTAGTTACTGTTGTTTGAATTAATTTGTTTAGCCTCATGTTTGTCATTATTTTTATTCATAGTCACCACAAACATCCTAGGTTTGGATTGGGAAGACATGGTAATTTTGCAAGTTGTTTGGCTGCTGAGGGTAGCCTTAGCTGTGTTCTTAGACCTAGTTATAAAGTGCATTTCCTTACTATTGTTTCAATTAAATTTAATCCTTAGAAAAATGTAAAGTTTCCATTTAAAGTTTGAAAAGGTTGGAGACACTCACAAACATCCTAGGTTTGGATTGGGAAGACATGGTATTTTTTAAAGTTGTTTGGCTGCTGAGGGTAGCCTTAGCTGTGTTCTTGGACCTAGCTATAAAGTGTAAGTTGTTTGGCTGCTGAGCATAGCCTTAGATGTGTTCTTGGGCCTAGTTATAAAGTGCATTTCCTTACTGTTGTTTCAATTAAATTTAATCCTTAAATATTGAAAACTGTAAAGTCTCCATTTAAAGTGTGACAAGGTTGGAGACACTCACAAACATCCTAGGTTTGGATTGGGAAGACATGGTATTTTTGCAAGTTGTTTGGCTACTGAGGGTATCCTTAGCTATGTTCTTGGAACTATTTATAAAGTACAGATTGTTTGGCTGTTGAGGGTAGCCTTAGCTGTGTTCTTGGATCTAGTCATAAAGAGCATTGGCTTACTGTTGTTTGAATTAAATTAAATCCTTAAATCTTGAAAATTGTAAAGTCTCCATTTAAATTCTGACAAGGTTGGAGACACTCACAAACATACCAGGTTTGGATTGGGAAGACATGGTAATTTTGCAAGTTGTTTGGTTGCTGAGGGTAGCCTTAGCTGTGTTCTTGGACCTAGTTATAAAGTGCAAGTTGTTTCACTGTTGAGGGTAGCCTTAGTTGTGTTCTTGGACCTAGTTATAAAGTGCATTGCCTTACTGTTGTTTGAATTAAATTAAATCCTTAAATATTGAAAATTTTAAAGTCTCCATTTAAAGTCTGACAAGGTTGGAGACACTCACAGACATACCAGGTTTGGATTGGGAAGACATGGTAATTTTGCAAGTTGTTTGGTTGTTGAGGGTAGCCTTAGCTGTGTTCTTGGACCTAGTTATAAAGTGCAAGTTGTTTGACTATTGAGGGTAGCCTTAGCTATGTTCTTGGACCTAGTTATAAAGTGCACTGCCTTACTGTTGTTTGAATTAAATTAAATCCTTAAATCTTGAAAATTGTAAAGTCTCCATTTAAATTCTGACAAGGTTGGAGACACTCACAGACATACCAGGTTTGGATTGGGAAGACATGGTAATTTTGCAAGTTGTTTGGTTGCTGAGGGTAGCCTTAGCTGTGTTCTTGGACCTAGTTATAAAGTGCAAGTTGTTTGACTGCTGAGGGTAGCCTTAGCTGTGTTCTTGGACCTAGTTATAAAGTGCACTGCCTTACTGTTGTTTGAATTAAATTAAATCCTTAAATCTTGAAAACTGTAAAGTCTCCATTTAAAGTCTGACAAGGTTGGAGACACTCACAAACATACTAGGTTTGGATTGGGAAGACATGGTAATTTTGAAAGTTGTTTGGTTGTTGAGGGTAGCCTTATATGTGTTCTTGGACCAAGTTATAAAGTGAAGGTTGTTTGGCTACTAAGGGTAGCCTTAGCCGTGTTCTTGGACCTAGTTATAAAGTGCAGGTTGTTTGGTTGCTGAGAGTAGACTTACCTGTGTTCTTGGACCTAGTTATAAAGTGCACTACCTTACTGTTGTTTAAATTAAATTTAATCCTTAAATATTGAAAACTGTAAAGTTTCCATTTAAAGTCTGACAAGTTTGGAGACACTCACAAACATACCAGGTTTGGATTGGGAAGACATGGTAATTTTGCAAGTTATTTGATTTCTAAGGGTAGCCTTAGATGTGTTCTTGGACCTAGTTATAAAGTGCTAGTTGTTAGACTGCTGAGGGTAGCCTTAGCTGTGTTCTTGGACCTAGTTATAAAGTGCACCACCTTACTATTGTTTGAATTAAATTAAATCCTTAAATCTTGAAAAGTGTTAAGTCTCCATTTAAAGTCTGACAAGGTTGGAGACACTCACAGACATCCTAGGTTTGGATTGGGAAAAAAGGTAATTTTGCAAGTTGTTTGGCTGCTGAGGGTAGCCTTAGCTGTGTTCTTGGACCTAGTTATAAAGTGCACTGCCTTACTGTTGTTTGAATTAAATTTAATCCTTAAATCTTGAAAACTGTAAAGTCTCCATTTAAAGTCTGACAAAGTTGGAGACACTCACAAACATCCTAGGTTTGGATTGGGAAGACATGGTAATTTTTCAAGTTGTTTGGCTGCTGAGGGTAGCCCTAGTTGTGTTCTTGGACCTAGTTATAAAGTGCACTATGAATAGATGGTAGCCAAAAAGAATTAGTAAGGAAAATTTGCCAAAAATATTCACTCCCATTAGACTTGATCTCTCATCAATGGGTTGTAAAAAAAGACATAATGGTCAGTTCAATATTTTGATGTTAATTTTCTTGTTGATGTTTTTGAAGAGCATCATAGTGACAAACTTATTTTACATTATTTCCATTTGAAGATGTCACAGTTGATGAAGGGAAGGATAATGTGGGTTTAAGCAAATCTGAAAGACAAATGAAGTATCTTGAGCATTTGAATGCTAAGTATAAAGGAGTACTGGAAGAAAGGGAAGCATAAAGGAGTTTCTATGTCTATTTTTGTCATTCCAAGTTTGTCACTGATATTTTTTTCATTTCAAGTTTGTCACTAATATTTTTTTCATTTCAAGTTTGTCACTGATAGCCAGTTGACCATATCAGAGAGGTTGGCGAGGTCCACTTTCCATAACAATGGATCTTGATTTACTATTTCATCTTCTATATCACATCCTTCTGATGCTCCTTGTTGCTATGGCAATATTGCTCTGGTTTGCTGTTTTTTGCATTTTTGAACATATGTATTTGATTTGGTATATGGGATTGTCTATCACACGTTGATTTTTGGATGCCATGACACATATTTTCTCCTTGAAAACTGTGACATGTGGAAGTCTGGTCTCCACAAGTTTTGTGACTTATTTTTGCTCAAGAAAAAAGTTTAATGAAATATTTATTTTCAATAAAAGAAGAAATGAACGCCTGTGGTTTGAGAATTAGAATATGTAGTTGTTAGTTCAATTTAAAGTTTATCTGGAATGAATATATTTTGAATTCGATTAAAGTTTATCTGGCATGAATATATTTTGAATTCAATTTAAGATTCACTTTGATAGATATATTATAGGCTCGGATAAGTGTTTAATCCCTAAACAACCACTATATATATCAATAGATCAGAAAACACATTAGCACTGTGATGAGCCTCATCATTGAGTAATTATATGGGCCTTAATTGACCTTAATTCACCTCCTAGCTTAGTCAAACCAACTATTCTCACAACTTATTGCATACTTTTGATTATATTTTGTTTATGAGATGAGTAGAGTTGGATATTTTTCTTTGTGGTCTAATGTGCATGTAATGCAGGAATAAAGGATAAAAGAAAGGAAAATGCAGGGATAAAAGATAAAAGTGAGGAACTATGGTAAAGAACTTGGTAAAAAATCGGATGGGAAAAGGGAGAAGAATTGCAGGAGGTAAATCTGTTGGGTCCCTATAATACTAGTGATTACCCCATTACTATTGTAGCTATACCCCTTATTAATATTGTTGTGCCCCTATTGCCCCCATATTGTTATTACTGTGCCCCATAGAATCCCTCTATGTTATTTTTGTGGCTTTATATTATTATTGTTAGGTCGGCTGGGTTATATTGTGACTCCTTAGACTCCTATATATAGAAAGGAGGTTTTGTCATTTGAATCATCCAAGAATTGTTCATTTATGTAATGTAAAGGAGGTTTCTCCCTCGAAGAGGCTAAATTCTAAGGCGTTGATCTATCTTTCCTATCTTTTCTTGAGCTGGTTTCATAACATTTGGTATCAGAGCTTTGGATTCTAGGGTTTCGCTGCTCCAAACAGGTCATCGTGGAATTTTCGCTATAACTTTTTTTTCTGAGACGTTTCAGAAGCTTAAAAAAAAACCCATTTGAGAAGAAATTGCGCTGAATCTCAGGTCCGAATTTCAGAGATTTTTGCACTATATTTGTGGAGATATGATCTGAGGAAGTTGGTCTTTTTGCAGACTCTTGAATTACATTCCAAACAGGTGACCTGGGGAAAATCGTCATAACTTTTTCCTTGAGCATTGGATTGAAATTTTGTAAGAAGGTACAGAAAGAGAACGGACTTTAGTTTCTTGTATATATTTTTCAGAGCCAAAGGACAAAACAGTGACTCGTGGCACGTCGTACAAGTTCGCTCTACTGAACTAGTCTATAATCAGGTCACTGTGGGAGATTTCGCATAACTCTTCCTTGGAGAATCCAATTTGGATCAGACTGGTGGCATTGGAAAGAGGACACAGAGGGCTACTACAGGTTGCAATTTCAGAACTAGATGATCTGAAAGTACAGAGATACATCAGAGGCAATATCGAGCTCCTACAAAGTGAAAAAAGGTGTGTAGATTTTTTAAATTTTTTCTTAAGATTGGTTTGAAAATTTATTTTGAAGGAATTCAAAGGGCATAGTAGAGCATTATTATCGGTAACTGATGCCCCGAGGAAAGAAAATGCAAACACCTAGTAAGGAACCTGAAAGCTCTAGCATGACTCATGAAGAAGAAGAAGAAATGCTACATGATATATCAAAATTACAAGAACAAGTGCAACAAGTGTCACTTGCAAAAAAAGCAACAGAATCTAAGATGGATGGTTTAAGGAAAGATGTAGAAACTAAGATGGATGGTTTAAAGAAAGGTGTAGAAGCTAAGATGGATTGTTTAAAGAAAGTCGTAGAAGCTAAGATGGATGGCATGGAAGCTAAGGTGAATGGCATGGACGCTAAAATTGATGGTATGGATGATAAGATGGAAGAATTGAAGATAATTATGAATAAGTTGCTACAAGAAATGGTCACTAATGGTGAAAGGGTACTAAAGGAAACTCATGATGAGAACAAAAGAAATGTTAATCATGATTCCATAGACTCTAATGTTGGATCGAAGACTCACCATATTCCAAAAATCGATATGAGGAAGTTTGATGGCAAGGATCCCGCCACATGGATATTACAGATGGAGCAATTCTTCGATCTCAATAATGTGCAAAACACAAAAAAGGTACGTATGGCAACTTTATATTTGGAACCAAATCAGTTTGTATGGTATCAATGGCTTTGCTCTCGTAAACAATTTATCACTTGGGCAATTTTTACGGAAGAATTGATAGCACATTATGAGGATACAAAAAGCAACACTTTTTTTAGCCAATTGATAAGTCTCAAACAAAAGGGTTCAATAATGGAGCACATTGAGGAGTTCCAAAAATTGAACATAAGGGTAAAAGATATTCCAGAGGAGCATAGGATTGATGTGTTCATAGGGTCTTTAAAGGATAATATCCAACATGATGTTCGCCTTTGGGAACCTGATTCATTAGAGAAGGCATTCAGGTTAGCAAGAAAAATGGAAAGCAAAATTATGGCAACTAGGAAGCATACCACTCACAACTATAAAGACGGAAGTGTTGTTGCCCCTAGTCTTCCACAACCTATAAGGTTGACACCACAACAATTGGAAGAAAAAAGAGCAAAAGGGCTTTGTTACAGTTGTGATAGCAAATACACTAAAGGTCATAAGTGTGCTGAGAAGAAATTATTCTACATAGATTGTGAAGAGGAAGAAGAAAAGGAGCAAGAAAGGTCAAAAGAAGAGGATATACTCCAGGAACAAAGCCTAGATGAAGAACAAATAAATCCGACCATATCTTGTAATGCATTGGCGGGAATTACCACTCCTCAAACCATCAAGATAGAAGGACAAATCAAGAAGAAAAAGGTAATAGTGTTGATTGATTCAGGAAGCACCCACAATTTTATTCATTGTAAGGTAGCAAAAGAATTGAATTGCTTCCTATATCCAGCACCAGAGTGTCAAGTGATGATTGCAAATGGAGGAACAATAAATTGCTCTGGAAAGTGCCATAATATCAAGCTATCCATGGGAGAATATGTATTGACTAGCCCAATGCTTTCCATTCCAATGGGAGGTGCTGATGTTGTACTAGGAGTCCAATGGCTACAATCCTTGGGTACAATAGCTTTTAATTTTCAAGAACTTTTCATCAAATTTTCTACGGAAGGAAAGGAAGTTGAATTAAGGGGTATTGCAGGGAAACCAGGAAAGATAATCAGCTCTAATGGTATGACAAAGCTTCTAAAAAAGGAGCAAAGAGGTGTAATTGCACAATTATGTTCGCTAGATGTTTCCACATTGGAATCATCTATTTCTCCAGATCTCCAAAAAGTCCTGGACAATCATTCCAAGGTATTTGAGACTCCCAAAGGTCTCCCACCTATGCGTGATCATGATCATGCTATTCATCTGATTCCAGGAAGTGTTCCTCCAAACATCAGGCCGTACAGATATCCCTATGTCCAAAAGAGTGAAATTGAACGTATGGTTGCAGAAATGCTAGAGGCTGGTATAATTCAACCGAGTCAAAGTTCTTTCTCTGCTCCAGTAGTATTGGTGCACAAGAAGGATGGATCATGGCGCATGTGTCCGGATTATAGGGAGCTCAACAAGCTCACTATTAAAGATAAGTTCCCCATTCCTGTCATTGATGAATTACTGGATGAATTGCATGGATCAATTTACTTCACCAAGTTGGATCTTCGTTCAGGATATCATCAAATCAGAATGAAGATTGAAGACATTCCGAAAACAACATTTAGAACTCATGAGGGTCATTATGAATTTTTGGTCATGCCTTTTGGCCTTACCAATGCACCTTCAACATTTCAAGGTTTGATGAATTCAATTTTCAAACCATTCCTTAGAAAATTTGTGTTAGTATTTTTTGATGATATACTAATCTACAGCAAGTCTTGGAAGGATCATGTTGAACATGTTGACAGGGTGCTACAACTATTGGAGGAGAAACAATTATATGCAAAAAGATCCAAATGTTTCTTTGGAGTCCAGGAGGTGGAATATTTGGGTCATATTGTATCTCATGAAGGAGTTAAGGTAGACCCTAGCAAAATTAAAGCCATTAAGGAATGGAAAATCCCCACATCCATAAAGCATCTGCGAGGATTTCTTGGGTTGACAGGGTATTATCGCAAGTTTGTTAAGAATTATGGGAGAATAGCAGCACCTCTAACAACATTATTGAAGAAAGATGCATTTTCATGGACTCCGGAAGCAACAAAGGCCTTTGAACATCTTAAAGAGGCAATGTGCCAAGCACCGGTCTTAGCTACACCGGACTTCACAAAAACCTTTATTGTGGAATGTGATGCTTCAGGAAATGGAATTGGTGCTGTTCTAATGCAAGATGAAAGACCCATTGCTTTTGAAAGTCGTCCAATCAAGGGAAAGTTTTTAAGCAAAGCTATTTATGAGAAGGAAATGTTGGCAATACTCCATGCACTTAAGAAATGGCGACCCTACCTAATGGGAAGACACTTCAAGGTAAAAACGGATCATGATAGCCTTAAATACTTTTTAGAACAAAGATTATCCTCTGAAGAGCAACAAAAGTGGGTCACAAAGATGTTGGGTTATGACTTTGAAATCATCTACAAAAAAGGGAAGCAAAATGTGGTGGCAGATGCACTCTCAAGAAAGGATGAGGATGTGGAAGCATTGTTGTGCGCCATTTCTATTATCCAACCAGATTGGATAAACGAAGCAAGGGAGGAATGGAAGAATGACGAAGAAGTGTGGGCACTTATTCGAAAGTTACAACAAGATTCCAGTACGTCTGATACATTTAGCTGGCAAAATGATTCGTTATGGTACAAAGATCGCTTATACCTCTGTAAGAATTCCCAGCTAAAACAAAAGATTCTTATGGAATTGCACACTTCTCCCTTAGGATTTTTAAAAACTTACCACAGGGTTAAGAAGGAATTTTTTTGGGATGGCCTTAAATCAGATATTCAAAAGTTTGTGGCGGAATGTTTGGTTTGCCAACAAAATAAAGTTGAAACAATTAAGACACCGGGTCTATTACAACCTTTATCCATTCCAAGCCAACGTTGGGAGGAGGTTTCAATGGATTTTATCACAGGTTTACCCAAGTCTGAGGGAAAGAGTGTCATCATGGTGGTAGTTGACAGACTTACCAAGTATGCACACTTTTGTGCATTATCACATCCATTTAAAGCCAGTACAGTTTCTACTGCATTTATGGAAACAATTCAAAAGCTACATGGAAACCCAAAGATTATTGTAAGTGACAGAGATCCCATTTTCACTGGAAATTTTTGGACAGAATTATTTTCTTGTCTTGGTACTCAGTTAGCTCATAGCTCATCTTATCATCCTCAATCTGATGGGCAAACTGAGATAGTAAACAAATGTTTGGAAGGATATCTTCGTTGCTTTGTATCTGATAAACAGACACAATGGGTCAAATGGTTGCCTCTGGCTGAATGGTGGTATAACACTTCCTTCCATACAGCAACAAAAATGACCCCATTTATGGCACTTTATGGGTATCAACCACCATCCATCACATCATATTTAAGAGAAAATTCTAAGGTTCAGGCAGTGGAACATCACATCGAACATCAACAACAAGTCCTCCAACTCTTAAAGGATAACCTCGTGTTGGCACAAAATAGAATGAAACAACAGGCAGATCAACATCGCAGTGAAAGAAGTTTTGATGTAGGTGATTGGGTATTCCTACGGCTACAACCATATAAGCAAATGTCCCTCAAGCAAGCTAAGAAGGATAATAAATTATCACCAAAGTATTATGGTCCGTACAAGGTGTTGCAAAAGATTGGTACTATGGCATACAAATTGGAGCTTCCTGCAGCTTCTCGATTGCACCCAGTTTTCCATGTTTCATGTTTAAAGAAGGTTATAGGTGACAAGCTCCCAGTTCAAACAATATTGCCAGAACTTGACGAGGAAGGAAAAATTATATTGGAACCGGAAGCAGTCACAGAAACAAGAACTCGACAGCTACGAAATCGATCAATTTCAGAGTATCTTATCAAGTGGAAGAACTTATCCGCTGAAGATTCCACATGGGAGGATGAGAATTTTATGCAGAAGTATCCAGAACTACTCAAGCGTTGAGGACAACACTTTTTTGAAGGAGAGGGGCATGTTGGGTCCCTATAATACTAGTGATTACCCCATTACTATTGTAGTTATACCCCTTATTAATATTGTTGTGCCCCTATTGCCCCCATATTGTTATTACTGTGCCCCATAGAATCCCTCTATTGTTATTTTTGTGGCTTTATATTATTATTGTTAGGTCGGCTGGATTATATTGTGACTCCTTAGACTCCTATATATAGAAAGGAGGTTTTGTCATTTGAATCATCCAAGAATTGTTCATTTATGTAATGTAAAGGAGGTTGCCCCCTCGAAGAGGCTGAATTCTAAGGCGTTGATCTATCTTTTCTATCTTTTCTTGAGCTGGTTTCATAACAAAATCCTCCTCATTTACCGCCCCTCTATTCCAATATCCCTCCATTAGCCGAAAATACAAACAACCCCCTTCTAGAAGGCAACCAAGCAAGTGAAGGTGCAAACAGCCAAATCAAGAGTACTAGAAGGCAGCCAAGCAAGTGAAGGTGCAAACAAGCCAAATCATGTGTACTAGAAGGCAGCCAAGCAAGTGAAAGTATGATTTTATCTTGAGTTGGGAGCCAAGCCTCCCTACTAGAAGGTAGTTGAGCTAGTGAAAGGGAAAGCACGAGTTTATCATTGAATTGGGAGCTGTGCCTCCCTAATTTTGAAGGAAGTCATTGGAGACTTCAGATGTATAAGTAGAGAGGCTTAGGACCTCAGTTTTTTTAGTTACAAGGAGTTACGAAGAGTTAGCAAGAATTCAGACTTCTCACTGTAGAACTCTACTTTGTTTTCAAGCTGCAAGTCTTGTAACAATTTTTGATTTATAATGAAGATGAGTTTTGTTTTGAGCCAGCACTGAGTTAGATCAGAGGGCTGAAAATATTCAGTTAGGGCCTGACCCTAGCAGCCAAAGCTCCTCTTTATTGTATTGTTATGCTAGCATAGATTCCTGTTTTCTGTTCATTTTCTTAATTAGATGCATTTTCATTACAATAGTAGTACAGATTCATGGTTTCCTGTTCATTTGCTTAAGTAGTTCATTTCCATTACAACACTAGCATAGCTTCATGGTTTAGTTGTTTATTTTCTTAAGTAGTTGCATTTGCATCACCACAGTATAGAGTAGATGATTCATGGTTTAACTGGTTATTTGTTTAAGTAGTTGCAGTCTCATTACAGTAGTGTAGAGTAGATTAGTTGTGTTTCAGTTTGCTTCATTTATGATTTCATTCAATTAGTAGGTTAGCAAAGAAAATATCCACAAGGTTTCCCACAGGTGTCTCGGCCTCACCTCCTCCCTCTGGGACCATGACGTGAGGAAGAAACCCTGCAGCAACCCCAAAAACACAGGGTTTTGGTTTTCACAAGGAGTTTGTTGTTTAACATAGTCACTGGGTTCATTACATTGTTACTCTGTTCCTTTCATGATCATCTGCTCCTTCACTCTCTTCCTGTCATTTGATCTCCCTCATATCCCTTTCATTCTCCCTCAGCATGAAATACTTAGGCGGAAGCAGTTAATTCACGTTTAAACGGTTTTTACCTGTAGATTACCTTACACAGCAAAAACCCGACCAATCACCACCCAATTCATTTTCAACGCTGAATTTATGCACTTTAAATCCCCACCGTCGATCTGCCTTGTCTGATCCGATGGCTATCGCGCACCCGCTCGCCAACTAGCTCAATCAAATATCCACTGTTGATCTGCCTCGCTAGATCTGACGGCTATCACATGATATCACGTGGATTTCTGTCCGATCATTATCCGCCCGAGGGCACACGATAAGAGTGGTTTCCCTGTGCTACGTGTTGCCCGGGGAGGCTAATTGCGTAAAATTTTAGAAAACTTCTTACATCTTTGAGGGTGCGTGATAAACAACTTACCGCCCTCTAAACCCGTTCTGTCATTTCCACACATTTTCTTCTCCCGCTTTAATCTCCACCATCGATCCGTCTCTTAATTCAACAACTGTCTCTTCACCTGATCGCCAACTAGCTTGGCCAATCTCCACCGTTGATCAGCCCCACCTGATCCAACGACTGTCACGCAATCTCGTGCGGACACTTGCACGACTGTTATCCGGCCAAGAGCACGTGAGAAAAGTGGTTTTCTCATGCTATGTGTCGCTTGGTAAGGCTAATTGCGTGAAATCTCAAAATACAGCTTATGGTTTTGAGGGCACGCGAAATACAACTTACCACCTCTGCAAACCCGCTACCATTTCTGCACGTTTCTTTTGCCCGTGATCTAATCTCCGCCGTCCATCTACCGATTAATCCTATCCATCCATCTCTTGACTTAGCCTCTGTGATATAATCTCAGTCGTCCATCTCTTGTTAACCCTGTTCATTCATCTATTCACTCAACTGCCACAACATAATCTCCACCGTTCATCCTGTTAGTTAACCTTGTTCGCCCATCTATCTACGTACCCTCCTACGATCTGATCTCAGCCATTCATTTACCTTTCACCCACCTGATCCAATGGCTCTTATGCATTGTTGCTCATTACGTCCTCTTTTGACCAATTTTGATCTCCGACTGCTCTTCCGCTTAAACACAGACTTAGCTTAGTTTCCTTTGCTTACCCCTTAGTCTAGTTTTGATGCTTTTACTTTTGTAACTTAGAGAATTAGCATTAGATTAGTGATTGATCGAATAATTATGCTTAGCATCGTTTTTTAATTGGCTATCTAGGGTCTGGTGTGAGTTTAGCATTACATGATTGTTTTCTTCATTACTATAGTAGAGTAGCTCTCCCTTAGAATAGATTTTCTCTTCTTCCATCAAAATCAAGCTTCTTCTGACCCTATAGAAGTCTGGCTTGGAACCCCTGGGGTCTCTTGCTAGATGAGCAGTGACAATAGGTAGTACCTTCACTTCTACTTGTGCATATAACACTATCACCTCCAAGTTTATACGAACCCCAGGTTGATAAGTAAAGCTGGTAGCCCTGGGACTTGCAACATTCTTGCCGCAACACCCAGGCTCATCACTTTTTGGCATCGTTTCTGGGGAGGTGTCAGAGTAGGATGTGAATTACTGCTCCTTCTTCTATTTATAGTCTCTAAGTTTCTTTTCTTCTACTTCTAGTCTTCAATTTTCTTCCATTAGTTTATTTTTGTAAAAGTAATCTAGTTTCTTTATTTCATTTTTCATTTATCTACTTTCCTTTCCATTCTGCAATCAACAATTTCAATTTAGCAAGTAGTTTCCTTTTTGTTAGTAGTTTTTCATTCAATCAACAATTTCATTCTGCAAGTAGTTTCCATTTTGTTAGTAGTTTTTCATTTAATCAGCAATTTCCTTTCTACAGAGTACTTTCCAGCTTTAAAGAAAATCTTACAAAAACCAACCCAAAAACATTTCCTTTCATGCCTCGTAGGAATAGGGATAATTCAAGAAAATTCTTGCCAAATACCCCCACTACATCCAACAGTCAACCTTCTCTCTTCTTCGGTGACTGTGAATTGGAAGAACCTTTAGGTGAGCAACTTGACATATTTGAAGAACCTATAGGGGAAGAAGAAGAGGAAGAACCCATTCCTACTGAACCAATGGCTGAAAACCAAGATGATAGAGGAGATAGAGAGAGAATTGAGGGTGCCTTCCCCATTAGGGAAACCAATGGGGACACTAAAATGAAGAATATAAGCCCCTCTGCTCTACCTCATTTCCATGGCTTGACCACAGAGGACCCTGACACTTTCCTATTTGAGTTTGTTGTTATATGCCGAACCTATGACTATACAGAGGATGAGAAAAAGTTAAAACTGTTTCCATCTACCCTCAAGGATGCAACATTGTGCTGGTTCATGGGTTTACCTAGAGATAGCATCATAACTTGGGCTCAGATGCAGCAGGCCTTTAACAACAAATATAGGGACTACTGTAGGTCAAAGGACACTAAAGAAGATATTTTTAGGATGACCATAGGCCAAGATGAATCCTTAGAAGACTATGAAGAAAGATTCTAGCTCAGTTACAAAAGGGCCAAGTGCACACTTGACCCTGAGTCACTGAAGCTGGTGCTGCTTAGAGGAGTAAGGGAGGATATCTTAGATACTTTGCATTTGTTAGCAGGAGGAGATATCTACTAACTACCATATGAGTATATCAAGATTGTCTTTAGAAACCATTCTAGGGAAACCAAGAAAAAGGGTAGGAGTAATCAACCTATGGCCAGTACATCATCTTCCAACTCATCCATCAAGGGTGAAATTGGAAATATGCTGGAGGACTTCAAAAGTGAGATGCTGCAAATCCTTGCCTTGCAATTGGATACCATGAATATCAAAAGGAAGCAAGAGGAAGCAGAGAGAGCCTTGGCCATCTTTTGTCCTAGATGAACTAGTAGGCATCCTAGGAATGAATGACCATTGAACCATATTCAGATTTGCTCAATATGTGAAGAAAACCACTCCATAGACAAGTGCCCTTCTTTACCTGGAATCAAAGCTATATATCAAGGAGCCAAAGGGGTCACTGAGCAACTTTGCTACATCAACCAAAGAAGACGTCCTGGGTCTAGACCATACCAGCAGGGTATGCAAGGATCATCCTATGCATATTACATACCCAACCAAACCACAACTATACCTTCTTGGGGACCCCCTACTCATCCTTTCTGGTCTACACCTCCTCCTTTGTCCAATGCACCTCGATATCATTCCCAGCTAGCCAACCAGTCATTTCAAACTTACATTCAGCCACAACATCAGTGGAATACCCCACCCCAGGGGTGGAGGCCCCAAATCAATAATGTTCCAACCCTATCGCCTCCACCACCTACCTAACCACAACTCTTGCACTCTGATCCACCTAAGCAACCCCAGATGCCTGCCTAGCCAAATCCAAACCCCAATAGGTAGGCTCAAAAAGGATACAGTGGAGAGACATCATACTCAACTTATGTTGTAGAAATCTAGGAGATCAACCTAAGATTTGGGAGAATTCTCCCAGATAACCAACCTCCCTATCCACATAGGGAGGTTGAGGAAGAAAGAGAGGAAAGCAACCTTAAAGCAAATCCACCCTTTCTTGAAAGATTAGCCCAACCACTCTAGCCTACCCCAGAAGAAAATGAGCTTCTCAGAGAATTGAAGAATCTATGTGTAAAGATCCCCCTTCTCCAGGCAATTAAAGATGTTCCTATCTACAATAACTTGATTAAGGAGAAGTGCTTAAAGCATACAGGAAGAAGAAAAAGGGATGCCCCTCCCATTAATGTCATTGGGCAGTTATCTGAATTAACGCTAGGGCAGGTAATATGTCAAAAATACTTAGACCCTGGAATCCCTGTAGTAGATGTGCACATCAATGGTACCATTGTCCCAAACACTCTAATTGATCTTGGGGCTGCCATTAATGTGATGACCAAGGACACCATGCTCAAGATTAGCCTCCAAGGGTCATTAAGGAAGACCACAATAGTTCTGAAACTTGCAAACCGTTCCACAGTCACCCCTGAGGGAATTGTGGAGGATGTGATGGTCTCCATTGACTCATGGGAGTACCCTACAGATTTCCTAGTTCTCCAGCCTAAGGCTAAGCTTACTGGTTACCCTCTCATCCTTGGGAGGCCATGGTTGGCCATAGCTGATGCCTACATCCGCTGCAGACCTGGGAATATGACCATCAAGAATGGGCATATGTCCAAATAGTTAGTCTTATACCCTCCTTCTCAACCCTCCCTAGAACATGATTCACCTTTATGGTTGGAGGAGGAGGAAGAAGATGAGCTTTGTTCTACCCAACTTTATGCTTTTGAAGCAATCATATGAGGAGGACAACAAAAGGAGGATGACTTAATTGAACACCTGCTCCAAAGTCCAACTCCTAGTTCATTACCATTAGAAGAAGAAGTAAAGGAAACACTGAACAATCATCAAATTGACTTATGCTTGGCCAATTCCAACCCACTCCAAGTCAAAACCATAGAATTTGGCCCAGAGAAAAATTTGAAAATCAACCCATCTCTGTCTGCTCTTGAAGAGGAAAAGCTATGCAATATGTTGAAAGAAAACCTAGAAGCCTTCGCTTGGAGCTACAAGGAAATGAAGGGAGTACACCCCTCAGTGTGTACTCACCACATATACATCAAGGAAGGTTGCAAGCTAGTCAGGAAACCACAAAGGAGAATGAATCCAGCCCTTAAAGACATAGTCAAAGAAGAACTACAAAAACTGTTAGATGCAGGGTTCATTTACCCTATCTCTGACAGTGAGTGGGTCTCTCCTTTAGTGTTAGTTCCCAAGAAGAATGGTAAGTGGAGGATTTGTGTCGATTATAGGGAGTTGAACAAAGCCACAAAGAAGGATCATTTTCCCCTACCCTTCATTGACCAAGTGCTAGATGGCCTGGCAAGGAAGAAGTTCTTTTCTTTCCTAGATGGATTCAGTGGGTACAACCAAATCCAAATCTGCCTAGAAGACCAGGATAAAACCACATTCACTTGTCCTTGGGGTACTTTTGCCTATAGGGTCCTTCCTTTTGGCTTATGCAATGCTCCTGCCACTTTCCAGAGAGTAGTCTTGAGTATTTTTGCTGAATTAGTACATGATGCTGTAGAGATCTATATGGATGATTTTACACCTTATGGCTGTGATTTTCAAGAAGCCCTAACTAACCTAGGCAAAGTATTACGCAAATGCATTGAAATGAACCTGTCTCTCAGTCTAGAAAAATGTGAATTCTTAATGACTGAAGGGACTATGCTAGGTCATTCCATATCTTAGCAAGGACTGCAGGTGGACCCAAACAAAACAACCATCATCCAAAGGGTCCCACCTCCACAAAAGCAGAGATATGTCAGGAGTTTCTTAGAGTTAGCTGGATACTATAGAAGGTTCACAAAGGACTTCAGCAAGTTGGCCTCTCCTTTGTTTGGGTTGTTGGCCAAATATTCTAAATTTATATGGTCAAAGAGCTGTCAAGAGGCCTTAGACATTCTAAAGGGGAAGTTAACCACTACACAAATTCTCATAGGCAAAAAATGGGCCCTCCCTTTTCATATTCATGCTGATGCCTCACACAAAGCCAAAGGAGTAGCTTTAGGCCAGTTTTGAGCCCCAAACTTGCATCTTTCCTATACACCTTTCTAGACTTTTTCCATTTACCTGGACCTCCTAAGCTGTCAATATCATTGCATATTAGTTTAAAAGAGCATATAAAGTGGTTTCCTAACTATGTTTTGTGTCTGCTGTTTGAATTAGATTTTTTCTCATTGAGCTGCGGAATCTTGCCACTTTCCGCAGCCAGTTCAACTTTCCGCAGACTTTTTGTTAAAGTCTATATTGCAGGTGTTGTCAGACAAATCGAGCCACATGGGCAAGTTGGAAATGATGTGGACATGGACCAAGTCCTATTGGCTCAGTCGAATTCACCAAAGAAGGCTGTGGTCAAAGGTAGTCAAGCGGTGGTCAACATAAGAGTCCTATGGTGACAGAACTCCGTTTTTCACCACGTGAAGACTTGCATGGCCGTTCCTAGATCTCAGGGGACGTATCAACACCTATGGACTGCTCCATAAGGTGAATCCAACAGCCACCTTCAATAGATTTAATCTTCATGGCAACCATGATGCTAGATCCCTGGACGTGGTTGTTCACGTCTTTTATCTGTGCAGTTTTTAGGAAATTAGTTATGTCATCCTCTGTTATAAATAATGCATTCCCATACGCATAATAGTTAGCCTTTGTAATGTAATTTTGACTGTTAACGAGCCCACTGTGCCGTGACATTATTTCTGTGTTATCACTGCATTTTGAATACATGAGAAGACTCTGTTTATAAGCTCAATCTGTGGTTGATAGATGATTGCCCAAGGTTGTGCAGAGGGCCCCTGTACACACCGAGGTTTTGTTTATTGCTGTATAGTTTCATGCTTTATTTCCTTACGTTCATGATGCCATAATTATTCACTTGTATATATTGCATTTCTTATGGTATTAACGTGTTATTTCTGTCCATAATTTTACATGCTTTTATACTGCTGTTAACTGATTAGTGTCTTTTTTCCAGATTACAGTAGGCAGCCCGGGCATTTGCACATAGTTTTACAATGACTAATGACATGGAATCCTTCTTGTCCTTCTGCTAATTTATTTTTCTTAGATTTAATTCCAGCACTGTTTTATTTATTTCAGTTTTGTTCATTTGCTTTATTAGTTAGATTAGATATTAAATTACTCATGTCATTTTCAGTTACCTCCGAAAGCCATAGCGAGACTAATGGTGAGGGATTGAAGTATGAGTGTGTAGTTTGATATTAGTTTATTTTTCTGCAAGTTAGTTATTGAATTGCTCATGTCATTTTCAGTTACCTCCGAAAGCCATAGCGAGACTAATGGTGAGGGATTGAAGTATGAGTGTGTAGTTTGATATTAGTTTTATTTTCTGCAAATTAGATATCAGATTGCTCAAGTTGTTTATGATTACCTCCGAAAGCCATAGCGAGACTAATGGTGAGGGGTCAGAATATGAGTTGATGTAATTTGATTTTAACTTTACTTTTCTTGCAATTTTTGGAGTTCTTTGAGTTCAGTTTCTTTTGGATTTAGACAGCAGCAAGGATAATGGTTTCATGATCAATAGCTCACTGTTTGTTTGATTAGAATAGTGGCACAGTTTCATTCTCTTTTAGGAATTAATTTCATCATTGCATGTTTTAAAACCTTTTTGAAAAAGTTTGAAGTTGGAAATCATTTTAAAGGACATCATTGCCTTGAACATTTATATCCATACTTGTCTTTTAGAATTGCCATCTCACATTAGGGAATCAATGAAGATAAACCCAAAAACAAACTAAAAATCAAAAACAACAAAAAGTAATAAATAGGTTATCTTGCACATATAGTGCGCCGAACTTCAACAATTTTGACTCCCGTATTGACAATTAATATAGCAATTTAGGACACTCTAAATTGACCAAACATTTTGGCGCCGTTGCCGGGGAAGTGTAACTAGGTAGCCAAATTCTTAAAAAAAAAAGAGAAAAATTTCAAGGAAGGTAGAAATTGATAACTTCTCAAAGTATGCCCTCCTCTTGCACCTAGAGTGATCTGGAGGATCAGAAAAGAGAGTTATTGGTTTAATAATTTCTTGAGTATTCTCTCTTCTTACACCTAGTGTGATCTGGAAGATCAGAAAGAGAATTATTAGCCCGACTTGAAGAAAAATAAAAATGATATGCATAGGGCAAGAGATTCTAGGGGAAGGTTTATAGCTAGGGCCAAGAGTTCGATTTTTACAACTCCAACTACTTCAAGGCTAACTTCTCAAAGTATGCCCTCCTCTTGCACCTAGAGTGATCTGGAGGATCAGAAAAGAGAGTTATTGGTTTAATAATTTCTTGAGTATTCTCTCTTCTTACACCTAGTGTGATCTGGAAGATCAGAAAGAGAATTATTAGCCCGACTTGAAGAAAAATAAAAATGATATGCATAGAGCAAGAGATTCTAGGGGAAGGTTTATAGCTAGGGCCAAGAGTTCGATTTTTACAACTCCAACTACTTCAAGGCATAGACAAGATACACCTCCATCATCTCCAACTCATACTCCCAGCCTTAGGATTCCTAGAATTCAAGGGGCAACAGCTGAATTAGGAGACTCTCGCACACTATCCACCAAATCTGACTTAGGGAAAGAACCTTTCTTCACCTCTACAGGGGAACATATTGTAATCAAAGAAGTAGAATCACCTGAGGAAGAAGAGGGAGAAATTCCTCCTCGTTCACCATTAGTAGAAGAACCAGAGGACTCTGAAATCTCTGAGGAAACTATCATGACAGAGGAAGTAGTAAACAGATTTGGAGGAGGAGGTAGAGGTAGAGGTAGAGGAGGAGGAAACAATGGAGGAGGTAGAGGTAACAATGGGGGAAATAGGGATGGAGATAACTCATTTGGATTTCCTATAGTCGATGAGGAACCTCGTACAACAATGAAAAACATCTCACCATCTGTCCTCCCAAACTTCTATGGGTTGCGAAGTGAGGATCCTGAAACATTTCTATTTGAGTTTGAAGTCGTGTGCCGAACTTATGACTATATGGAAGACTCTCAAAAATTCAAATTGTTTCCTTCAACATTGAAGGGAGCTGATTCGAAATGGTTCATGGGATTAGTCACTCAATCTATTAGGACTTGGAATGATATGAAACAAACATTTTTGGATAGATACCTGGACTATTGCATGCCCACCAACCATAAGGATGAGGTATTCAAAATGGTGCAAAAAGAAGATGAAAACTTGGAGGATTTACTTGAAAGATTTCAATACAACCTGAAAAGAGAAAAAATGAGTAACTTAGATGAGGAGACCTTGAAAGCCCTTCTATTAAAAGCCATTAGAGATGAATGGATAGATATTTTAAACATGATGGGAAAGGGAGATATTTCTCAACTTCCACTTCATGACATAGCAGAACTATGTGTCCATCTCTCAAGGGGAAAATCTAAAACTGGAAAAGGGCCTAGAGATCCTTCTCTTATTAGAGCAAACAAATCTGCAACTGGATCAGTAAGTAGGGCAGAGATTGGCAATATGCTTGATGAATTCAAAACTGATATTTTAGGGAGCCTTAGTGAGCAACTAGACACCCTTAAAATACAAAACAAGCAGAAAGCAGAAGCTGAAGCTTTGGCCATATTTTGTCCAAAATGTAGGAAGAAACATGCTCTAAGGGAATGCCCCTTGGATGCAAAAGTTGTAGAAACATGTATGATTTGCTCAGAAAGCCATGAGACCAAGGATTATCCCTCAATTCCTGGGCTCAAAGCTGTCTTTCAAGAAGATCCAAATTCAATAGAGTGTCTCTGTTTTGTTTCAAGGAGACCTTGGCAAGGGCAACAAAATCAAGGGTTTAACAACCCCATGAACTTTCAACCCCCACCAAATTGGAATCCTTGGAAACAACCTTGGTCCCAACCTCAAAATCCATTTCAATCATGGGTACAAGGTATGAAAAATCCTTATGGGAGATTTGCTCAATTTTATCAATATCCTCCATCTTTTCAAAATCAACAAGCTCCACAGCTTCCAAATCAAAATCCACAACTTTCATTGCCATTTCCACAACAACAACCTTCTCAACAGAATCCAAATTCTCAACTCTTGCTTCCATTCCAACAAAAGACAAATCAACTACCATCCCAACCATTGCCAAATCCCAATAATAAAAATCCTCAGAATTCTTACATGGTAGAAGGACAACAATTTCCTACCTATATGATTGTTCCTCTCAATGATGTACAACTCAGATCTGATAGAGTTTTAGAAAAACCTTCTATAGATGCTCAAAAGAAAAGTATTTCTGAGGAAGATTCTCTTAAAGTCAATAAAGGTTCTGAAGCAACTCTTCAAAACCCAAACACTCAAAAAGAAAAAGAAAAAGAGTTAACCCCCACAACTCCTATAGTTGAGCAACCTGCATCTTCATCCACACCTCCTTTCCCTGAAAGATTACAAATTGATAAAGGGGTGGAAAAACAAATCTTGTTGCCTAACTATGATTTCCTAGATGAATTAAAGAATGTCTGTATCAAGATTCCCTTGCTACAAGCCATTAGAGAGATTCCTATTCTAGCAAAAACAATAAAGGAGTTGAGTCTCAAAAGACCAGGAAGGAAACCAAGAGATACAAGAAGAATCCACCTGGTAGGAAAAATTGCAGATATCATGATGGGAAAAATTACCATGCAGAAGTATGTAGATCCCGGTAGTCCAATTGTCAAGACACATATAAATGGGGTAGAAATTCCAAATACTTTGATTGACTTAGGGGCTGCTATCAACATTATGAGTAGACAGACTATGGAACAACTAAAACTTCCTAATCTTGTTTTTACACCTACTTTACTGCAACTTGCAGATCGATCAATTATCAAACCAGATGGTGTATTAGAAGATATTTTAGTCTCCTTAGATTCTTGGGAATATCCAGTAGATTTCATGATTTTGACTCCCAAGAGTAATTTAGGAGGGCACCCACTCATCTTAGGAAGACCTTGGCTAGCCACAGTTGATGCTTTCATTAGTTGTAGATCTGGAGATATGTACATTTTTGATGGTAATTCGACAAAGAAATTCAATTTGTATCCTCCAGAAAAAGAAATTACAGAAGTAGGAGATAATGAATGGGCCGATGATGAGGACACTATACAACCTGTGTTTACCATTTCTGAAATCAGTGAAGATAGTCAAATTCTGAACACATTAGAAAATTTTAAAACATCTTCAGAATATGACCACACACAATTTCAGTTAGATTCTGACATTGAGTATCTATCATCTAGACAAATGTCTCTTTACTCTATGGAAGAGTTTGGTAGTTCCGCCATTGAGATTTTTCCAGGTAAAACATTGAATATCAATAAAAATTTGGAAAAGTCACAACAGGAAGAGCTAACCAAAATCTTGCAAAAACATTCTACTGCATTTGCATGGGAGTATACTGATATGAAAGGTATTGACCCTAAGACTTGCATTCATCACATCTACATCGAGGAAAACAGTAGACCAATCAGACAACCTCAGAGAAGGATGAATCCAAACCTTAGGGAGATAGTGAAAGAAGAGCTCCAAAAACTACTCAATGTAAACTTCATTTATCCAATTTCAGATAGTCGATGGGTTTCTCCTTTGGTTATAGTACCTAAAAAGAATGGTAAATGGAGAGTATGAATTTATTACAGGGAATTGAATAAAGCAACTTTGAAGGATCACTTTCCTTTGCCATTTATCGATCAGGTATTAGATACTCTAGCAGGCAAAAAGTACGTTTCATTCTTGGATGGTTTTAGTGGATATAATCAATTTTAGGTAGCACCTGAAGATCAAGATAAGACACATTTACCTGTCCATGGGGAACTTTTGCTTACCGAGTGCTTCCTTTTGGATTATGTAATGCACCCGCAACATTCCAAAGAGCAGTACTAGGAATATTTTCTGATCTAATCCATGATTGTGTAGAGGTTTATATGGATGATTTTACAGTTTATGGTAGTACATTTGAAGAGGCATTAGAGAATTTGGAAAAAGTCCTTATAAGATGTAAAGAAACAAACCTTTCATTAAGTCATGAAAAATGCTTTATGATGTTTACTAAAGGTATTGTTTTGGGACATCACATTTCCAGGGATGGGATTAAAGTTGATAGATCAAAAGTTGAAGTCATCTCCAAGTTGCCTATTCCAAATTGTCAAAAAGATGTTAGAAGTGATCTGGGATTTACTGGGTACTATAGAAGATTTATAGAGAACTTCACCAAAATAGCATCTCCACTCTTCAAATTTCTTACAAAAGACTGTGAATTCAAATGGGATCCTGATTTCCAATTAGCATTTGAAGCTTTGAAGACAAGAATATCTGAAGCACCCATCTTGAGAGGGCCAAATTGGAAACTTCCTTTCCATATTTCTACAGATGCTTCAAATATAGCTCTAGGAGCTGTGTTGGGTCAAAAGGATTTAGTTCCTTATGCCATTTACTATACCAGTAAAAATTTGACTCCCACTGAGTTGAACTATACTATGACTGAAAAAGAGTTCTTAGTTGTTGTTCATGCAATCAATAAGTTTAGACATTATATAACAGGCTATGAAACTTTTGTCCATACTGATCATTCTGCAATTAGATATCTAATGAACAAACCTGTTACTAATGGCAGAGTTACAAGACGGCTCTTACTTTTACAAGAATTCAATATTACTGTGTTGGATAGACCAGGGAAACAAAATACAGTAGCTGATTTCTTGTCTAGGATCCAAAATACTAAAGAAGATTCTCCTGTAGAGGATAAGTTTCCGGATGAATATTTATTTGCAGTAACTACTAAGACTCCTTGGTATGTAGATATTGCTAACTATTTGGTTACAGGGAAACTACCTCCACATCTATTTCCTAGTGAGAGGAGAAAGATTATTCAGGAGAGTTCAAAATATTCATGGAATTCTAACGAATTGTTTAAAACAGGGCCAGATCTTGTGATCAGAAGCTGTGTTAGGGAAGATGAAATGCCTGACATCCTCAAAGCATGTCATGATGAACCATGCGGCAGACACTTTGCTAACAAAAGGACAACCTATAAAATCCTTTCTTTAGGATATCATTGGCCTTCTCTCTTCAAAGATACAAAAGAATATGTCAAAAGGTGTGACAGCTGCCAAAGAGTAGGGAAAACGACTCTTTCAAATGAAATGCCATTGCAACCATAGGTACTCATCGAACCCTTTGAAAATGGGCTTTATATTTCATTGGACCTATTAATCCACCATCTAAACAAAAGAAGTATATATTGGTATGTATTGATTATGTCACTAAATGGGTAGAAGCCAAAGCATTACTTTCTGCTACTGAAAATTCAGTTGTTAGTTTTCTTTATGAGGATATTTTTACTCGCTTTGGTGTTCCAAGAGAAATTGTGACAGATCAGGGAAGTCAATTCACATCCAACATGGTGGAGAAGCTGATGGAAGAATACAAAATCAAGCACAAAAAATCTACTCCTTACCATCCGCAAGCAAATGGCCAAGTGGAGTCTACAAAAAATTTTATTGAAAGCATCATCACCAAACTGTTCATCTACATAGAAGAGATTGGGCAGAAAGGCTTCCTGAAGCCTTATGGGCTTACATAACTACATGGAGGAATACAATAGGACATTCTCCCTATGAACTTGTTTATGGGAAAGAAGTCCTGCTCCCCATTGAGTTCCAAGTCAAAACTTTCAAGATGGCAGTTCAGTTGGGGATGGATCTATCAGAAGCCCAAAAGCATAGAATGGAGCAGTTGAATGAGCTAGATGAGATTAGATAAGAAGCAATCCTAAGAACTGATCTATTTCAGTATCAAAGAGATAAGTGGCATGACAAATACATCAAAGAGAAAAAGTTTCAAGAAGGAGATTGGGCATTACTATTTGATTCCAAGTTTAAATATTTCAAAGGTAAATTTCAGACTCATTGGCTCGGGCCATATGAGATTGACAAAATCTTTAGCAATGGAGCGGTAAGAATCAAGACCATTGATGAATTTCAAACTCCTCTTATTGGGAATGGTCACTGATTAAAGATATACCATAAGCCACTCTCAAAAGAGGAATTTGTCAAAATGTTTCAAGATAGTTCTGCAATAAGGCTGGTGAAGAAGAATCCTTCTTCTCCACCAGCCTAGCCTTTGTTCCTTTCTGTTAAAAAAAATAAAAATAAAAAAAATTGTAAAAGCCTGAAAACCAATCACTGATTGGCAGTCTTATACAGAAAATATAGAGTGAAAATCAGGAATACCTGACACCCTATATTTTCCAAAAAAAAAAAAAACTCTCTTTCTTTCCCATTTTCATTTCACTTCACTTCATTTTCATTCCACTCCATTTCATTTTCATTCCACTCCACTTCATTTCGTTCCACTCCATTTCATCCATTTCATTTCATTTCACCAATAAAAGTTTCTTTCATGACCATTTTCATTTAGTCAGTTATCATCTATCCATCTTCATTCAGTCAAGAGGTTGTTGTGTTAGTTTCTGGAGTTGGAACCAGTTTCCGCAGCGAGAAGCAGTTTCCGCAGCCACCACTCTATTTTTAAAATTGACAGTCAAGATGTTTGTTCAATAATCATTAAAGCAAATGCAGGTATGACCGAGGACATATTATGAATACATGGAGCACCTAAAGGCATCAATAAGGAGTAGTTGATCATGGACAAACAAATGGAAAAAATCCAAGGTATGAGTAAAAATTTATTTCAAATAGCAATCAAAACACATTTTTGCATAGTTATTAAACCATAAGCTCCACTATATGCAATGATTGCCGTGATAGCTCCATAACCATTCCACGACATTCCTCCACAAACCATGCATTTATTTTCCAAACGGTCTTATGATTAGCCTTCAGATTTAATTTGTGTTGGCTGCATTTTAACACTCCACCTGTAATCATGACGTGGTCGATTTGACTACGACTCTTCTCAACCACATAAAATCCGCAGCCGTTTCATAAACGTGTTCATATCTACTCTGTGGCCACCCAATTTAAAATTCTGCCGAATGTACTTTATTCCCCCTACTGTTCTATTGACATCACGGCTGCATTTCCACTGTGCTCACATAAACCTTCACCCCATTTCACGAATTCACTTCCACTATCTGTCCTCTATTTTCCGCTCATAGTCATTGGTTTTCTCCATAACCTTTGTTCACTCCCATAGCCCAGCTGTCTCACTTCCGCTAAATCCTCCTCACACAAAAGAGTTTAAGAACAGAAGGAAGGATGGGTCGGTTGTTGAGGGCAGAACTGGAAGGGCCCAAGTTTTTAGAAGGATACCCGCAAGTGAAAGACATACTGAAAAAGGCAAAATGGCTACGGTTTATTCAAAAGTTCAAAGGATACAACAAGGAGATTACAAAGGCCTTTGCGAGGTCTTTTAATGGCCAGGAGGTGGAAATTGGGGACCTTAAGTTTATAATCACCAAGGCATCCATAGCAGCTGCTACAGAACTTCCCCAGGAAGGTGAACGCTGGTTCAAGAACAAGAGCTTCGACGAGCAGGCTTGGAGAGTCATGCTACGCAACCCAGGTATGGACGTAACTATATTCAAAAAAGGAATTCCTGTCCATGCTTTAAAAGAGGAGTGGGCCAGCTTACTGTTAATCATTCAAAAGTTCATTACTTGTGAAGGCCGTTTTGGGGCAATGTATATGTATCATACTCGGTTGTTGATGAACTTTTTAGAGAACCAAACCCTCAATCTGCCCTACTTTTTATTGCTGAGCTTGAAAAAGATGTGCACAACAGTCCAAAAGAATATAGAAGACATAGAACCCCATTTGTATCATCATGGGCTTGTGAGAATTCTAATTTAGGACCAATTGAAGAAAAATAGGGACACCTGGGAACGGTTTTTGGTGAGGAACTACTTTCAAGAGCCACCCGAGGTACCTGAGAGCAGTAAAGCAAGAAGGAGTAGGAGGAAGGAGACAAGTGTAATAATTGAAGACCCTCCTATTAGCAAAACCAAAGAAGTTGATCAAGAAGATAGGCTGGAAAGAACAAAGGATAAAAACCAAAGAAAATCAAAAGGGAAACGAAACATAGAAGCTATATATCAAACTTCAGAGCCTTCTAAAAAAGAAGACCACCAAAAACTGTCCGAAAGGTTAGCTTATCTTAAAGAACAAGCGGCTACAGCCAAGAAGAAACGAAAAGGAAAACAGAGTATGGGTAAGGAGGAAGATACTAGTCCACAGCATGTGAGAAGAAGCTCTAGGCTTAAGGGGAAATTAAAAACAGTAAAAACCAAAGGGCCCCACTTTATTGATTTGGGGGAGGAAACCCCAGAAAAGCCTCCAGCAACCTCTCCTGATCGTAGCCCACACCATACTTCCATTTCACAGCCAGATGTTGACATGAGTCCTTCTCGGCCAGAGTTTTAAATCAGTCCCTCTCAACAGGATTTTGGGGTCAGCCGAAGGAAGGCTACATCGGAGGTGGACCCAAATCAGCAGGAGATGTATGATTATATAGAATCCTTAGAGAAGACAGCTATAGGTCCAAGCACGTCATCCACTCAGCCTCACACAGCACAAGAAGCTCTAGTCCAATCATTGAAACAAGAAGTCTTTGAATTGGAGGTTTTAAATAGACATATTAAAAATGAAAATGAAGCATTAAAGGAGCAAAGAAGATTGGACAAGATCATTCATGACAACACTATGTTACATCTAGGACTGTGGCAGAAAAAGAACATGAAATTAAAGAAAAAGTGCAGGAAGTTGAGTAGGGAATTGATCAGTCTCAAATTCAGATGCTTGATGAGGAAGCCTAGGATGGTAGTAGTACCAAGGAAGAGGAGAAGAGGACTGGATGTACTGGCGGAAGCTTCAGAGCACATGGACTAAAGGGAAGATGATCAAAATTTTGGTTGCATGGGGACATGCAACACCTTCACAGTGGGGGTATGTTGAGCCCCAAACTTGCATCTTTCCTATACACCTTTCTAGACTTTTTCCATTTACCTGGACCTCCTAAGCTGTCAATATCATTGCATATTAGTTTAAAAGAGCATATAAAGTGGTTTCCTAACTATGTTTTGTGTCTGCTGTTTGAATTAGATTTTTGCTCATTGAGCTACGGAATCTTGCCACTTTCCGCAGCCAGTTCAACTTTCCGCAGCCTTTTTGTTAAAATCTATATTTCATGTGTCTTCAGGAAAATCGATCCACATGGGCAAGTTGGAAATGACGTGGACATGGACCGAGTCCTATTGGCTCAGTCGAATTCACCAAAGAAGGCCGTGGTAAAAGGTAGTCAAGCAGTGGTCAACATAAGAGTCCTACGGTGATAGAACTTTGTTTTTCACCACGTGAAGGCTTGTGTGGCTATTCCTAGATCTCAGGGGATGTATCAACACCTGTGGACTGCTCCATAAGGTGAATCCAATAGCTACCTTCAATAGATTTAATCTTCATGGCAGCCGTGATGCTAGATCCCTGGACATGGTTGTTCACGTGTCTTTTATCTGTGCAGTTTTTAGGAAATTAGTTATGTCATCCTTTGTTATAAATAATGCGTTCCCATACGCATAATAGTTAGCCTTTGTAATGTAATTTTGACTGTTAATGAGCCCACTGTGCCGTGACATTATTTCTGTGTTATGACTGCATTTTGAATACATGAGAAGACTGTTTATAAGCTCAATTTGTGGTTGATAGCTGATTGCCCGAGGTTGTGCAGAGGGCCCCTGTAAACACCGAGGTTTTGTTTATTGCTGTATAGTTTCATGCTTTATTTCCTTACGTTCATGATGCCATAATTATTCACTTGTATATATTGCATTTCTTATGGTATTAACATGTTATTTCTGTCCATAATTTTACATGTTTTTATACTACTGTTAACTGATCAGTGTCTTTGTTCCAGATTACAGTAGGCAGTCCGGGCATTTGCACATAGTTTTACAATGACTAATGACATGGAATCCTTCTTGTCCTTCTGCTGATTTATTTTTCTTAGTTTTAATTCCAGCACTATTTTATTTATTTCAGTTTCGTTCATTTGCTTTATTAGTTAGATTAGATGTTAAATTACTCATGTCATTTTCAGTTACCTCCGAAAGCCATAGCAAGACTAATGGTGAGGGATTTAAGTATGAGTGTGTAGTTGATATTAGTTTATTTTTCTACAAGTTAGTTATTGAATTTCTTGTCATTTTCAGTTACCTCCGAAAGCCATAGCGAGACTAATGGTGAGGGATTGAAGTATGAGTGTGTAGTTTGATATTAGTTTTATTTTCTGCAAATTAGATATCAGATTGCTCAAGTTGTTTATGATTACCTCCGAAAGCCATAGCGAGACTAATGGTGAGGTGTCAGAATATGAGTTGATGTAATTTGATTTTAACTTTACTTTGCTTGCAATTTTTGGAGTTCTTTGAGTTCAATTTCTTTTGTATTTAGACAACAACAAGGATAATGGTTTCATGATCAATAGCTCACTGTTTGTTTGACTAGAATACTGGCACAGTTTCATTCTCTTTTAGGAATTAATTTCATCATTGCATGTTTTAAAACCTTTTTGAAAAAGTTTGAAGTTGGAAATCATTTTAAAGGACATCATTGCCTTGAACATTTATATCCATACTTGTCTTTTAGAATTGCCATCTCACATTAGGGAATCAACGAAGATAAACCCAAAAACAAACTAAAAATCAAAAATGACAAAAAGTAAGAAATAGGTTATCTTGCACATATAGTGCGCCACACTTCAACAGTTTATGACTCCCGGATTGACAATTAATATAGCAATTTAGGACACTCTAAATTGACCAAACAGCCAGGTAGAGGAGAAATTGCCCTACACCATCTATTTTACCAGCAAAAATCTGTCAAAGGCCGAGTTAAATTATACTATGACCAAAAAAGAACTCCTGGTTGTTGTGCATTCATTGAACAAGTTTAGCCATTACATTATAGGCTATCAGACATTTGTGCATACTGATCATGCTGCAATTAAATATTTAATTAACAAACCAGATGTAAATGCTAAAATCATAAAATGGTTACTTTTATTACAACAGTTTGATCTAACTATTGTTGATAAGCCTAGTAATGAGAATGTTGTTGCTGACTTTCTATCTAGGATGAATCTGCCTATAGTGAATAAGGAATGGTGGATGATCAGTTACTAGACGAGCATTTGTTTGCTATTTCAATGTTCTCCCCATGGTTTGCTGATATAGCAAACTATTTGGTATCAGTACAGTTCCCACCAAACCTGCCCTCCAGAGAAAAGAGTAATATAATTAGGAAAAGTACCCCCTTCACCTGGATTGGGGGAAATCTGTTCAAACTTGGCCCAGATCAAATATTGAGAAGGTGTGTTAGGGAAGAGCAATGTTTTGACATCCTTCTGACCTGTCATGACGGGCCTTGTGGAGGTCACTTTGTAGCAAAGAGGACAACATTCAAAGTGTTGCAAGTAGGCTATTATTGGCCTACTCTTTATCAGGATGTGAAAAAGTACATTGGTCAGAGTGATCGGTGCTAGAGGATGTGAAAGCCTACTCCAAGAGATGAAATGCCCCTACAACCTCAAGTGACTTTCGAGCCATTTGACAAGTGGGGCATGGACTTCATTGGGCCTATCAATCCTCCTTCAAAGAAAAAATAACACATTATTGTGTGCACTAATTACTTGACTAAGTGGGCTGAAACCAAGGCAATTAAGGAAACAACAGAAGAAAAGGTGGCTGAGTTCCTAAGGGAGAATATATTCTACAAATTTGGGTACCCTAGAGAGCTAGTCACAGACCAAGGCAGCCAGTTTACCTCCAGCATGATTGAAGAACTACTCAAGCATCACAAAATCAAGCATAGGACCTCCACTCCTTATCATCCACAAGCTAATGGGCAAGTGGAGGTGACCAACAGAGCACTGGAGAACATCCTAACCAAGGTAGTGAACAACAACAGAAAGGATTGGGCAGAAAGACTAGTTGAGGCCACCTGGGCCTATAATATGACATGGAAGACCACCACTGGATTTACACCCTATGAGCTGGTCTATGGGAAAAAGGCTTTGCTATCCATTGAATTTGAATATAATACATTGAGGATGGCAGCCCAACTAGATTTGGATCTCAGTCATGCACAGAAAGAAATATTGTTCCATTTGAATGGCTTGGATGAATTCAAAATGTAGGCCCTCCTCCATACAAAGATAGTTTAGATTCAGAGGAAAATATAGCATGACAAGCATATTAAGGAGAAGCAATTTCAAGAAGGAGACTGGGCATTGTTATATGACTCCAGGTATAAAGACTTCAAGGGAAAGCTAAGGACAAGATGGCTCGGACCTTATGTGGTGGAAAGATGCCATGAAAATGGTTTAGTGCAGATCAGAACTATAGATGAAGAAGCCATTCCATTACTAGTTAATGGACACAAATTGAAAATGTACAAGAGGCCTTTATCTAAACAAGAGTTCATTGACAGTATTAATAAGACAGTGATGATGGTGGAGCAAGTTTCAGCTCCTCCCTCATCAGGTCATTGAAAAAGAAAGAAAACAGAATAAGGATTCAGGTGAAAACCTCCATGAGGCACCTGAGTCCCATCTTTGGGTTGAAAACCTCCATGAGGCAGCCCAAGGATGAGAAAAATGGAAAGAAAAAGAAGATCCCTGGGTGAAAACCTTCCTTGAGGCGCCCAGGGAAAATATCTAGGGTGAAAACCTCTTTGAGGCAGCCTAGGTGTTTAAAAAAATAATATATATATATATATAATAAGAGAAAAAAAAAATAATTGTTATTTGCAGGAGGATGAGAAAGACAATCAGGGAGCAAAGAGAAGATCCAAAGGGAGCCCTGCCTCACATATGTTCATCTCCTCCACTCCTTACCATGCATCCCTCCATAAATTCCATTTTTTTTCACTTCATTTCTCCAATTCAGGTGAAAATTGTGTTTTCTACAAGATCCCCTGACTGGTAGATTGGTTAGATCCCCAAAATTCATTCTAGACATGATCTAACCCCTCACCTCATCCATTACCATCATCCCTGCATCCACACACACTCCTACTCCCTCTATCCATTCAGCAACATCAGATCTGCAGTCACAGAAACCATCAGCAGATAGCAAAGGAGGAAGAAAGATGACCATACAATAGCAGCAACACCATTTGATCTACAATCAAGAAACCATTAGTAGACAACAGAGGAGGAAGAAGAATGACCATTAGTAGCACCTCTGATCTTTGACAACTACAGCGTGGCATTAAGGCCACAGGTAAGTATCCTACTCACTCACTCATATGCATCATTTGATCAAAAGTTGTAAAGGTTAAGAGGTAGTTGGTTTGTAAGTAAAAAGGTGGCCAGTTTCCTCTAGAAAGCTAGTGGATTACATACACAGGAAACTCTGTTTTTTTTTCAAAGAATTTGCTTATTTCCTCCTCAAGCCTCACAAGCAAGATGCTCATCAAGTATATCTCATGTGAGGGTAGATACAGTGTTGTTTATGGCTACCATTTTAGAGAGCTTGAAGAATTAAGATTTGGGGTAGAAACACCAGTTCACCAAAGACTTAGCATACCCTATTTCTTGATGCAATCACTCATAGACTCCAGCAGTAAAGTAAAGGAAGGAAATTCCCAACAGTTAGTTCACCATGGGTTGATCAGGATCTTCATTAGGGATGCCCTCCAAAGCCTCACGATACCCATAACATGGCCAGTCTTCAGAAACTTACCAGCAGAGGATGAAATCAAAACCCTCACCGATGATGTTAATCCTTCTGTCAGTGAGGAGGAGGAAAAACAAGAAGAAGAATATATAGAGCTAGATGGGGATGAGATGAATGAAGAAGAAACTAATACAAAGGAACATGTTGAAACACAAGGAGGATGATGCTGAAACAGAACACCAGGAGAATGATGTTGAAACAGAGGAAGAAACTGATGGAGATGTGAAAGAACATCAAAATGAAGAAGATAAGAAAAACAGAGAGGATAGCTGCAGGAAAAGAAAGACCAACTAGCATATATGGCCAACCTCTCCTTTGAGGCCATTCAGTGTAGGATGCCATCTAAATCCTATGCTCTTTACCTTAGAGAACAATAGATGTAATTTCAGATTAAAACACTAGCACAAAGGAGCACCATGCCATTTCAGGACTGCATATAGTTTATTGATCTTTGTGATCAAAGTGCACTAAAGGATGGGGCCAAAATGGCCAAGTTTTAATTGCATAACATGGCCCTCACAGACATGAATATTTGGGATCCTAATGTAGAGCTAGGAGATCTACAATTAATGGCTTTGGCATCATCAATGAACCATGAGAAGTCAAGGGCCGCAGAGATGAAAATAATGTTGGCCTGAGAGCAAAATAGACCTCTTTTTATCAGAGTTGAACAAACAAATCCCATGGCCCTAATTAGCACCCATAATCTAATTGCAAATGATCCTCAGTTAACACCTAGATATCTTGCTGCTCAAGGGCAAGAAATTTCACATTTTGAGGACATGATTAGGCTGCTAAGAAATGATAATATACATTCCTGCATAAGGAAATGGAAAACACTGCCACATAGCTTGAAGATCAGAGAATATCAGTGGGAAGAAGTAGAAAGGAAAGCAGGCTTCTATAAACAAGAAGTAGAGACCACAGCTGAAGCATGAGATGTCAGAGAGGATACCAAAGGGGGGTGATGATGAGCCTCATCATTGAGTAATTATATGGGCCTTAATTGACCTTAATTCACCTCCTAGCTTAGTCAAACCAACTATTCTCACAACTTATTGCATACTTTTGATTATATTTTGTTTATGAGATGAGTAGAGTTGGATATTTTTCTTTGTGGTCTAATGTGCATGTAATGTAGGAATAAAGAATAAAAGCAAGGAAAATGCAGGGATAAAAGATAAAAGCAAGGAACTATGGTAAAGACCTTGGTAAAAACTCGAATGGGACAAGGGAGAGGAATTACAGGAGGTAAATCCTCCTCATTTACTGCCCCTCCATTCGAATATCCCTCCATCAACTGAAAGTACAAACAACCCCCCTTCTAGAAGGTAGCCAAGCAAGTGAAGGTGCAAACAAGCCAAATCATGTGTACTAGAAGGCAGCCAAGCAAGTGAAAGTACGAGTTTATCTTGAGTTGGGAGCCAAGCCTCCCTACTAGAAGGAAATCGAGCTAGTGAAAGGGAAAGCACGAGTTTATCATTGAATTGGGAGCTGTGCCTCCCTAATTTTGAAGGAATTCATTGGAGACTTCAGATGTATAAGTAGACAGCCTTAGGACCTCAGTTTTTTTAGTTATAAGGGCTTAGGACCTTTGTTTTCAAGCTGCAAGTCTTGTAACAGTTTTTGATTTATAATGAAGATGAGTTTTGTTTTGAGCTAGCATTGAGTTAACTCAGAGGGCTGAAGCTCTTAGGTTAGGGCCCGACCCTAGCAGCCAAAGCTCCTCTTTATTGTATTGTTATGCTAGCATAGATTCCTGTTTTCTGTTCATTTGCTTAATTAGATGCATTTTCATTACAGCAGTAGTATAGATTCATGGTTTCCTATTCATTTTCTTAAGTAGTTCATTTCCATTACAGCACTAGAATAGCTTCATGGTTTAGTTGTTTATTTTCTTAAGTAGCTGCATTTGCATCATCATAGTATAGAGTAAATGATTCATGGTTTAACTGGTTATTTGTTTAAGTAGTTGCAGTCTCATTATAGTAGTGTAGAGTAGATTAGTTGTGTTTTAGTTTGCTTCATTTATGCTTTCATTCAATTAGCAGGTTAGAAAAGAAAAGATCCACAAGGTTTCCCACAGGTGTCTCAGCCTCACCTCCTCCCTCTGGGACCATGACATGAGGAAGAAACCCTGCAGCAACCCTAAAAACACAGGGTTTTGGTTTTCACAGGGAGTTTGTTGTTTAACGCAGTCACTGGGTTCATTACATTGTTACTCTGTTCCTTTCATGATCATCTGCTCCTTCACTCTCTTCCTATCATTTGATCTCCCTCATATCCCTTTCATTCTCCCTCAGCATGAAATACTTAGGTGGAAGCAGTTAATTCATGTTTAAATGGTTTTTACCTGTAGATTACCTTACACAGAAAAAACTCAACCAATCACTGCCCAATTCATTTTCAATGTTGACTTTATGCACTTTAAATCCCCACCATCGATTTGCCTTGTTTGATCCGATGGCTATCATGCACCCACTCGCTAACTAGCTCGGTCAAATATCCGTCGTTGATCTGCCTCGCTAGATCCGATAGCTATCGCGCGATATCGCATGGATTTCTGCCCGATTGTTATCCGCTCGAGGGTATGCGATAAGAGTGGTTTCCTCGTGCTACGTGTCGACTGGGGAGGCTAATCACGTAAAATTTTAGAAAACTGCTTACAACTTTGAGGGCGCACGATAAACAACTTACCGCCCTCTAAACCCGCTCTGTCATTTCCGCACATTTTCTTCTCCCACTTTAATCTCCACCATCGATCTGTCTCTTGATCTGACGGCTATCGCTTCACCCGATCGCCAACTAGCTTGGTCAATCTCCATCGTTGATCAACCCCGCTTGATCCAACGACTATCGCGCAATCTCGCTCAGACGCTTGCACGACTGTTATCTGGCCGAGAGCACACGAGAAAAGTGGTTTTCTCGTGCTA
The DNA here is from genome assembly GCA_031772625.1 of Pinus tabuliformis. Classification (NCBI taxonomy): domain Eukaryota; kingdom Viridiplantae; phylum Streptophyta; class Pinopsida; order Pinales; family Pinaceae; genus Pinus; species Pinus tabuliformis. The sequence continues at coordinate 602,136,154 of CM062814.1, read as the reverse complement.
TGTGTCGCTTGGTAAGGCTAATCACGTGAAATCTCAAAATAAAGCTTATGGTTTTGAGGGCATGTGAAATACAACTTACCACCTTCGCAAACCTGCTACCATTTCCGCATGTTTCTTTTGCCCGCAATCTAATCTCCGCTGTCCATCTGCCGATTAATCCTGTCCGTCCATCTCTTGACTTAGCCTCCATGATATAATCTCAACTGTCCATCTCCTGTTAACCCTATTCGTTCATCTATTCACTCAACCGCTGCGACATAATCTCCACCGTTCATCCTGTTAGTTAACCCTGTTCGCCCATCTATCTACATACCCTCCTGCGATCCGATCTCAGTCGTTCATTTACCTTTCACCCGCCTGATCCAACGACTCTTATGCACTGTTGCTCATTACATCCTCTTTTGACCAATTTTGATCTCCGACTGCTCTTCTGCTTAAACACAGACTTAGCTTAGTTTCCTTTGCTTACCCCTTAGTCTAGTTTTGATGCTTTTACTTCTGTAACTTAGAGAATTAGCATTAGATTAGTGATTGTTCTAGTAATTTGGATTAGCATAGTTGTTTAATTGGTTAGCTAGGGTCTGGTGTGAGTTTAGCATTACATGATTTTTTTCTTCATTAATATAGTAGAGTAGCTCTCCCTTAGAATAGATTTGCTCTTCTTCCATCAAAATCAAGCTTCTTCTGACCCTATAAAAGTCTCTCTTGGAACCCCTGGGGTCTCTTTCCAGATGAGTAGTGACAGTAGGCAGTACCTTCACTTCTACTTGTGCATGTAGCACTGTCACCTCTAAGTTTGTACGAACCCAGGTTGATAAGTAAAGCTGGTAGCCCTGGGAATTGCAGCATTCTTGCTGTAATACCTAGGCTCATCACACTGTTCCATGGATAGGGCAGGGCCTAGGTAAGTGAAAAATATATAGAGAGAAAGAGAGATTAGCCAATGCCCTCTGTCTAACCATGGGATAACATTCATTAAAGGAATGTGAGGTCTGCAACAAATTGCTGGCCAAAATGGTTTGTGAGTCGAACAAGGCCAATCTCTGTTGGATCTGCAATGTGAAGGTCATCTAGTTGTTCTTAAATTGTAGCTAGGAGCCTCATTTTCCAATTAATTCTGATTGAGGAACTAGTTTTGATGACATTGTTTTGGCTTTGGGATGAATGTGTAGAAATTTAGATGAAGTTCTTCCCACTTGGAATTTGTACTGTAGAAAAGGATTGATGTTCAACTATAAACGAGCTCTATTCTTTTTCATCTATAGCTAGCCATACTAGCCAATACTCTGCATTATGGTTGTGTCATATTTTTCAGTCAACTTGAAAATGATTCAAAATATAGAAAAATAAAAAAAATATATATTTTCATGAAAATAAAACTGTAAGAAAATTGAAATAAAAACTGTGAGAAATGAAAATAAAACTATAAGAAAACTGTGTTGTAATTGAAATAACTAACCTGAATATACTGTCAAATGTTCTATGATGGTTTGTCTCTAGGGCTGGTGAATAGTTTGAATGTTAAACATGCAACTTCAGCAGTGGTTGAACTTCTTTTATAGTTTTTTGCACTTGAATTTAATTGGTGGCAAGTATGGACATGGATTGCAATGACTTCATTTTGAATGTGTGATCTGGATTGATTTGGATGTGATCCAATGGCTGGGAATTTTTTTTTTGTTGATCCATGTGCTTTGATTTATTTTAATGGGAAATAGAATGGGTTGGGTGTCATTTATTGAATTTATTGGGTTGGGTGTCATTTATTGAACACAATGGGTTTAAATGTTGAATAACACAACAGTTATGGCTGACATACATTCAATTTTATTATGTGCAGGTATGGATATGCATTTGGGATACATAGCTTCAGTTCTGATCAGTGGGGGTTGAAGTGACTGCTACTTTGTACTTTTGGAATAGACCATTTTGGAAGGATTTATGGTTTTATCTGTTTTCTAGTTGGGTCAATATGATTTGTACTCTTAAGTATTAAGATACTATTTATGGACAGTTGTGGGCCCAATCAATGTTTTGGGAAAATTTGGACATAAATTAAAAGATATTTGCACTTAATGTTATTTGTTTTTGTTTAAATATTAGTTTCACATCTCTCAATTTCTAGTGGCTTGGTGGGACTAGTACTATAACAATTACTGGTCCTTGCACAAAATTAGAAATCTCTCCCCTAGTCTTGCTTAGGATTGGACCAAAAGACCAGGAGACACGTGGGACCAAACCTCCCCACCTGTAAGAATGCAAATCACACTCAGCCACAAAATTAGACAATAAAGTTAAGTTTAAAATTCACTAATTTTGCATATGTGATCAAAATTTGAAGACTTAGATATTGATAATTGATAGGCACATTTATTTCCTAGCAAGATTATTGTAGATTGATGTGATTTTGTATCATCTGAAGTATTGATATGAATTGGTAAATTTCATGGCTATGATCTGAAACATGCAATTCGTAATCGGTTCTAAAATAAATTGATAAGTGGCATGAATGAAATTTCAACCTTAGAATTGTAATCCTTTTTTCTATGAAATTTCACAATATAATTATTTGCCATTTGAAATTTGGGTCATGAAATGGTTAAACTTGGGCTTCATCTTATAAGTTTCGTTTGAGGTCATTTGATGCTTACACAATTGCAAGTGAATGAGATAAAACATGGATAATGATTTTAATGCGAATCTTGGTATAAGATTGGATCATAAATTGATTGCATTTCACATGAAGGATTTGCGATTTTCCTTTGATGGTTGTTATTTACATGGAAATATTAATGCACATTATTGGTGCAATAATGTTTGGGTTTGTGATATTTGAATTTTCATATTTTCTTCATGACAAATAAGTTTTTATTTTATGTGACAAATTTGCATGTACCTGAATGATATTAAAAATTTATCTTCAATTAATAACATCTACTTCTATGTATGACTGCTACATGTTGATTTATGAAGCTTTCGTGGTATGAGACTTAATGCATCATTTGCTCAAATGTATTCTTTGAATACTCCTAAATTTTTGTCAAGGCTCTTAAAATGGCATGGTCACAATACCATTTATTTAATTAAGTCACTTGTACATTTGAAGGGATCAAACATTTAGTATTTTTATTTTTATTTTTTTTATTCATCAATACTAATGACATGTTTAGAATTAAATAGGGAAGCCCCCCCCATTAGGTTCAAAGAATTAGCCTAGAAGTGAAGGGCAGAATTGCCAAAGTGACAGTGGGAAATTTTACCTATTTGTGTATATAGTTCTTCTCCTCGTTAGGTATAGACTTTGAATTTAGGGAGAGGTTGTGAGATAACGTTTTTTTTTTTTGCCAAGGATAAAGTCCATTCCTTGTTTATTCGACATTGGTTTCAATAAAACTTGGTGGGAAAATTTTAGAAGATTATTCAATTAGCTCACTTGGTGATTGCACCTAGTGAAGGGTCTTAAAGATGGTATTCAACTTGAAGTTAAAATCAAACACTCTAATGTAGCCTTTCGGACCCTGAATAAGTCTTTAAAAGAAGGATGAAAGAGGTTTCCCAAACTTCCTCAATTACTATTCTTGTGAATCCAAATCCTTTTATGAGCCCATCTCAAACAATCATCATGGGTGACAAGACTTTGGTGAAAAATGTTTATAAGCCACTTGACATGTCCATAATTAGGGGTTATCCTCACAATATGCCTGAAAAATATGAGAAGTGGTTACCAAAGTTTGTTGGTGATGACACAATTAAGGTTGGAACTCATCTTGAAATTTTTTACAAGGAAGTAGGCGAACATGATGTAAAAAATGAAGAGGAAGATGTGGTCATGAAGTTATCTTCTTTAACCTTAGTTAGGAATGCTAGAACATGGTTTAATTGTCTCCCTAATAATAGCATTATGGATTGGAATGCTTTCATGAAGAATGGGCAGTTAGAAAAGACGATCTCTTAATGCTCACCCAAATCTATGAGACGAAGAAGAAATAAAATGAAATTTCTAAGGAGTTTGATGATAGATTTGAAAAATTACTAGCAAAATTCCCTAACAACTTGAAACCAAATGATGACATGATCTTGCTCCATTACACTAGAGTGTTGAAGGACAAACTAGTTTCTTATTGCGGGATAAGGCCCTAACAACTCTAGGGGAAACTAAGGAGTATGCTGCTATGATGGAAGAAAATTTATAATCATCAAAGCTCAAACCATTTAACCCTTCTAGGCCCTCTTCATCCAAGACTAAGGTTGAAAACAATACCACAAGTGCCATTGAATCAACATTTGAAATGATATAATTGTTAGCCGATACAATGAAAAGAGTGTAGGCAAATTTTTCAAAACAAACTGAATCCCTCCAACAACAAAACCATGCTATGTAAAATAAGATTCTTCAGTTAGAAAGGAAAACTAGATTTTAGTCAAGGGGAAACCTAAACTGGGATAGGCCAAGACCCAATCAATAGAATCAAAGACTTCCTACTCCTCTTAATAGTAATAACTCGGTGAAACAAGAACAAACCCCTTGGTGTTTTCCTTGTGACATGCCTCATTTCCATGGAACTTGTATATATGCCAAGTATATATCCCAAATTTCAATGAAGGAAACAAGGAAAACCCAGATGATCTCAACAATTGTGTAGAAGAGGCACCAAGTCAAGCCAACAACCATTACATTTATGCTAATGATCAAGTGGCTGACTAAGAGGTTGTTCAAAGGTTTTTAGGCCCTAATCCCTCCCAAGAAGAAATTAAGAGAAGAATAAATGATAAAGAATGGATGCCTTATCATAGAAAAGGGTAGCAACAAGATCAACCTCAAGAGTCTCAAGAGCAAAATCAAGCGAAAATAAATATTAAGAGACCAAGTCAACCATTGGATCATTAGGAAGGAACATCAACATCCAAGGTGTCAAGTGATGTGGAAATAAATATTGATGTGGAATCATACTTGACTAAGGCTCATATTAATTTTCCCTTGAGATTTTGAAAATCCCATCACTTAAAAAGAGGGTAGGGAATGTGTTAAGGTTTATAAAAGACGACCCCTCCCAAGTCAACCCATCATCTTACAATCAATTGATAAAGGAGGGGAAAATGGGAAGTATGGTCCTTTATACATATCACTAGTTGTGAATGACCTTTATCTACATAATTACATGGTTTACACTGGGGCTTCCACCAACGTCATGTCCCTTAGTGTCATGCAATGATTATGCCTGAAAACAATTAAACCTTATAGGAATGTGTGTGCAATGGATTGAAGAGAATTTAAGATCTATGGTGTTATTAAAAACTTGTTTACGCACTTAGTTATGAATCATGAAATTACTCTTTTGATAGACATTGTGGTCATTGAAATATCAGATTCTTGGGGAATGTTGTTGTCTATAAAGTTTTCTTTTGACTTAGGTGGATCTTTGGAAATGGACTTATCTTATGCCATGATCCCCTTGTATGATGGAAATTTAATCAAACTGCCTAGAGAACCACTTAGGAAATACCATTTTGAAGATCCTAGAAACCCCATGAATGATTTCATATGATTTGTGGATGATCACATTGGAAATTATGCCATTCTATCCAATTCCTTAGCCCCCACACCTATTAGAGAAGATGTTAAGGTTTGGACCATGTATTTTGATGGGGACCAGTATCAACAAGGAAATGGGGTCGGTATAGTATTGATATCCTCTAAACAAGACTAATTTTGTTTCTCTTATCATTTGGAGTTTGAGGCCACAAATAATGTTGCAGAATACGAGGCTTTTCTCCTAGGGATTGACTTGGAAAATGACATGGGGATAAAGTTATTACAAGTTTTTGGGGATTCATAACTTGGCATCCTTCAAATCAAAGGTGTTTATTCAACTAAGGATGATAGGATAAAAAATTCAAGGATGCTTTAGTTAAGCTGATTTATAAACTTTAAGCATTCTCTATTAACTACATCCCATGGGTCGAAAATGATCTAGTTGATGCCTTAACTATTCATGTTTCATCTTGTTGGAAAATATGAAAGGCTGAAACATTCTCTAGTTGATAATTACTTTATGATTTACTTAATTTATTATTAACTTTCTTGTGTTCTTATTTTTATCTTAGTTCATCAAGAAATTACCAAAACCAAAACACGAAGATCAAGGATACCAGATGTAGGCACATAACCAGGGAAAAACCCCTATATGGGGGAAAACCCCCTCAAGAACTCTTCCTTCAGTAGATTCATTTGACAGTGAGACAACTAAGACCTTAACCAAGAGACCTTCCTCCTCTACCAAGTCAGCCTTTCAATGAGATACAACAACCTTTGATAGTCTCTTCTTGTCTAGCAGCTTCAACCCAACATCAACTCAGAACTTTCAGCTCATCTTCACCAACAGCTTCAGAATTTTGGCCTCCCAAGAAACTGTGGAATTTCAGGCCCTCCAACATATTCACAACTTCGACCTTGATGCAACAACTTCACAACTTCGACCTTGATGCAGTAGCTTCACAACTTTGACCTTGATGAAAAAACTTCACAACTTTGACCTTGATGCAAAAAATTCAAAACTTTGACCTTGATGCAACAACTTCAAAACTTCAAACTTGATGCAACTTTAGAATTTTGTTACACATGTGAGAGAGAGACCCAAAATATTTGATTCTAGCTTCCTTCTTGAACTTCACACCTTTTCTTCTTCCCAACTACTGCAATTCGAACTTGTGTGATATGTCCTCCAAATGAGTCGAGTTGCTGCTTATATATAGTCATCTTAGGTGATTGAATTCTTCTAATGAGGTTGACTTGTCCTTCCTTGAGGCCGACTTGGTGGAGGAGGCCTAATTGACCTAATTTACATTAAAATAATTTTCTTTCTTGACAAATAATTCCCAAGAAGGGTTCTTTACATTGTGACATGGACAAGGACACTTGACATAAACCCTAGAAGTCCTCAATGGATATTTTGACCTAAAATAAATTTACCCAAGCATGAAACCCATGCTTTAATAAGCTAATTTATTTATTAATAAAATTTCTTTTTCTTTCTTTTGATAAATAAGTTGCATTATAACTCAAGTACAATTATGAATACTGAAACTAGTTACATTCTTCAACAATCCCTCTTAACCATGGAGGTATTCATAATTACCTATATCTATAGAGGTACATGGAATATCTCAAAATGAACTATGAAGAGTTCAACACACTCAGTGATACAAACTAGATTCCTGACTAGGGTAATCTATCCGGATGGGACTAAGATGGACTCAAGCTTTCAACCACTCTAGGTACCATCAAGCTTACTAGCTAACCATCAACCCATGGATCTAGGTGTGTATCCAAGGTCAGATATTCGTAACCAACAACACCCTCCCTCTTCGAGATCTAGAAATCAACACATAGGCTGGCCCGATGTCCTCCCAAGCATTTGCCATTAGATGCTTCATCTCTCCCTAATAAACTATATATATCCATTTGTCCAACCATGCTTCCTAATCTTTTGTCCTTCTTTATGGGTAGATTTAACTGTTCAAACATATCCCCAATTATTAATAACCTTTCAACTACATATAAGTAAACAAAAACCTTTGGGGTCCTTAATTGTCCTGATGCCACTTATATCATGTTATTCATATGAAACTAGTAAGAAGATTTTGTTCTTTAATTTCTTTAGTAGAACCAAGACATCCTTAATACTTTGTAGTTCATTCATTCATTCTCCAATATATTCTTCAAGGTATCCATCACGACTATCATAATATGACCCCCCTCTTAACTGGGGAGATATACTATGTTCTTCTAACCATGTTTCTTCTTAACAAATCAACAATTTTCTTTTTCTATAACATTGGAGTCTTTAATGGCTTCATTCATTCTTATGATGTCAAGGTCATCTTGATCATCATAATCCTTATATATTTCTTCATCATGCTCATATGAACATCTTCATCATCTTGAATATTGTGTACCTACAAACCTTCAATAACAAGTACAACCAAATACATATATAGAAGCATGAAGTTAACAATAGCAATGTTATATTAATATAATGGAAGCATCAAAACAATCAAATACTTTAGACACCAAATATCTAAACCTATTTAGGTTCATAATCAACAAGATACACATACTTCTAAACTTTAACTTCTTGCTAGGGTTTTGTTACAAACCCTAGACTATAACTTAATCAAGAAATCAGTCTCATTCTATCTAGGGTCTTAGTTTATTTTCAAATATATATGACAGATTCTACTATGATCCATTACAAACCTTGGATTACATCTTAGAGACACAAATCCTTAGCAAATCAAATAACAATTCTATTATACATTTGAGATTGATAATTGACAGACACATTTATTTCTAAGCAAGATTATTGTAAATTGATGTGATTTTGTATCATTTGAAGTATTGATATGAATTGGTAAATTTCATGGCTATTATCTGAAATATGTATTTCGTAATCCAGTTCTAAAATAGATTAATAAGTGGCATGAATGAAATTTAAAACATCAGAATTGCGAATCCTTTTTCTATGAATTTTCACAATACAATTATCTGCCATTTGAAATTTGGATAATGAAATTCTTAAACTTGGACTCCATCTTATAAGTTTCATTTCGAGATCATTTTATAGTTAGCCAGTTGCAAGTGAATGAGATAAAAAGTGAATAATGATTTTAATGTGAATCTTGGTATAATCTTGGTGCATAAATTGATTGCATTGCACATGAAGGATTTGTGAGTTTCCTTTGATGATGATTCTTTACATGAAATATGGTACAATAAATTTTGGGTGTGTGACATTTGAACAGCTTTTACATTCTCTTCATGACAAATAAGCCTCATTTTATGTTACAAATTTGCATGCGCCTGAATGATATTAAAAATTGGTTTCGAGTTAATGACATCTACATCGAGTTAATGATAGCTACATGTTGATTTATGAAAATTTCATGGTATCAGACTTAATGCATCATTTGCTCAAATGTTCTCTTTGAATACTCCTAAATTTCTGTGAAGGCTCCTAAATTTGCATGGTCACAATACCATTTGTTTCATTGAGTCACTTGCACATTTGAAGGGACAAAACATTTATTCATTTTTGATTTTTTCTATTCACTAATACCAATGACAGGTTTATAATTAAATAGGGAAGCCCCACCTTAGGTTCACAGAACTATCCTATAAGTGAAGGAAAAAATTGCCAAATTGATAGTGGACAATTTTTCCCTTCACTTCTAGGCTAGTTCTATGAACCTATGTTTTGTTTGTTTCCATATCTCTTCCCCTCGATAGGTCTAGACATTGAGTTTAGGGAGAACTTGTGAGATAAAATTTTGGTGCTGTTATTGGGGATAAATTCCATTCCCTAGGTATTCGACATTGGTTTCAATAAAGCTTGGTGAGTAAATTTTTGAAGATTTATCAATTGGCTCACCTAACGATTCCATTGTGAAGGGTCTAACAGAGGGTATTCAACTTGAAGTTCAAATCAAACACACTACCGTAGCCTTTCAGACATTGAAAAAGTATATAAAAGAAGGAAGAAATAGGTTTCCAAAACTTCCTCAATTAGTATTCCCGTGAATCCAAATCCTTCTTTGAGCCAAACTCAAACAATAATCATGCATGACAAGCCTCGAGTGAAAAATTCTTGTAATCCACTTGACATGTCCAAAATTAGGGGTTATCCTCACAATATGCCTGAAAAATATGAGAAGTGGCTTCCAAAGTTTGCTAGTGATGACATGATTAAGGCTGAAACATGTCTTGAAATTTTTTACAAGTAGGTGAACATGATGTAACAAATGAAGATGAAGATGTGGTCATGAATTTTTTTTATTTAAGCTTAGTTGGGAATTATAGAACATGGTTTAATTTTCTCCTTGATAATAGTATCATGGATTGGAGTGCTTTCAAGAAGAAATGGGTAGTTAGAAAATATCCTCTCTTAATTCTCACCCAACTCTATGAGATGAAGAAGAAAGAGAACGAAATTGCTAAGGATTTTGATGATATATTGACAAATTAATAGCATAATTCCCTGACAACTTGAAACCAAGCGATGACATGATATTGCTCGATTACGCTGGAGAATTTGAAGGACAACTTGGTTTCTTGTTGCGGGATAAGGCCCCAACAAATCTAGGGGAATCTAAGGTGTATTTTGATACAATAGAAGAGAATTTAAAACATCAAAGATCGAACCATTTAACCTTTCTAGGCCCTCTTCATCCAAGACTAAGGCTAAAAATGTATAAAATTTTGCAAGCTAATAGCATTTCATGTATGTTTAATGCCCTCACCCCAAAAAATTAAGAGATATAAAACTTTTAAATGCAAATTTATTTGAAACAATTTAGAGATACTACTACACTTCTTTTCAATTGATATATAAGAAAATACAAGCAAGCACACTCAAAATTTTTACACAAAGGTTTTTGGTCTAATGACCCTGGAAAAACCCACAAGGAGAAAACTAGTGAAAAGATGATTTTATTGTTTTAAGTTCATTAAGAAATTTACATAGAAAGTAATATTTTAAAGGTACTTATCTCCCCTTTAAAAGCTACTCTAGACTTCTTTGGAATTCATGCCAAGTATTCTGCTCCAAATCTAGAGGTTCGAGTCACTATTCTAGTCTTCTAAGCCTCTAAACCACCATCAAGCCTGTTGCTCTAATGTTGATCGATATTTAGAGGTACCTCCTTTACCAAATGATTTCCAAAACTGAAGCAATCTGTCCTTAAATTCTACCTTGGTCTATGTGTAGGAAGTCACTGAAAAATTGCCTAGAAATTCAACCCAAAATCTATGACTGTGGAAAAATAATGTAATGTTCCAACAACCCTTATTTTCCTCTATAAAAACTTTGAGAACCACTCTCAACCTCCACACGACTAGAATTTTTTTTTCCTTGAAACTTGGCCTGTAAATACCTTGAAACTCGACTTGCTAACCTATCCCAAAAATATTGATCTATGTGCCAGTTGGTTTAGCCAAAAACTCAGGTATGGAGAGCCTCCTCATTGTGTGTTCTCCCTTCCTCAGATCTGCAATGTAAGCCTCCTCTCCTTACTCCTTCTACACTCTTTTCAATAACACACATGAGAATGAATGAAAGTAATTGCTTTCCTTTTCCTTTTTGTCTTGTAAAATGAGGATAAACCTAACCCTTAAATCTGGTGGTTGAGATTAAATTTCAACTCATTAGATCAAGGGTGGATATCATTCCCTCTCTTGACCCCCTCCCTCATGTGGTCCCCCTCAATTAATGAGCCTCCTAGATACCTTTTAATGTTTTTGTACCATGTGCACTTTCTCTCTCATAAAGTCACTTTTAAAACATAAAAGTCACTTTAATATTAGAAAGTGTACTTTGTAATTTTCACATAAAGTCACTTTATAACACTAATGACTTTAATAAATTAAATTACATAGTACATAACCCATAAAAGGTAACTTTTCTCCATGACATTAATAAAAATCATAATGTCCCAAGACAAAAAAAACCATTAATGTGTCTTACTAGGCCAAAAGGATAAATGCACTAGGAAACACCTCCTTGGTACCCTTATTTTCAATAGAAAATAATACCACAAGTGCCACTGAATCAACATATGAAATGCTACCATTCTTAGGTGATGCAATGAAAATAATGGAGGAAATATTTTCAAAACAAACTGAATCCCTTCAACAACAAAACCAGGCTATACAAAATAATAATTTTCAGTTAGAAAGGAAAAGTAGATTTCATCCAAGAGGAAACCCAAATTGGGATAGGCTAAGACCTAATCAACATAATCATATATTGCCTACTCCTCTTAATAGTAATAATTTGGTGAAACAAGAATAAAGCCCTTGGTGTTTTCCTTGTAACATGCCCCATTGCCAAGAAAATTGTATGTATCCCCAGGAGATATCCCAACTTGAGAATGAAGGAAACAAGGAAAACCTAAATGATCTCAACAATTATGAAGAAGAGGTACCAAGTCAAGACAACAACCATTACATTTATGCTAATGATCCAATGGTTGACCAAGAGGTTGTTCAAAGGTTTTTAGGCCCTAAGCCCTCCCACAAATAATTAAGATAAGAATAAATGATAAAGAATGGATGGCTTATCATAGAAAAGGGAAGAAACAATATCAACCTCAAGAGTCTCAAGGGAAAAATCAACTAAAAATAATTCATAAGAGACTACGTCAATCAACAGATCATCAAGAAGGAACATCTACATCTAAGGTGTCAAGTGACGTGGAAATATACTTGAATAAGGTTGATATTAATGTTCCCTTACTTCATATTTTGAAAATATCATCACTTAAAAAGAGGGTAGGAATGTGTTAGGGTTGATGAAAGATGACCCTCCCAGAATCAACCTATCATCTTCCAATCAACTGATAGAGGAGGGGAAAATGGGAAGTGTGGTCCTTTCAACATATCACTAGCTATTAATGACCTTTATCTACATAATTTCACGCTTGACATTGGGGCTTCCACCAACATCATGCCCCTTAGTGTCATGCAATGATTATGCCTGAGAACAACTAGACATTATATGAATGTGTGTGCAATGGATGGAAGAGAAGTTAACGTATATAGTGTTATTAAAAACTTGGTTTGCACTTAGTTATGAATCATGACAATACTCATTTTATGGAAATTGTGGTCATTGACATATCATATTGTTTGGGAATCTTGTTGTCTAGAAAGTTTGTTTTGACTTAGGTGGATCTTTGCAAATGGAATTACCTTGTGCCATGATCCCCTTGTATGATGGAAATTTCATCAAACTACCTCGAGAACCACTTAGGAAATATCACATTGAAGATCCTAGGGACCCCATGAATTATTTTGTATGCTTTGTGGATGATTACAATGGAAATTGTGTCATTTTATCCAATTATTTAGACCCCACACCTATTAGAGAATACGACAAGGTTTGGACCATGTATTTTGATGGGCCCAATCTCAAAAAGGAAATGGGGCTAGTATAACATTGATATCCCATCAAGAAGACTATTTTTGTTTCTCTTATCGTTTGGAGTTTGAGGTCACAAATAATGTTTCCAAATCCAAGACATTAGGGTCCTATAAAATAGGTAATAAGAGTCTATCTGTTCATTTATTTATTTTGAGAATCTGCTTGTGAAACTTAGCCTATGAGTCACTGGGTGTTATAGCCTAAAGTTTCACTTGTCAAAGAAGTCATTTAATCCTTGAAATTATGTGGTCAAATTAATCTTAGGTTGGGAATGATTTTTTCTTGTCAAGATTATGTAAATGATCTAGCAGGCATTTTCATAATAAATTAATCATAAGCATCTTTCCAACGAGCTATAGATCTCCTCAAAAGGACCTCGGAATCAAAAGTTATGTCAGGAAGAAGAACCTTGTTCAAAACCCACAGAACAAAGGAAAAGGCTAAGTAAAAGTCCAAATCCAACATATAAGAGATTTTGGAGAGAGAAAACAGTGGACAACAGAGATAAATCAACTATTAGTGATCGCCGAGAGTGCAATCGTTGATCAAAGGTTCCAAGTACCCTACATCTCGCATCCCGAAGGTTATATGACCATATCAATAGTTCAAATTTGCATGGCTATATCGACGATCTAAGGTCCCAAGTACCCCACATCCCACATCCTGAAGGTTCATCGCAATCAAGAGACAAGAAAATTCCAGGGCTCATTCACACACAATAAATCGACCATTCACAATGGAGGAAAGGTGGTCACATTTTGAAATCACCGGGATTGCAGGAAAAATCCTTCACATTTAAAATGCCAGGGAAGGCCAATTTTTTTTACAAAGGAATTTCTTGCAAAATGAGGCAAGGCTAGGCATTTTCTCTCTCCTACCAAAGGGATGCATGGTATTCAATGATTGGTTCCGATAAATCCCACATGTCGGTTGGCGTCACCATGACGTGGCTGTACGATGGACACGTGGCAAGAAGATTCATCATTTTCAAGGGCCAGAGGAGGCTAAAAAAGGGTGACACGTAGCAGTGACATGGTATTGATGACATCACATGTTGGAAATCAACAATTAGAGGTTGAGGTGTGTTATGTAGTATAATGCAATCGCCAATTTGAAATTACAAGAAAGGGGGTTCCAATACGATGGCTAGCATATGGTCATATGAGGAACCAAAGGACCAAACTCTAAATAAAAAAGGTGAACGATGATTGCAATCAACAAAATAGGTGCACCAAATGAAACTGCCGATTAGAAATCGCCTGGAGAGGAGCTCTAATGTGGGGGCTAGCCCACGGTTATAAAGAGTTCAAAGAATCAGGGGCTATCAGCACAAAGATCTAGGCACGTATACTATGGTCCCATGCAGTGCAATATTATAAATAATCGGCCCCCTTTCTAGCCAAAGAGTTTTAACATGCAAATAGGTTTTGGCCCTAAGATTCCACCTAAGCCCCGGGGGCTAGGTGCATCAGATATTTCACACCTCGCATGATATAAAGTGGCACACAATGAAAACCTCTGATTGAAAGTTCCGATATCAGGTTTGGCACATGTTTTTCTGGTTTAAAGAGCCCAGGTACCAAAATAGTTTATAAAGGAAAAAATAGTCCCAGCCAGCAAATAAAAGCATTAGCACCTTAAGGAATAACACTAGGTCACAACCCTTGGTCCTATGCGAAGAAATATAGGAAAGGGGATAAACACAAAAGGGCTAAGGGAATATCAAAATTCGCTATAATTTTAATGTTTCTTAAGTAAATTTTTGATAAGACAAAAGCTCTGAAATAACATCACGGTGATATTGCAAGGTTTAAAGGCTCCCATAATGAAATAATTTGAAGTGTTAGAGCATGAATGGATCAACAACTATTGAATCACGGGAAAGGAGAAACATAATGTTTTGTATGGATAGTGCTGCGAAAACAACTACAACCACTCATATTTCAAGGAAGAGGATCAGTATTGAAAAAACTGATTTCCTATTATTAAGGCTCAAAATTGTCAGAAAACGAATGAGAAAGAAGCAGTTGCAGAGGGACCTATTTTGATAAGCATAAATGCTTAAATTGTAGAGGGACCTGTTCTACTTTCAAGGAAGCAATTCACCAGTTTTCTGTTGCCTGAATAAAAGCAGATTTCTTATAGCTATTCTAGGACATACAAAATCTCTTAGTTCATCTTTGCATTCATGAATTTGAGAGATGTTTAATTTATCTCTGTTTCTGTAATTAAGTCATAGCTATTATTTTGCAAAATTGTTATGTCAAGCATTATTTTAAAAATTATGAAGATGTAATAAGGGTTGGGATTTGAGGGATTAGTTTGGAACTTGTATGAAGAAGGGTTGTACATTGATGTAAGATGTGCATTATACTGAAAGGAATCAACTTTCAGTAATACAGAGAGCTTTGTTCTAGGATTCCCATGTCAAGCAATTGGTGATGTACTTTCTCTTGTGAAATTGTTTTTTCCTTCAGTTTTCCATATATTTTCTATATTTATTGTTTCAAGAAGATTAAGGGACTAATTTACTTAATTGTACTATGCTCTGGCTTGTATACAATATCAATGCTTTATATATGATGTTAAATATAGAATTCATCTCAGCATTCTCTATATTTTACTGAACCTTAGTTGTATTCATATTTTCCACTCCAAAGACACTCTATAAGATCCAAAATCTTGCCTATCTTATCTTGTTACATCTGCTCTATTATTTTGTGATTGATTACCTATAGTTTCATGACTCCATGCCCAATGGACTTTCCCCACACTTTTCAGCAAACCTTTGAAAAACCCACCTCAAACTTTCATAGCTAGCTTAATATCTTGAACATAAATCCCAATAAGATAGAGAGATACCTCTCTGAAGTTGGAAGGGATAAATCCTAGCTTCCAAAGTGGTTTTGCGATTACCTCTAGATTTCTCTCCTCAGCTTATGGAAATTACAGAGTGATAACATTATAGCGACCATACTGGGGAACGAAAGGTTTCTTATTCCCCAGAAAATACTATAAACTTTTAGATCTGATTGTTGATGATGAACAATGATTATACACAAGAAGGATGAACCATTCACTTGACAAATCCAATCAAGTTTCAACTTGATTCAAAGACTCCTTTGTCAAAGAATCTAGATTGCAGAACACTCATGGCGACTCCACTACACGGTGATCGAGTTGCTTGATAAACAAGATGACAGGGTATGTGGCAGACCCTATTTCTATTGAAGGTTTCAAAGAATACTGGGATAGTTTTGATGATGATCAAATTGATGAGGCTTTCTCATATTTTTTGTCTATTTATCTAAAGAAATGCAAATGTAGCTTTAAAGCCAAGACCAAATTTTTAGCAAAGTTTGTTAAAAAATTTGAGAAAGATATTTAGGCCTTGGAGGTTAGAATTCACGGCCATAATTTCCAATGTCAAAATCATTTCTTTGAGAACCTTTGTCAGCCGAAACAAGAAGTGGTAGTGCTATCTTTTGATATTGAGGTTGATGATTGTTTTGAGAATAGGTTTGATGACTCACAACTGAAACTGTATGATGGTAAAGAAATCATATATGAACTACCCAAGCACGACGATAAATTTGCAGAATAATTTGAAAATCAAACACTAAGTCATGTCTTTTATGATCCCATAGTTGTCTATATGGAGTGTTATGTAGTGTTCTTCTCGAAGGTGTATGAAAAGAAACCACTTTAGACTGTGGATGACAAACAACCCTAACAGTCAAAATGGCTGTTAAACAGTGTATATCTGCAACAAATGATAGAAACAAAACCTGCCAAAGCCCTGATCTATGTAACATAAATAGTTAAAAAACAAAATGGAATAAGAAAATAAGCGCAAGTATCTCCAATAATCTAATGGAAACCAGAGATATAAAGAATATATTTTATTAGATGACACCTATGAAGGGAACAAATAATGTTACCAGTCCCCCTCTATGGGATGGGTTCTTGTCTATCCTTAATGTCTTCAGCTTTTGTAGAGTCTCCCTCCTCTATAATGTGTAAAACCCAGCAAAAAAAATGCTTGAACTCAATGAGAACTCAAATGGAAAAGAAAATGGTGTGTGACAATCATAATAATAAGAGCTGCAACATTGAGTGCAACAATGAAAATGATCGAAAGTGAAGAATGAATGTAAAACCGTCCAGTTGATAGCAAAGTATTAGGTTATCCTCAAATAATGGGAAATAATAAAATATTATTAACCAAATTCTAGAATTAACCATTTGGAATATTTTATTATATTTGGTTGGAGGGAAAAAATATTTAAATTGGTTAAATACTTTTATTTAGAAATAATAAATAAATAAATGATCTATTTATCATCTCAAGATATATGGTTAAGGAATAATAAACAAATAATGATTTATTTAAGTATTCCTAGGGGTTTTAGTCAAACTTGACAAGGAATAATAACTAATTAGTGATTAATTAATCATTTCTAGAGAAAAATAAGATAATTAATGATTTATCTATTTATTTCTCATAACTAGGTCATAGGATCTTGGGAAGGTGAAGACATTAACAGAGCATGGGAAAGTTGGTATTATCGATATAAAGGGTCAAAACTCAAAAGTCTCCCTTTAATTATCTGTTGGCATCTCTGGCTTGCCTGGAATCGCAATATATTTTATAGCAAGCTTGTGTGCTGGCCGCACACTGCACTGTGTATGATATCAGCTTATAACGAGATGCCTGAGCCTCCCCAACCCTGAGTCCGCAGGCCTCATGTCCCTTCGCATATTGATAAAAATACCCCTTGGGTGTATTTTGATGGCGCAGCCCAACAGCAGGGGTGTGGTGGTGGTTTCATCCTATACATTAGTGAACATCATTACTTCAAAGTCAAGATGGGATTAGGGGTTGGAACAAATAATTTTGCTGAACTCATCACTCTTCGTCATCTCTTGCATTTCTCTTTGGGGCATAACTGCATGAGCATTAATATTTATGGAGACTCGAAGATCATCATAAATTGGTTCAATAATATTACTGCTTGTCACATTCACACACTCAGTAATATTATGGATGAAATAAACATTTTCAAGGCTCAATTTAATAATATCACATGCAATCATATTTACAGGGAACATAACAGCAGTGCTGACGAGCTATCCAAGGCGGCCATGATACTTCCCAGAGGAGAGTGGATGATCCAGGAACAGCGAGGGACAAATGCATACCACTACTATCACCGCCCTTACATAGATCTTCATTATCACAGGGCTGAGAGCCCATGAGCTGATTATCTTTTTTTGGAATTTTGAACAGATATATTTTGAATATATTGTATAGGATATATAAATGGCCCTGCGTGGCAAATGTACAGACGAAATAGAAGGACTTATTTATGAACATCTTGCATGATGTATCTGGTCAGTATACTGTTATTTTTTGAACTTTTTACAAATTTTGACTGAGCCCATAGAGGCTGACGGATACAGCATATGCATCCTGCATCTACAATATGTAATTTTTCAAAGTTAATGAAAGATTACGATTTTTCTAGTGGAAAAAAAAATTCTCATAACTAGGTCAAATATGACAAGGAATATTAGTTAAACAATGGTTTAATTAATTATTCCTATAAAATAATTAAATAAATAATGATTTATTTAATTATTCTTCATGGGTTTAATTAGAAATGACGTAACAAATGTGGTTTATGAAGTAATTTCTTACACTGAAATCAATTTTACTATGGTAAAATTGGCCCTACATGGTGTACTTTGATCCATCTAGTAAATTATGGCTAGATGATCAATTTTTGGTGATAATAGATTTCCCCCCAATGTATGAGTGTTAGGAGCAAAAAATATGACCAAAGTACATTGTAAGGACACAATCACTACACACCGAAGGGGCGTCAGAGAGAGAGAGAGAGAGAGAGACCAATGGAGCTAAATCGAAAGAGGATAGTAACATAGGGGGCAAGACTATCTAATTGATGTAAGTCCCATTTTATGCTGTGGTAGCTAATCTCAGTGAGGAAGGGGAGGCATACCTATACCTACTGAGATAACTTAGTATAAAAAATAATTATGCGCCTAGAAAAATGAAACTGAGCAATAAAGTACATGCTGAATGGTACATGACATGCTGGCATAAATGAGCCAGAAAATAATACAATGTGTCCCATATACATAATGTGCCTAGAAAAACATGAGCCATGAATGAATACAATAACATCTGAGTACATGAGATATAATGGACCTTCCCTCAAAAAATGGGTGGGAGGGAGGGTATAACAACCAAAGAAGCCTTTCTGAATAGGAAAAGCGCTTCGCAAAAATGAATGGATCATCTGAAGGAGACATGCATACTATGATCATTGCAAGCGGTAGGAACCGAAGCCATGAAATCTGTGGAACTGTATCTAAGGCTGTAGCATAATATGAAGTCATCCGAGAATGTGGGGGGCTACCTAAAGGGACACCCCCTCATGAGGTCTGAAACATCTCTCACACACCCGTGATTCACTAGTACAATCTGCTGCATCACTGGACCATCAAGTGTATGAATAAAGAGCATGACACAATCAAGTCAAAGGGAAATGATGACTCCCTTTCCTTGATTCGAGGCACCGAACAAGAGTGGAAGCCAGAACCAAGATACACCACCCTCTAGGTTGATATTCTGGAATAGATGTGCTGATGTCAATAGAATAGGGCCTGCCATAGGTGAGGAAACGAAGATCCTCAACTAAGGCATGAGGGAGAATAGAAATGTGACTAATGGACTGACACTAGGGGAAATGGGGAAAATGGGACTGGGGGACAAACATACGACTTCCCTTGTCAGAGCATAAAGTGCATGGTTGACCTGACAACAATTGACTCGACTTCGGAGGGGATGGTGGACAGTATGACTGAAGGTAAAAATGGGCAATGCAGGATGAATGGTATGCAAATATGGATGGAATACTATGACATGATATAATGGGACGTGAAACAGACTCCATGGATGCAAAGGTGACTCATTGCAGATGCTCTGAACAAGGGTGACTCAATGATGCTGCCACACAGAATAGGCCCAGTGGGGACCATGAAAACATGAGAAAATGATGGTTTCCCATGACGAAAATCGACATGTGAGATGACAAGCACCAAGGGAAGGTGGTCCCCAAAGTACAAGTGTTGTATATGAAGAAATTTTATTTTAAGAGGCAACAGAGTGTTCCTGGAAAAATTGCTTCTAGGTGAAGTGTCAAATCATCAAAACCTAAGAGAGACCTATTATAGTACTCAATGAGAGCCTTCTAATGGCACTGACGGTTCGTCAAGCTGAGCTACAGTTTGGTTGCAATGGGCAACAGAAAAACTGTGGGTTTTTCCAAAAAGGATGTTTTCCCTCCAATTTGAATTCATTTGCTATGTGATTTGTGGTGAATTTGGAGAGGAGGAAAAGGCCCTAAATATTGTGGAGATCGTAGTAGACATACTGACCATCAGAATTAGGATCTACGACTTTTAGGTAGGTGGGCTTACTCATCTCTTCAGTTTTAGTGGTTTATTTTTTGATTTTGGTGACTCACAACTCCCTGGGGAACCCCTTCTTATCTTCTCGGCCGAATCACACTTTTTGGGCCTAGAAATACACTTTGGCTTGCAGGAAAGAGAGGCAAACCTATGAGCTCGCAGGTTTTGGGCATAAAACTATGATTTGGAGTTGAGAAGGAGAGTGGTATGCTAGCCTGGTGGGGGCTGTAGGTTGGACAGTCAAGGCCAGTGTTTTGTTCTTCGAACTGACAAGACATGTGGCATTTTACAAGTATAGCAGAGTTGAAAATAAACTGGTGCGAGTGAGATTTGGACACCCTTCAATCCGAGATTCAGAGTGATCATGGGGTTCGAGGGGCGCTAGCTCGCTGCGGTGTTCTTAAGTTGTTAGAGAACCCATTAATGAGGGCAGGTGAACCCTTATTATTGAGGGTCGTGAGCTATTGGGATCCTGACCGGGAGGTCTTTCTGGTGCAGGGGCACATGATCGAGTTCACGTTACGGGATATTTATTTTTTGACCAGAATCCCTGTTATACGGAATTTATACCTACAGATAAGTATATCTTCTCTAAGTGGGTAGTTACACTTAGAACAACTGAAGTAAAGATGTTTAACCTTTTCCTACAATAAACAAATAATATAAAATAACCTACTTGTGATCCTTCGCTTCCTTTGATCTCCTTTGAGTTGCTCCCATCGCTCCCGCTCAAACTAAATTTGCTCAATTGGTACCTGCCAACATAAATAGAAGATGACAACAATCAAAGCATATGATATATTTATTGTAAACAAATGGAATCGACAACATTTGAACATACATTCATCATAGATATAGACAAAAGTATTGGAAAAGGAACAAACAACTTTATTGATTGATAGAAGGAGAAGTTACACCCAATGTGGTTCGATCTCGTGTCACTCATCCAGCTTAGTCCAAGCCCTCATCACACCAATAGCAACATCAATCCAGTAGCATAACATTACTTAAAAATTATTTCAAGTCCCTAAACCAACAATATTTCTCTATAATATCCAAGCTCCTCGGCTCTATGATGGGAGGTCAATTTATAGATGAATGCAAGTGGTTTTGTCATTAATATGGCATTGAATGGTTTTCCATAATTGGATGATTAGTTTCCATGTTCAAAAGGATGAGAGGATAGAGGATTAGATGATCAATGACTATCCTAAGTCGAGCTCATCTTGATAGGATAGGAGATGGGTTCCTTCTAGAAGGCTCTAGAAAGGAGGAATATACTGAGGATCCAATGAACATTTCGAGGATTCTCGTCCAATGCAGGCTTGAGTGGGCTTAGGTTCTCTATAACAGAACCTTGAATGGGGCTACCTGATATGAAGAGCACTTACCCCTGACCAGCGGTGCGCTGGTGACCCAAAGAAGCACTTCAGCAGGGTTTGAAGTCAGGAAACTGTCATGGATGAAAGCAATCAATGAGGTGGCATGTATAGGGCATGTAGCAACTAAATTAGGGTTTGATAGACCCAATTTAAACTGATCTGATTATCGGGAGTGATGTGCCAAAATAGACCTATAACACTCCCCCCCCTTAGGGGTGGTGGGAGATATACACTCAGTATTGCCTCGTGGGAGGAACATTGCAGAGTTTGTGGATCGCCATTGTCCACAGGGTGTTCGTGTGAAGGGAACAACCATCCCAATCAGTGATCTAGATAGGCTAGAGACACGAGCTATCACCACAACAGTGCTATGGATTCTGGATAGCCAGGCATTCCACCACATCTTTGGTGGGAAAATTATTTTTGTTGAGAGTGTATTGGCAAGGACCTACTATGGGTGGGCCTAAATGACGCTGTCGTCGGTGAAACAAAAACTGAGTCTATGTAGGAGACATGTGAACCACAACTGTGCATTTGGTACAGTGCTATGCGTTTTCTTCTTTGAGAAGATACCTACCATTCGCCCTCATGTATAGAGCTGGGATGGGGGCCCACAAGAGCCCAGGATGCGCTGCTGGGGGTAACTACTGCGGAGAGGGGGAGGAGGGGGGGTCAAGTGTGTGTTCTGACCCAAATTTTTCACACACTGGGATCAGATGCCCCTTTACATAGATGATTATCCTATAGTGGGATGAACTATCAAGGTGATCCTGACCTACCACTTCCACCTGGACGAGCATGGGGACCAGACGGTAAGTGTTAAGTTGCTATTTTTATGGTGCATTTCATATTTTTATCACATGTATATGGTACTGAGTGTAAAATATGTGGTATGTAGATATAACATCGACAAAATCGTCAGGATATGTAGGTTGAGCCACAACACCTGGGGCTATAGATCAGGGAACATCATCGTCACGCCGGGGTCCAGAATACAATGCTCTACTTGCTGACATACGTCATAGATGTGATGTGCTCCTCACCATAGTTTATGAGTGCGGGTGGCATGAGTTAGACGATCAATACACAAATGAGTGTACAAGTCTTCCCTCAGAGTGGCGAGGGATCATGCGGTGCATGGCGATGGTTGGTCAGGCGGTACGTGATCTACGGGCAGGTGGAGTAGAGCCTTTGGTGCGAGATCCACCAGACAGTGACTAGGGACAGGGACATGTGGGTCCCCTTGTTTTGATTTTTGTAACATGTTATGGGCATGTCGAATGTATTTAGAGCTATGGGATCCAAACACTTATATGTTTTATGTGATACATAATGTGATTATGCATCTTTTATATGACGATGATGGTTCACGATGTGTTGTGTTTATGGTTGTTTTTTTGTGGTATACATGTGATAAATGCCAATCTAGAATGTTATTTGCAATGGTATCTACAAAGTTATTTTGGGCTCTAGGAACATGGCTGAAAGTAATGGTTTCAAATTCACGTACCAATAGCTTAACTCGTAGAAATTTTCTAAATAAGACTTGGTTATGCACATGATACACACCATACAATTGCATGACAAGCAACAAGGAATCTAAACGGACATGAAGATGAAGGATGTGATGAGAAAGGGCATCGACTAATAAACCTATCACTACATCATATTCGCCATGGTTATTGGCGGGAGACCTAATGCACATGCCGTTAGACTAGACTAACGTATGCAAGGGGGTGAAAATGGTCCATGTTGCCAAGGCTAGATTCTTGGAGAAGTGACTCGCACTTTCGGCATAACCGATATAAAGTGTGGATGACGGATCCATATGAAAGGTGCAAAAGACAACAAATGAGATGATGCAACCTACCTAAATGCATGATAGAAATAAATACATGCATATCAATGGGATATGCTATGGGTAAAGTTTCTTAAGGTAGAGTGCATTACAAGGATTAGGGAGAAGTTGGCCTTCGAAATCCTCCAGAATATATGCCCCCTTGCCTAAGTCCTTAATAATGATGTAAGGTCCTATCCATAATGATTCGAACTTCTCACGTCCCATGGTATCATGGGGCTGGTCATACACTAGAACAAGATCATCTACATGGAAGGTATGAGGGTGGAGTTTTCAGTCATATTGGGCTTTGGTGTGCTTTTTGGCCGCTTCAATGGTTTGCAAAGAAATACAACGATCTTCAGAGGCACGCTCAAGCATGATAAGTCATTGTTCTAATGGTTGGGTGTTGGGGAGAAGTTCAACCACTAGGTGAAGGGAAGGGATCTCACACTCAATCGGTAATACTGCCTCCTTGTTAGAAAATAACACATTACAGAGCAATGGAACACATAATATATTGCAGAAATATAAACATAGAAAACGCATAAAACAAGAGAGACACAGATATAAGTGGTTCACCCAGTTTGGGCTACTTCCACGGAGAAACAACCAGTCCTTCCTTTTATATTATCCAATGAACTAAAGAGATACAACTTACAGCAAATCTGCTGTAATTCCCTCTTTGCTCTCAATCTCCTCTCTCTTCCTCACTCAGAATACAAATATGTATAGACACAATAAAATTCCCTCATATATAGTGAGGGGTTGCCTTCTAGGGCAAAAAACCCTAAATTAAACATAGCTTCTACCATCAGATCTCCGTCTAATGAATGGCCCAGATTGAATACGAAATTACAACATTTTACAAGGCAATTTTACATCTATTCTTAGCTTTGGGGGTGCTGGCCCCAATCCCCCCGCTAGGGGGGGGGCTCCCAAAGGTCGCAATCACCCCCCGTGGACCCCCTATGCAGCGAATATTTTAAGGGCGGCGTTGTCGCTGCATTATGAATTGGGGTCCAATGCGGCAATACCTTTGAATACATAAGATAATCAGGCTCCACACCCAACAATCTCCCACTTGGAGACTGATTATAGCAACTCCACCACTGCTTCATTTGCTAGACAATGACTCCACTTTGGACCTTACTGTTTCTCGTCTTCTTCGTCATACTTGAAGACCAATTGAAACTGAGCAAATTCTCAGTTTCTCCCTGGTTACAACTTTTGTTAAAATATCTGCAGGATTCTGGCTAGTGTGTATCTTTTCCAGCTTCAACTGTCCATCTTCCAACGCTGACCGTATGAAATGGTACTTGAGCTGTATATGTTTAGTCATGGAATGAAATGCAGAGTTCTTTACAAGATGTATGGCACTCTGGCTGTCACTGTATAACTTGCCCAACTCCTGCTTCTTACCCAATTCATCCAAAAACCTTTGTAACCAAATAATTTCTTTATTATCCTCTGTATCAGCAACATACTCTACTTCTGTTGTTGAGAGTGCAACAACACTTTGCAGTTTTGAGACCCAGCTGGCAGTTGTTCCACCTACAGTAAACACATACCCTGTTGTGCTCCTCCTGTTATCTCTATCACCCACCATATCTGCATCAACATATCCCTGTAGAGCAATGTTTGAACCACCAAAGCATAATTCTTGATTTGTGGTACCTCTCAAATGCCTGAGCATCCACTTCACCACCATCCAATGTTCTTTTCCTGGATTGTTCATGTACATGCTTACAACTCTCATTGGATGTGCAATATCAGGCCTTATGCAGACCATTGCATACATTAAGCTTCCAACTGCTGATGCATATGGAACTTTAGACATATGAGCCATTTCTTCTCGAGTCTTGGGACACTCCTCCTTACTTAATTTGAAATGGCTAGCCAAAGGTATACTAACTGGTTTTGCATTCTGGATATTAAACCTTTTGATCCAGGTGGATATTGGTGGCCACCTGCCAAGTCTACCTGGACCCCCACCATTGTCTTTCTCAGCATTTTCAGTTTCCTTAATTGTAGCACAACTTACTATTTTTAGCAGTTTTTCGGGTCCTGAACTTCCGGAGCCATTTTGAGGCCCTAAACGACGTTTTTTGGGGAATCCAGGGGCAACATGGGTCCATGGAATAGACCGATGTTGCCCGTTCCAACAATGATAGTGCTCAGATAGATCTTTCTAGTGATCTATTGTACGCGTCAAACGGAGATCATATGCCAAAGTTACGACCCCGGGAAGTTGGTGTACCAATTTACCCCCAAACGGGGCCCACAGTTTGGCGTTTCATCTCCTAGGGTTAGGTTTTGGAATGTTAAGGGATTTCCATTGTTTCTCAACAATAAATAGGCCTTCGAGCCTCATTGTAACACAGTTCAGAGGCATGTAGCCACCACATCTCTTCTCAGAGATAAGCTACCATCGCCCTAGCTGGTTTATTTCCATTTCTGGTTGTAAGCATATTTCAGCATTTTCCATTAATGAAATGAAGTATTATTTCCGTTGCATCTTTGTGTATATGGTTATCTCTGTAATTTGTTGCGTTCCTGTTTAAATCTGGATCAGTGGTATCAGAGCGGTCTGCTTTTTCTCTGTTTTTCTTTGCATGTCCCCAACAAGGTCGGGATATAAGGAGTTAGGGCTTGAACTGGTTGAACCTTTGCAAGACCAGCCTCGCAAATCCCGACGGCCTCCCATGGCGGACGAGAAGAAAGACGAGGGGGCAGGAGATCCCATCAAAATCTTGCTCGAAGAAGCCCTCGAGCGACAACGGAACGCGATGATGGACAACTTTGCCCAGATCCTTCAGCGGCTACCCAGAAGCAATGCATCGGCTTCCAGCAGCTACTCTGGAAACGCCACACCCTTTAAGGTACAAGTTAATTTTGAAATCCCCATATTCGAGGGTCAGATAAACACAGATGCCGTAGATAAATGGTTAAATCTGCTAGAGGGTTATTTTTCTGTTCATGAATTTTCGAGTCGGGAAAAGATTGTTTTTGCTCTTCTCAAAGCAGCCCCCCACGTCAAGGACTGGTGGGAAACCTACTGTGAACAGAAGGATGAAAGTACTGGCTCACTATTTTCAGCCGCACCCACCTGGGATTCGTTTCGGGATGCCATCAAGGAGCAATACTACCCTGTCGGAAGCTATGAGGATGAATACATAAAGTGGACCACGCTGCGGCAGGGAAGGGACCAAGACGTGCCGGAGTTCACCAATCTTTTCCATACCCTTCGCACAAAGTTGGGTATCAAGGACTCGGAGCAACATTTGATACTCAAATACCGTGGCTGCCTGCACAAGTACATCCAGGAAGAAATACAATTCCTAAACATCCCCTCACTCGGCGCAGCATACCGATATGCTGTCAAGGTCGAGCAGAAGTTTAAACAAAAGAAGCGAGACTTTAGATCTGCAAATCCGAAGCAGGGGAAAGGTGCCCCTAAACCACAGAACAAAGGACAAAGCCAAGGCGGGACAGCCCAAGACAACCAGCCGAAGCCGCAAGCAAAGAACAGTGCCGCGAAGCCGAAAAAGGACACTGGAAAATGGTGCGAGTTCCATAAGAGCTCCACTCACAACACAAGTGAGTGTCGGGCCAAGCAGTCACTGGTGGCTGAGCTAAAGGTTTCAGAATCAGATGCATGTTTCGACTCTGAGTCAGAACCCGATAAGGGGTATGAAAAAGGGAAGTAGATCATTGATGTGGATCCCAGCGCCACTGTTGCTACCGCAAAGATCCAGAGAAATGAACCCGAAGATCCAGAGGAAGAGGAGCGTCTCTTCCACTCCTAGATGTGGGTAAAGGGCTCCCCGATACAGTTCATTGTTGATAGCAGGAGTCAAAAGAACCTCATTTCGGCAGAGGTCGTGAAGCGGTTGGGCTTACCGACCACAGCACATCCACAACCATACACCATTGGGTGGCTTCACCAAGGACGAGATCTTCGCGTGAGCCAGCAGTGTCGCCTTCCATACAACATCAAGCCCTTCACGGATGAGGTATTGTGTGACATTGCTCCCCTTGAAGTTTGTGATGTATTACTAGGACAACCATACTTGTGGAAGCGACATGCTGTGTATGAATCAAGGCCCCGTGCTGTTATTATTACATTGGGAAATAAGTTGTTCAGGATACCAGAGGTAGCACCACCTGCGCCCTCTCTTTGATTACTGCAAAACAATGCAGTAAGATCATTTCCAAAACCAGGAAATTTGTTTTCCTGATGATACGCCCTCAAGGAAAGAAGAAGACAGTGGCCGCGGCCTCCAAACGGGGTCCCTCTGCACGACAACTACAGATGGACAAGGTTGTGGAGGAGTACGAGGACATCTTCACCTCCCCGACAGGGGTTCCTCTGCACTGTCAAGTCAAGCACTCCATCGATCTGACCCCAGGTGCGCCGCTACCCAATGGACCAATTTATCGGCGCTCCGTTCTGGAGAACGATGAAATCAAGAGGCAGATTCAGGAGCTCCTGCAGAAAGGTCACATCCGTCCGAGTTCATCGCCCTGTGGGAGCCCGATCGTGTTGGTACAGAAGAAGGATGGGACGTGGAGACTCTGTATTGACTATCGGGCGCTGAACAAGATCACTGTCCGTAATAGGTACCCGATCCCGCAGATTGATGACCTCCTAGACCAACTAAAGGGGGCGAAATATTTCAGCAAGATCGATCTGAAGTCAGGATATCAACAGGTACCAATCGAACCCTCCGATGTGTGGAACACTGCCTTCAAATCCAAGGAGGGCCTCTTCGAATGGTTGGTCATGCCTTTCGGATTGACGAATGCTCCTGCAACCTTTATGAGGCTAATGGATGACATCTTGCAGCCATTCACCAACTCCTTTGTAGTAGTATACTTGGATGACATTCTGATCTTCAGCCAGAGTTGGGAAGAGCACCTCCACCACATCCGACAGGTTCTCCAAACACTGCGGCAACACAAGCTATGTGCCAATTTGGAGAAATGCACTTTTGGCATGACCCAGGTTCAGTATCTGGGATACATCATTGATGAACAGGGGGTGCATGTCGATCCGGCCAAGATCCAAGTCATTCGGGATTGGCCCTCTCCAACCACTCTAACAGAGCTCCGCAACTTTCTAGGTCTTGCCAACTTCTACCACAGGTTTGTGTTGGGGTTTTCTCATATTTCTTGGCCCTTGAGTCAAGTCACCAAGGGCGGGGCGGAAGCAAAATTCTTTTGGTCTGAATCTCAACAGAAGGCATTCAGGGAATTGAAGGATCGCCTCTGCACAACACCAGTGCTCGCGTTACCAGATTTACAACAACCATTTGAGGTCGAGACAGATGCCTCTGACTATGCTATTGGGGCAGTCCTTACTCAACATGGACATCCAGTGGCATATCACAGTGAAACACTTTCAGACACAGTCCGGAAGTACCCCACTTAAAGAGATGTATTCCATTGTACAGGCCTGCCGACAATGGAAGCATTACATTTTGGGGAAGGAAACGGTCATCCACACAGACCACCGACCTCTGCAGTTCATACAGACCCAAGGGAAATTGCAGAATGATCGCCATCAGAAGTGGTCTACATACCTGCAACAGTTTCACTTGAATATCAAGTATAAAAAGGGCAGCACCAATAATGTTGCAGATTGCCTCAGTCGGCCACCGATCATGGCGCTGACCACTGTGCTCAACTCTTGTGGGCACGAGACTGCTGATTGGCCACTTCTCTACAAAAGCGACCCAGAATTCGGCCACACATACCAGACACTCTTGGAAGGTCGGCATGTTGCAGATTTTCACCTCTAGGACGCCCTATTATGCCACCTCGGTCACCTTTGTGTTCCTTCAAGCGAGCGTGCCAAGATGATTTGGGAAGCACACTACAGTCGGGCTGCTGGGCATTTCGGGGTCGAGAAAATAGTGGCAGTACTGCAAAATTATTTCTATTGGCCAAATCTTCGACAAGATGTTGGGAAGTACATCCGATCATGTACTGCCTGTGCCATTGCCAAACCGACCATTAAGAAGCACAGCCTCTATACCCCGTTGCCTACCCCTAGTCGACCTTGGGAATCCATCTCCATGGATTACATGTCAGGCCTTCCTTCCACTAAGCATGGAAATGACTGTGTTTTTGTGGTCGTTGACAGGTTCTCGAAGATGGCCATTATGATGGCCTGCAAGAAGAATATCACAGCAGAAGCCACTGCTAAACTCTTCTTTGAGCTAGTGTGGGTGCACTTTGGGATCCCACAGTCTATCATATCAGATCGGGACAGTCGGTTTCTCAGCACATTTTGGTCCAGTCTCTGGTCAATGCTGGACACCAAACTCACGAAGTCCACAGCCTTCCATCCTCAAACTGATGGCCAGACAAAGGTTGTCAACAGGATGATTGTGCACATTCTGCGCATGTATAACTCAAAGCATCCACGCACATGGTATGAGAGCCTCCCCTATGTTCGACACAGCTACAACCGAGCTCTTCACAGCTCCACTGGCCATAGCCCTTTTCAGGTGGGTTTGGGATTCCAGCCACTATGCCCCATTGATGTGGCCATGCCCCTTGCAGCTACTCACATGAATTCAGCTCATGTCCAATCCGAAACAGATAAGGCCACCAGCTTCATTGAGCGCATCCAACATATTCGCCAGCGGGTCCATGACATTCTTGAGAAATCAAATGCCAAGTACAAGCAGCGACATGATCAACACCGGGTGCCACACAAGTTTCAGGTGGGCGACAAAGTCTGGTTGCATTTGCAAAAGGAATGCCTTACTGGAGCCTATCGGAAATTGAGACCACTCCGATATGGTCCTTACACCATTACTAAGGCGATGGGAGACAATGCATTTGAGCTCAGCATTCCCCCATTCCTTGGCCTGCACCCAGTGTTCAATGTGGACCGCCTTCGGCCATACTTTCCACCATTGCTAGACACATCCAACATTGCAGAACAGCTCAAACCCACAGAATTAAATCCAGATTGCATGGAACAAGCTGCAACTGATCGGATCATGGACACACAGATCAAGAACACTCGCCAACAGAATATCCAACTGTATCGAGTTGTCAAAGCAGGCCAACTCCTTCAGCAGGGCAAGTGGCTCACCAGGGAACAAGTTCAGCAGAAGTTTCCTCATCTCATGGAGGAGCTCAACGCAATGGGGACCATTGCTTCCTAAGGGGGGAGGAATGATCCAGGTGGATATTGGTGGCCACCTGCCAAGTCCACCTGGACCCCCACCATTGTCTTTCTCAGCATTTTCAGTTTCCTTAATTGTAGCACAACTTACTATTTTTAGCAGTTTTTCGGGTCCTGAACTTCCGGAGCCGTTTTGAGGCCCTAAACGACGTTTTTTGGGGAATCCAGGGGCAACATCGGTCCATGGAATGGACCGATGTTGCCCGTTCCAACAATGATAGTACTCGGATAGATCTTTCTAATGAGCTATTGTACGCGTCAAACGGAGATCATATGCCAAAGTTATGACCCCGGGAAGTTGGTGTACCAATTTACCCCCAAACGGGGCCCACAGTTTGGCGTTTCATCTCCTAGGGTTAGGTTTTGGAATGTTAAGGGTTTTCCATTGTTTCTCAACGATAAATAGGCCTTCGAGCCTCATTGTAACACAGTTCAGAGGCATGTAGCCACCAAATCTCTTCTCAGAGATAAGCTACCATCGCCCTAGCTGGTTTATTTCCATTTCTGGTTGTAAGCATATTTCAGCATTTTCCATTAATGAAATGAAGTATTATTTCCGCTGCATCTTTGTGTATATGGTTATCTCTGTAATTTGTTGCGTTCCTGTTTAAATCCGGATCACCTTTTCAACACCTTTTCTATGTACTCACTTTGAGACAATGTTAATTTGTGATTCTTCCTGTCTCTAGTTATTCTCATACCAAGGATTTGTTTTGCAACACCCAATTCCTTCATTGCAAATGAGTTTGCCAATTTTCTTTTGAGCACATTTATTTCATGCATGTTAGAACCTGCAACAAGCATGTCATCTACGTACAATAACAATATAATATAGTTGCCATCATTTTGCCTTTTGAGATAAACACAATGATCAGAGTGACATCTAGTATAACTTTGTTCAGACATAAACCTGTCAAATTTTAGATACCACTGGCTTGGAGCCTGTTTTAAGCCATACAAGCTCTTCTTCAACCTGGACACTAGTTTCTCCTTCCCTTTTACCTCATATCCTTGTGGCTGCTACATATATATCTCTTCCTCCAAATCCCCATGGAGAAAGGCTGTCTTTACATCTAATTGCTCAAGATGCAAATTTTCAGTTGCTACTAGACTTAAAATAGTTCTGATTGAAGTCATTTTAACAACAAGAGAAAATATCTAATCAAAGTCTATACCATTTTTCTGTGCAAACCCTTTCACCACAAGTCTAGCTTTATACCTTTTTCTACCTCCATTTTCTTCCTTCAACTTGTAAACCCATTTATTCTGCAATGTTGTTTTACTTACAGGCAACCTGACTAAGTCCCAAGTCTAGTTATGTGCTAAGGAGTCCATCTCTTCTTTCATGGCTTGCTCCCACTTCTTCCTGGTTTCTACCTGCACTGCTTCTTCATAACATTCTGGTTCACAAGAATCGGTCAACAATACATAATATAATGAAGGAGAGTATCATTCAGGGGGTCTACTTATCCTTGTAGATCTTCTAACACCACTTTTAGGTGTTTGAGGTGCTTGTTGCTATTGTGGTTGTTGTTTTGGTTGTTGATCATTATGATTTTCAGGCATCATCACTTTTTCTGTGATCTCATCAAGCACTTTGTATTCTATGTTTTCTTTTTCCTGTTTCTTTTCCTGCAGCTGATCCTTATACAAAACTTTTTCATTGAATATGACATCTCTACTCCTAATGATTTTGTGTTTTTCATAATCATAAAAGAGATAACCGAAATCATTAACACCATATCCAATAAAGGTACATTTCTTTGATTTTGCCTCAAGCTTTGTTCTATTTTTTTTATTAATGTGGACAAAGGCTTCACAACCAAAAGTCTTTAAAAAAGAGTAGTTTACCTTTTTACCTGTCCATGCCTCCTCTGGAATACCACCATCCAAGGAACTTGAAGGCTCTCTGTTTATTAGATAAACAACAGTATCTACAGCATCTGCCAAAAATTGTAAAGGCAATCCTACATGCAATATCATGCACCTTGCATGCTCCATGATTGCCCTGTTCATCCTTTCTGACACACCATTTTCTTGTGGTGTTCTTGGCACTGTGTTATCTCTACGAATTCCATTCTTTGAACAATACCTATCAAACCCTTTGCTGCAATATTCACCTCCATTGTCTGATCTGAGACACTTCAACCTTTTTCCTGTCTCATTTTCAACCAAAGCTTTCCATTTCTTGAAAGTATCAAATACATCAGATTTATTTTGAATACAATAAATATAGGTTTTTCTGGTTGCATCATCAATAAAAGTAACATAATAACAAGAGCCACCAAGAGATGATACCTGATCAGGTCCCCATACATCTGTATGCACAAGCTCTAATTTTTCGCTCTTCATTTCTTTCCCAACTCTAAGGAATCCGACTCTCTTCTGTTTTCCATAAACACAATTCTCACAGAATTTTAAATCAACATGCTTCAAACCTGGCAACATATTTCTTGAGTGAAGAATCTACATCCCCTTCTCACTCATGTGCCCAAGCCTATGATGCCACAATTCCGTATCTTCACTTATAAAGGTTAAAGCATTAACAAAATTAGAAATACCATTGCATAAATACAATGTACCAACCTTTCCTCCTTTCGCAATTACCAGGGATCCTTCAGTGACCTTCCAGGTTTTATCTATGAAAGTAGTTATGCAACATTCACCTCCCAACTGCCCTATTAAAATCATATTTTTCTTCAGATCTAGAACATGCCTTACCTCCTTCAATAGCCATTGATTGCCATTCTGATGTTTTATGAAAACTGTACCCATTCTAATGATTTTACAGGGTTTATTGTCACCCAATCGAACATGTCCAAAATCTCCTTGAACATAATCATGAAAATGTTTCCTATCAGGTGTGGCATGGAATGAGGCCCCTAAATCTACCACCCAGGCATCAATAATATTTTCTAAAGAAAGAATTAAAGCATCTTGCAACACATCACCTATTACATTCGCTTCATGATTATTTTGTTGCTGTGCGTCTCCTTCTTTTCCCTTCCGAGACTTGCAGTCTTTCTTCATGTGTCCTTTCTTCTTGCATTTCCAGCACACTGTCCCCAATCTGGACTTGGATCTGCCTTTTCTTGACTTACTGCGATATCCTAGGCTCTTTGCTCTTTCCATTTTTCTTCCCCTAATCTCTACAGTCAAAGAATTACCTGATGTCTCACCGGAGCTTTTCCGTCGCATTTCCTCACTAAGGATTGCACCGACAACATCATCAAACTTTAAAGTACTAGATCCAGAGACAAAGTTACTAATGGTCATAACTAAACCATTCCAACTTTCTGGCAATGAGCACAAAAATAACAGAGCCCTAACTTCATCATCAAAAGTTACCCCTATAGAACTTAACTGATTGGTAACTGTATTAAACTCATTTAAATGATCAGTAATAGATCCACCTTCTAACATCTTCATATTAAATAAACACTTCATAAGAAATACCTTATTTGAGGCCGAGGGTTTTTCATATAGTTTGGCCAATGTCGACATTAAACCCTCTGTTGTTGTTTCCTTTGAGATATTAAATGCTACCGACGCCGTTAGGCACAACCGTATTGTTCTAAGTGCTTTTTTGTTAAGAATATCCCATTCTGTGTCTTTCATACTCGTTGGCTTCTTTGTCTTTCCGCTCAATGGTTGGTACAGATCTCTCTGGTACAAATAATCTTCCATCTGCATCTTCCACAGCTGGTAGTTTTTGCCGTTAAATTTTACAACCCTAAACCTACCATCTTCCGCCATTGCTCCCACTCAAACCAGGAATCCTTCTCTCTTGCAATTTTATCAGCCAAATAGACCTTTGGCTCTGATAACCATTGTTAGAAAATTATATATTACAGAGCAATGGAACACATAAAATACTGCAGAAATATAAACACAGAAAAGGCATAAAACAAGAGAGACACAGATATAAGTGGTTCACCCAGTTTGGGCTACGTCCATGGAGAAACAGCTAGTCTTTCCTTTTATATTATCCAACAAACTAAAGAGATACAACTTACAGCAGATCCATTGTAATTCCATCTTTGCTCTCAATCTCCTCTCTCTTCCTTACTCATAATATATATATGCATAGACGTAATACAATTCCCTCATATATAGTGAGGGGTTGCCTTCTAGGAAAAAAACCCTAAATTAAACATAACTTCTACCGTCAGATCTCCGCCTAATGAATGACCTAGATTGACTATGAAATTACAACATTTTACAAGGCAATTTTACATCTATTATTAGCTTCGGGGGCACTGCCCCTAATCCCCCCACCAGGGGGGGCTCCCAAAGGTCACAACCCCCCCTGGACCCCCTCTGCAGCGAATATTTTACGAGCGGTGTTGCCACCCCATTACGAACTGGGGTTCAATGCAGTGATAGCTTTGAATACAGAAGATAATTAGGCTCCACACCCAACACTCCTCACCAAAAACATGGTGGAAAGGAGTGAATCTGGTGGTGGTTTTAACAGAAATTCTATATGCCCACAAAGCTGGGAAGAGCATAAGATGCCAGTTGGTTTTGTGCTTATTCATCGTCCGCTGAAGCATTGTTTTGAGAATATTGTTGAATGATTCAACTTGTCCATTACCTTTGAGGTAAGAAGATGATGAATACTAGTGTTAGAAGCCCAACAACGAGGATAGCTCATCCCATACCTCATCTTCAAAATATTGGCCATGGCTGGAGACCAATTGATTCAAAACCCTGCATTGAGCGATAACATGGTTAAAAAAGAAAAGGCCACGATAGCCACCGTGTTGTTGAACGTAGGCATGGCCTCGGCCCATTTGGTAAAATAGTCAACTGCCACTATAATATACTTATGGTTATTAATGGATGGTGGTTAACACTCCATAAAATCAATGGCCCATTTACAAAAAGGACTGACTGTGATGACAGGATGGAGGGGAATTGGTGGCGCTCTTTCCTTTGGGGAAAAATGCTGGCAGTTGGGGTAGTGTTTGATTGCCTCAATGAAATCTCTAAAGAGAGAAGGCCAAAAGTAACTAGTGTGCATGATTTTATGGGCAGTGGCCATACCAAAGAGGTGACCACCACAAGCACCATTGTGACAGGCATTAAGCACTCTCTCTACTTCAGGATGGGTGAGACAACGACGAAGGATAGAATCCACACCGCGACGATATATATCATCATTGATGAGAAGGTAGCGAGGGGCCTGGTATCAAATTCGTCGTTGATCATCACGGGTGAGATGGGGGGCGAATTTTTGGGTTCATAAATATGTAAGGATGTCTCCATACCAAGGATCATCCAAAGTGATGGTGAACAAGTGTTCATCGGGGAGCTCGTCATTAACCAGTGGATCATGTGCACGAATTGGTAATTTAGAAATGAGTTCGGCAAGGGCCAAACCTTTCTTACTCTTAGGTGTAACAAACTCAAGATCGAACTCCTGGAGGATGATGATCCAATGTGAATACTTCCCATTAATGATATGCCAAATCAATAGGAAGGCCATGGGGTTGGAGTTTGTCACGACCCTAGTGGTACACATAAGGATATAGTGACGAAGCTTCTAGACGATGAACACGATAGCCAACACCAAATTCTCTTCAAGAGAGTAGTTCACAAGGGGACCTACAAGGTTCTTACTGACATAGTAGATAACGTGCTCATTCCGATCGTCATCTTCCTGAATAAGGACCCCAATGACTGAATGGACGGAAGCTGAGATGTACAGGATGAAATCCTTCATGAATTTAGGGGGACTGATTAAGGGAGCGGAAGTGAGAGCACAATTTAGGGCATCAAAAGACTTTTGAGAATAATCATCCCAAACAATGAAATGGTCAAGCAAAGGAGTCTAAGAAACCCATGCACGATGGTTGCATAGTTAGGCATGGACCTGCGAAGGAAGTTGGCTTTGAGTTGAAGGCTTTGTAACTGGCACAAGGTACGAGGAGGTGGTAGCTCAAGAATGGCTTGAACTTTTAGGGGGTCAAGAGTGATATCGTATGTCGACATAATGAAGCCTAACAGAAGACCGCCAGGAACATAAAAGACACATTTCAACAGATTAATACGGATGTTATACTTGCGACATTAGAGGAAAATGGTGCGCAAATCATGAATATTGTGCCCAAGAGCTAGAGCGAGTGGTGAGATCGTCAAGGTAAACAAGGATAAGGTGTTGTTATGAAACCAGCTCAAGAAAAGATAGAAAAGATAGATCAACGCCTTAGAATTTAGCCTCTTCGAGGGGGCAACCTCCTTTACATTACATAAATGAACAATTCTCCGATGATACAAATGAAAAGACCTCCTTTCTATATATAGGAGTCCAAGGGGTCATAACATAATCAGAGCCGACATAACAATCATAATGTAAGGGCACAATAATAACAATAGTGGGCTTCTATGGGCTATGGTGTCTATCATCTAGACATCGGGGGATGGATCACGATGGTGGGATTAAAGTCTCCATGTTCTGGTGTACTAGTGGTACCAGAATCCATAGGTAGAGGAGTAGATGATCCACTACAAGTGGCCTCGAAGTCACAAAGCACTTGGAGGCAATCATGAAATTCATCGAGACGAGGGAAATAATGGGAATAATGACCATAATGATCGTACAAGGCACAAGGGTGATTTGTGCGCAATGTTTTAAGTCTTTTGGCTGAATCCGATAAGGTAACTTGGACCTCAAGGATATTAGACTCAGGAAACGTTTCATGAACCAAAGGTTTGAGATGAGGAAGTTCAGGATAGTTATTGGTGGCATGCCCAACCACATCACACAAAGCGCATGGAGGTGTCAAATTTGGAGGCTTAGGAGCTGGAGGTGCTTGGGGAGCCTTGTCCTTAGGTTCCTTCTTCTTGGCTTTGCCCCCCTATCCAAATGCTTTTGCAACAGGAGTGGGTTCCTGTTGAGGTTGCGGTGGAACTGGAGCAGCAACAGGGGTTGTAGGAACTAGTTGAACTAGGGTCAAAGCATGATATGGTATGATCTGACAAGGCGGAGTGCTCACTGGGGGATAATTGTACCAGACTGGGACCCCCCAAAGTCATATTAGGGAGACTCAATGAACCCATGACTGGGACAAAAAAGATTTCAGGAGGATGAAACAAGAAAGGTATCAATCTTGCAGGGTAATGTCCCGAAAAAACAACTCCTAGATGGTTAATACCTAGAGGAATAGTGCATGGTGGGAACAAAGGAGAGGCACCCACAAAAGGAGGAGGTCCTGGTGGGGTGGATCCGGATGGCTTGGCTGAGATGGTAACAACAAGGTGCTGAGGAGCAGGCTATTGACCAGAGGTAATAGACTACTTTTGAGTAGCCTTTGATGCTTGTAACATGCAAACACTCAACGAGTTGGGCTCAGAGATGGGAGGGGAAGGACTTGGGAAAGCACCCAACAAGGTGGAATCTTTGTAGACTCTAGGTGAAACACCAGTCAAAGGGGTGGAAGAATGCTTGCTAGATATCGATGAGATAATGGACTCAGGGGAGGTTAAGGATGACAACTCGTAATATGTCAACTGATCGATAGTGACGATCTTCCCTTCATGGGGGAAGCACATCTTGCGGAAAACCGCAGACGCAACGACTGACATGGCGTATGTGTAACTACAACCCAATAGAATATTGTAATCTAGAGGGGCATCAATAACCTTAATGTCTACATTGACAGTCTTGCCCGCAAGAGTCACTGGACAATTGCGATACATGCCAAGAGGCTGGGAGGGGTGACTGTCCCAAGCACACAAAGTGATGGTGGATGGGGCCAGTTCGGGTGACTTGAGTTTCTTCCAAATAGCAGCGGACATCATGCAAGTGGATGTGCCTTTGTCAATAATGCATCGGGAGATGATGGCATTACGGACTCAGACTGGTATCTAGAAAGCAACAGATGGAGGTAATGGAGGATGTTTTGATGCATCAATAGGAAAGAAAATCAAACAATCGTCTTAAGGATCTACTGTGCCCAAAGTAGTTAGGAAAGATTTCTTTTGAGATGGGCATGACTAGAGAACCTCTAGTGTTGACATGGAAGTAGGTGACTGTGCCAAGTCCTCTACTATACTGTATGTGTGGGAAACTTGGTTAGAATCCATGTTACAACGTAATGGCCGCTTGGGGATCTTGGATATTGACTCAAATTTAGGTTTAGGGATCTATAACAGATCATTTGGTGTGGTAAGAGGCTTAGTAGATTCTTTGGTTTTAGTCTCAGTTGCGAACGAATTCGATGGCTTGTCGTATTGATGCGACTGAGTTTGCAAGTTGACACCGAAGATATTGACCTCATCACAATTCATCAAGAGGATCTGGTAGTCACCAGGACCAGAAGGTTGGGGAGGGTGGGCTGCTTGACCTTGCTAAGGTTGAGTAGCAACAAATCCTTGCTGAGGGAAAGGATTTATAAGCACAACCAATTGAGATGGTGTAGGATTCTGAGGCAATTGCTGCAAGTGCAATTGACCTCTAGAAGCTGCTTGGGCTTCCCACATTTGGTGCATCTGAGGTAAGAGGGGACACTCATGAGTATAATGGCCATGTACACCAAAACATGCACAAGGCTTGTTCGTACAAACAACCTTGTTCTGCTTGGGCTGGTTTCCCTATTGTTGGTTGTTGGTGTTACGCTGGTTCCCCTGGGGTTGATTAGGTTGATTACCCTGGTTACCTTGGTTACCCTTATTACCCTTCCCCTTATTATTTTTCTTTGAATTTTGGGGATTGGTCGCACTCTGCTGTGCATACACTTGACCCTGAGGGGGCTGTGGCTGCTGGGGATGAGGATGCATGGGAGGCTGCGGGGGCTAATGCTTAAGGGATTGGAGTACTCCGTGGTGCATAGGTGTAAGATGGTGAAGGGAAATGGTCTGGTAGACAGGTTGATCACTAGCTGGCCCTCACATCTATTGACGTGGTTGGGTGAATGCATAAGATGTGATTTGTCCTGAATACATGTTTCTGGCAGGAGGGGGATAAATGTTGGAGGAATTGGTGCCCCCCTACGACTGGCCATAACCTTGTTGAGTATACGGTGAAGGATGTGAAATAGCTCCAACGATACCGTCGACGGCTTGAGATGCCCCTGGTGCATTGGTACTGCCAGGATGAGGGAGGTCTGGTATAATGATATAGACATAACCAAATTGAGCATAAATCAAGTCATATCTCAGAGCGGTCTGGAGAGCTTCTTCCTTTGTCTGAGGAAAGTGAGACGTGACATATTTGGCAATGGGTGCTAAAAGAGTCCTAAGAAACCAATCAAGGTAGACACGATCTTCAAAGGAAGGAGCATGACACATGCTCCTCCTTCTACGCAATTCCTAGACATGGTTAGAAAGATGGGTGGCAGAGGACTGACAAAATGTGGTCAAGAGCTCCGTATCGATGTCGTAACGGAGAGATAACTAAAAATATGAAAGGAATGATTTAGTAAGCATCGCAAAAGTGGAATGAGAAGCAGAGGGCTGGTCAATGTACCACTTCACAGCATCTCCAGTGAGTGTGCGTTGGAACAACCGAAGACGAATGGAGTCATCAGTGATGAAATTAGACGAACACCACATATGGAAGGAGCAGACGTTATTAGTGGGGTCCTCTCCAGAATTATCCTCAAATTTGGGGATATCTGAGGGGAAGATTAGTCGGCATAGCTGGCCAACCAGCATCGTGGTGCATGGGGTCGTTAATCAGTTGGTTAAAATATGGGAGACTTAACCCAGCCAAGAAAGGTAACAAAGGGGATAACAGAACAGTTCCTGTAATGGTTCTGCTAGATGTGACTACCGGGATAGAACCAGAGCCACCACCAGGTTGGTTTCCTGCACCTGCAATGGGTCTTGACATGGTGATGGTATGCGGTGAAGGAGGCTCAGAATCGGATGAGGAATCAGATGAACCAGAAGAAGAGTCAGTATGGGGACTTGGGGGATGAATAACTCGAACCTTGCGGGGAGGAGTAATACGTCCAAGCGGAAACTGAGGATGAACACCTAAAAGTCTCCACGAAAAATTCCTTGGTGGTGCAATGGTTATAAGACACAAGTGACACAGAAATGGTGAAGGGATATATACAAATTGTCTCTGTCTCTGTTTGGGGAGATAAGTTAATTAAGTCTTGGGTTGGCGATGTAAACGAAGCACCCTTCGCTTAAGGTGTGCTTGTGTGTGCAAGTGTGTTTATTAATTAATCCCAGATTGTGTTTGAAAAAAGAAAAAAGATTGTTGAAATAAACTAAAATTAAAAATAGAAAATGAACAAATCAACTATATAAAACCGTACCCAAACTAGGTTTGTAAACACTATGCTAGTTGGTGGCAAAATCAACTGAAAACACACAAAAAAGGCCAAGAGATCTAAGAGTTGGTGTGACTGGGATACAATGACACTATGCTACTGGAAAGTGGTGCAACAACAACAAAAACCAGTGAGGAAAATTGCTGCAAAATATAAGGAGATGGGTTTGAAATATAGGGAAAATAGTGGCAGCCTAAGGAAAATGACCAAACTAGGTTCAAGAGGGAACTTTGGATGGAAACAACCTATCTTTGAAAATCTAAAAGTGGAAGGTACAAATATGGAAAATATGGCTGAAAGCTCTGCAAAAACTCAAAATTCTTACTCAGCTAAACTCCTCTTATAAAGGTGGAAGAGTACTATAAGCCCTAAGGAGATAAATTCCACTTCGACGAGAAAAATATAGTAGATCAAGGCCTAAGCGGGATAAGATAGTGGTCAACCAATCCAATAGACTGCTCTCGAGAAAACTTAGAAAAAGATCAAAAAAATTCCTAGAAACCCTAAAATTGCAGGTACTAACCTGATTCAGAGGATATCACACTTTTTGGGCTAGAAAGTGTTTTCTGGACCTCCAGATCACAAGATTAGGGCAGAAAAGTGGGATTTCTGCTCAGTTCTTAGGTGGCAAGTCTCGGAAAAATTTGTCGTCTCTTTCGCGATTGGTTCCTGTGACCTGTAGAAATAACCATAAAACTTACGGAAGTTAGAAATTTGACTGATTTAGGGTTAGAATTCTAGTAAACAACATTAAGAGATTGAAAAAAGAAAAACTCTAAGCTGAAAACTGAAGGTCACCCAGGTTTCTGAATCAGAATTAAAAACGCAGTGGAGTCACTATTTGTTATGTAGTGTTTTTCTCAAAGGTGTATGAAAAGTAACCACTTTAGACTATGGATGACAAACAAACCTAACAGTCAAAATGGCTATTAAACAGTGTACATCTGCAACAAATGATAGAAACAAAACCTGCCAAAGCCTTGATCTATGCAACATAAATAGTTAAAAAACAAAATGGAATAAGAAAATAAGCGCAAGTAACTCCAATAATCCAATGGAAACCAGATATATAAAGAATATATTTTATTAGATGACACCTATGAAGGGAACAAATAATGTTACCAATCCCCCTCTATGGGATGGGTTCTTGTCTATCCTCAAAGTCTTCAGCTATTGTAGAGTCTCCCTCCTCTATAATATGTAAAACCCAACAAAAAAAATGCTTGAGCTCAATGAGAACTCAAATGGAAAAGAAAGTGGTGTGTGACAATGATAATAATAAGAGCTACAATAGTGAGTGCAACAATGAAAATGATTGAAAGTGAAGAATGAATATAAAACCCTCCAATTTATAGCAAAATATTAGGTTATCCTTGAATAATGAGAAATAATAAAATATTATTAACCAAATTCTAGAATTAACCATTTGGAATATTTTATTATATTTGGTTGGAGGGAAAAAGTATTTAAATTGGTTAAATACTTTTATTTAGAAATAATAAATAAATAAATGATTTATTTATCATCTCAAGAAATATGGTTAAGGAATAATAAAAAAAATGATTTATTTAAGTATTCCTAGGGGACTTAGTCAAACTTGACAAGGAATAATAACTAATTAGTGATTAATTAATTATTCCTAGAGAAAAATAAGATAATTAATGATTTATCTATTTATTTCTCATAACTGGGTCAAATATGACAAGGAATATTAGTTAAACAATGGTTTAATTAATTATTCCTAGAAGATAATTAAATAAATAGTGATTTATTTAATTATTCTTCATGGGTTTAATCAGAAATGACTTAACAAATGTGGTTTATTAAGTAATTTCTTACAGTGAAAGCAATTTACTATGGTAAAATTGGCGCTACATGGTGTACTTCAATCCATCTAGTAAATTATGTCTAGATGATCAATTTTGGTGATAACATGGAGGAAGTGTTCACTACAGAGTTCTGATTATGTTTTTTCTGTGAAGATTAAGCCTACAATCAGTTTCCAATGCCCTTACAAGTTCTAGTTTTGATTATGCTTAAACACAGTCAAGGAGCCCATGTATTGGATAAAATTTTTGATTGGTTATATTGGAGGTTTTACATTGCTTAAATCAAGAATTTGGTTGTCAATTGTTAGGGTAGATTGGTGTGTACATAAATAATCTCAATGGTTTGAGAATATTTTTCAGCAGTGCACCAACTTCCAGCAATTTCTTTGGGCATCTTGGTATTATTGTTCAAATTTGCAAGTATGCGTGGCCATCATTGGAATTTGAAGTCCGAAGTGAAGGCCTTAAGGTTCTGGTGATTTGTTGCTCTATGTAAGTCAACCAGTCAGTTAAATTTTCAGTTTTTATGA
Source organism: Pinus tabuliformis (assembly GCA_031772625.1). NCBI lineage: Eukaryota > Viridiplantae > Streptophyta > Pinopsida > Pinales > Pinaceae > Pinus > Pinus tabuliformis. The sequence continues at coordinate 602,092,609 of CM062814.1, read as the reverse complement.
CTCCATTGCCCAAGGGAGAAGGCTATTGATCTACGGTGTTCTTGACACCTCACAAGGAGGATGCCATCCCCATTGGAGCCAATGTTAGGGTCCTATAAAATAGGTAATAAGAGTCTGTCTATTCATTTATTTATTTTGAGAATATTCTTGTGAAACTTAGCCTATGAGTCACTGGGTGTTATAGCCTAAAGTTTCACTTGTCAAAGAAGTCATTCATTCCTTGAAATTATGTGGTCAAATCAGTCTTAGGTTGGGAAGTATTTTTTATTATCAAGCTTCTGTAAATAATATAGCAAGTATTTTCATAATAAAGTACTCAGAAGCATCTTTCCAACAAGCTATAGATCTCCTCAAAAGAACCTTAGAATCAAAAGTTATGACAGGAAGAAGATCCTTGTTCAAAACCCACAGAATAAAGGAAAAGGCTAAGTAAAAGTCCAAATCCCACATATCAGAGTTTTTGGAGAGAGAAAGCAGTGGATAATGGAGAAAAATGAGCGATTAGTGATCGGTGAGAGCATAATTGGTGATCAGAAGTTCCAAGTACCCCACATCCCGTAGCCTGAAGGTTATATGGCCATGTCGGTAGTTCAGAGGTGCATGGCTAGATCGACAATTAGAGGTCCCAAGTACCCTGCATCCCGCATCCTGGAGGTTCATCACAATCCTGAGACAAGCAAAGTCCAGGTCTCATTCATGCATAGACGATAAATGATTCAAAATGGAGGCAAGGTGTTCATGTTTTCAAATCACTGGTATTGCAGGAAAAATCCTTCAGTGTTAAAATTCCCTGGAAGGCCAAAACAAATCTACAAAGGAATTGCTCACAAAACCAGGCTTGGTCGAGCCTTTTATTTCTCCTCCCAAAGGGGCACATGGCAGCGAGCGATTGGTTCTGATAAATCCCATGTGCGGGCTGACGTCACCATGACGTAGTCATACATTGGACATGTGGCAAGCAGATTCAACATTTTCAAGGGTCAGAGGAGGCCAAAAAAGGGTGACATGTGTCACCACTCACAGGATGACACGTGGTAGTGACGTGACATTGATGACGTCACATGTTGGAAATCGGCGATCGGAGGTTGAGGTGTGTTATGTAGTATAATGGAATCGCCGATTTGAAATCACTGGGAAAGGGGACTCCGATACGAGGGTTGGCTTATGGTCACGTGAGGAACCAAAGGACCAGGTACTAAATAGAAAAGGTGATAAACAATCACAATTGGATAAATACGTGCACCAAATGAAACCATCGATTAGAAATCACAAGTAGAGGAGCTCTAATGTGGGGGATAGCCACAGATATAAAGAGTTCAAAGAATCAGGAGCTATTGACACAAAGATCCAGGCCTGTATACTATGGTCCCATGCGGTGCAATATTATAAAGAATCAACCCTCTTTCTAGCCAAAGAGTTTTAAAACGCAAAGAGGTTTTGGCCTTGAGATTCTAGCTGAGCCCTGGGGGCTAGGCACATTAGAGATTTCACACCCTACATGATATAAAGTGGCACACAATGAAAACCTCTAATTGAAAGTTCCGATATTGGGTTTGGCACATGTTTTTCTGGTTTAAAGAGCTTAGGTGCCAAAACAATTTATAAAGGAAAAATAGTCCCAACCAGCAAATAAAAGCCTTAGCACCTTAAGGCATAACACCAGGTCACAACCCTTGGTCCTATGCAAAGAAATACAAGAAAGGGGCTAAACACAAAAGGGCTAAGGGAATATCGGAATTCACTGTAATTTTAATGTTTCTTAAGTAAATTTCCGATGAGGCAAAAGCTCTGAAATAACATCATGACAATATTGTAGGGTTTAAAGGCTCCCATAATGAAATAATTTGAAGTGTTAGAGCATGAATGGATCAAAAGCTGTTGAATCACGGGAAAGGAGAAACAAAATGTTTTGTATGGATAGTGCTGCAAAAACAACTACAACCACTCAGATTTCAAGGAAGAGGATCAATATTGAAAAAACTGATTTCCTATTGTTAAGGCTGAAAATTGTCAATGTAAATGAATGAGAAATAAGAAGAATTTATAGAGGGACTTGTTTTGATAAGAATAAATTCTTAAATCACAGAGGGACTTGTTCTACTTTAAAGGAAGCAGTTCACTAGTTTTCTATTGCCTGAATAAAATCAAATTTCTTACAGCTATTCTATGACATATATAATCTCTTAGTTCATCTTTGCATTCATGAATTTGAGAGATGTTTATTTTATCTCTATTTCTGTAATTAAGTCATAGCTATTATTTTTCAAAACTATTACGTTAAGCGTTATTTTTTTTTTTTTTATGAAGATGTAATAAGGGTTGGAATTTACGGGTTAGGTTGGAACTTGTATGAAGAAAGGTTGTACATTGATGTAAGCTGTGCATTATACTAAAAGGGATCAATTTGTAGTAATATAGAGAGCTTTGTTCTAGGATTCCTGTGTCAAGCAATTGATGATGTACTTTCTCTTATGAAATTGTTTATTCCTCTAGTTTTCCATATGTTTTCTGTCTTTATTGTTTAAAGAAGATGAAGGGCCAAATTTGCTTAATTGTACTATGCTCCGACTTGTAAACAATATCAATGTTTTTGGTCTGATGTTAAATATAGAATTCATCTTAGTATGCTCTATATTTATTTGAACCTCAGTCATATTCATCTTTTCCACTCCAAATACACTCTATAAGATCCAAAAGCTTTCCTATCCTTCCCTGTTACAACTACTATGTTATTTTGTGATTGATTACCTATAGTTTCATGATTCCATGCCCAATGTAATTTCCCCACACTTTTCAACGAAACCTTTGAAAAACCCACCTCAAACTTTCATAACTAGCCTAATATCTTGAACAAAATCCAAATAAGATAGAAAGGTCCCTCTTTGAAGCTGGAAGGGCTAGATGCCAGTTTCCAAAGTTGTTTTGTGGTTACCTCTGGATTTCTTTCCTCAACCTAGGGAAATTACAGAGTGATAACACAAGGTTTTCTCCTAGGGATTGACTTGGAAAATGAAATGGGGATAAAGTTGTTACAAGTTTTTGGGGATTCAAAACTTTTCATCCTTCAAATCAGTGGTGTTTATTCAACTAAGGATGATAGGATGAAAAATTACAAGGAGTGATTAGTTGTTGAATGTTAGTTTTTCTGTGCTAATTTCAACTTCAGAATTATAAATAAATGCTTGTCCATTGCTTCATGTGCATAGGTTTTCTTATGGTGTTTGTGAATGTAAACATGTAAAATTTATCAAGTTTTATGTGACGTACATGAGAAAAATAACATGAAAAACAAGTGCTAAACAACAACAATCTAAAGTACAACAAACCATCAATTTTAACACTTAACATAGTGCTTTTATGAAGGAGTTCACGCCTCCTAGGCTACATCTCCTTGGTCCATCTTCCATGGCTTGGGCCTCTGTGTTAGCTAAATATGGAAAAAAATTCTGTTTACAATGCTCTACTTCTCCTGAAAGTTGTTTCAATGTGTTCAGAATGCTCAAAACAGCCAGGAACACCTTTTCCTGAGCTCAATTTGGTCAATTTTTTCTTTCGTTATGACCAAAACTGCTTTCTCCTAGTAAACCTCAACTAAAACTGGAGTTAGCGCCAATTTTGGAGGTTTACTGAAATTTCTGCCATACTAACTGCACATTTAAATTAATGATAAGCTTGATTAATTACCACTAATCGTGATTAGCACAAATCCATGGTTTACTAACCGTTAACCCTGGCGGTCTTGGCGGAAGAGGTTACATGGGCGATTATGCACATTAATCTGTGGTTTTATGACAAACCGTTAGCATGCAGGTTATACAACGATGGAAACATGTCCCAATTTAGCTGAAGGTTAAGCTGGCAGTTATGCTGGTCACTGTTTGGTTAACTATAACTGTTACATATTATGGCGTTCACATGGGAGGGCTAGCCCATGGGCTGGCCCTCCTAACCCCCAACCACCATTGCATTAAACTTTAAATATACGCGGAACCCATAACCGTTAAGTTGTAATGCTGTGGTGTAGTGGCAATGTGTTGTGGTTGTTCGATGTAGGCCCCAGTTTGACCCCCAAACTTGCCATAAAATTTTGGTAAAGCGCCATAGCCAATCCTTTGGGGAGGGAAACGTGGCGGCCTCCAGGCTTTCCACTTGTCCCCTCCTCATTGGTCCTTTCAAACCAATAAAAACTTGCCATGTCACCACTTGAAAACCAACCACCATCTGACTCATGGCGTAACCTAATTGGACTATTTACCACTGGTGACTTTTCCCAGTCACCTTCCACGTCAGTAGTACGGACTACTGACTATGCAGTGACTGTATAATTTTTTTCAAAAATTTATTTTGTTTGGCAAAGCAAACATAACACAATATCTTCCTCATACAAACTTAGTTTTCAGTGAAACGAGTTGCGTTGGGATCGTATCGCTGAGATGAAAGCAACCATTCAGGTTTATAGCCATTATGAGAACTTTTATTTTTGAGCTAAATACTGAGCATCTGATCATTCCTCCCCACTGGAAGCCTTTTGGACCCCAAAAGATACTATCAATCATTCAACATGTTAGGGTACAACTCCCTCACCTTCTTGATCTGTAACCATTTGGCTTTAGAAGGCTTTTTCCCTTGAGTCCCACTCTAAGGTATTCGACATTCCCTCTCTTGGAAGTTCTTGTCCTTTTGTCAAGTATTAGATCTTGCTGTATCTCATCAGGATATTCTAGTGAGAAATCATCTATTGATGACAGCTAAACATGCTCTCTTTGATCATCAATCAAAGAAGGCTCAAACACTCTCAAATTCTCAACATTAACAACATAGTATATTTGCATATAAGGAGGAAAATCTAGCTTAAATGCATTGTTACCAATCTTTTCCAGAATTTTAAAAGGACGATAATGGATTGGATTAATATTTTTACCTTCTCCTTGAAGTCTCTCTTTGCTAATATAACCAAACTTCGTCTCCAACTTGAAATTTGTGATTGATATGGTGTTTGTCATGTCTTGCTTTGTAGCTTCTTTGACTTCTTTCAAGCCGTTCTTGCACTATGTGATGCATCAACTGAATTTGCTCTATGAACTTCCTTGCCTTATCAATGTCACTATGACAGTCGATGGCGACATATTTCTCAAATATGAAGTCCAATGGAAATCTTGGCAAGTACCCAAACATGCCTCAAATGGAGATGTATTTGTGGAAGAATGATTTTCCCTGTTGTATGCATGGTGTATGTAATGCAACTGTTCATCCCACAACTTGGAATGTTTGCTGCAATATCCTCTAAGAAGATGAACGTCTGTCATGTTGACCACCTCAGTTTGTCCATTTGTTTGCGGATGAAAGGCTGTACTCTTCTTCAATTTAGTGTCCATCATGTCCCACAAATTTGACCAAAAATTCCCAACAAATCGAGAATCTCAATCACTTACAATGGAAGTAGGAAGACCAAAATGAACCCAAATGTTTTGGAACAAAAGATGAGCTGTTTGGACAGCTGTAATTTTCTTTTTACATGGCGTTAGAATACACATTTTGCTGAACCTGTCTACAACTACATACAAGTAATTATGACCTTTCCTTGACAATGAAAGACCTCCTAAAAAATCCATTGAGATACTCTCCCATGGACGTGAAGGTATTGGAAGTGGAGTGTACAATCCCAGTTTCCTATTGCCAGGCTTACTTGTTGCATACAAAGAACATTCTCTAATGAAATAAGATACATTATCAAACATGTGTGGCCAATAACAATACCTTGGGAGATTTGCTACTGTCTTTCCTACACCAAAGTGTCCAACAATCAATGAAGTGTACGCCTCCCTTATGATACCATTTCTTTCTCCCTGTGGAATACATAACTTTCCCAAGTGATACAACAAACTGTTATGTACATGGTAATCTAACTCTTCAATTTGGTTTCCTTGACTCAAGCTTGCATACACATCTCGAAAGTCATTATCATATGCATATTGCTCAATGTAACTTTCATGCAAAACAAAATTATGCTTGAGTATAATAGATGAATTTACAATAGGCCTAGAAAGCATATCAACTACCTTATTGTAGATTTCCTTTTTGTACTTGATAACCAAATGAAACTGTTGTAGAAAACCCATCCATCTGAAGTGTCATGATTGCTGCAACTTTGACTATGATTGTAAATACTACAATGGTTGATGGTCAGTATGGATAATGGTCTCCTTCCCCATCAAGTAGTGTTTCCATTTTTTGACACTTTGTACCAATGCGTAAAGTTCTTTGTCATAAGTGGGATAGTTAGTCACAACTCCATTAAAAATTTCAGAATGAAATGAAATGGGCTTACCATGTTGAATAAGAACTGCTCCCATAGCGTAATCACTAGGATCTGTTTGAATCTCAAATGGCTGTCTAAGATCCGGAAGAGCCGATACCGGTGCTAAACTGATATTTTTATTTAAAGCATCAAATGCTTTCTATTGTACATCTCCCTAATGGAAGATTTTCTTGACACTAGTCAATGCATGTAGTGGAGCTGTAATGGAAGAAAAATTAGTAATAAATTTCCTCCAATATTGTGCTGTCCAAGAAAGCTTCTTACTTCTGTAACTGTATTGGGCTTGGGCATATTTAGAATGACCTCAACCTTAAAGGGGTCTATCTTCAGCTCACCTCCTCCAACAATGTGTCCCAAATACACTAAAGAAGTCTTACCAAATTCACACTTCGACATCTTTAAAAACAATTATTCTTTTCTCAAGACATCAAGTACTTTGTTCACATGCATGACATGTTCATCTCTGGATTTTCTGAATATGAGAATATCATCTAAGTAAACAATGACAAAGTCATCGAGAAATGGTCTCAATACATCATTAATAGTTCTCATGAAAGTAGCTGGAGCATTTGTAAGATCGAAAGGAATAACATGCCACTCAAACAATCCTTGTTGAGTTTTAAATGCGGTTTTCCAAATGTCCTCTTCAACTATTCTAACTTGATGATAACCACTTCGTAATTCTAACTTAGTGAAATAATTTGCATACCTCAACTGATCAAGAAAATCATCAATTCTTGGGAGTGGATAACGATTCTTTACCGTTATTTTGTTTAGTGCACGGAAATCCACACACATGCGCCAAGTCTCGTCCTTCTTTGGCACCAAGACAATGGGTGAACCACATGGCAAAGTAGATGGGCGTATGATACCTTTGTTCAGAAATTCTTGAATTTTCTTCTTGATTTCCATGCTCTCCATAATTGACATGCGATACATGCCAATGTTTGGAAGTGGAACATCCTACTACAGCTGTATCTCATGCTAAATTCCCCTCTTGGGAGGTAACCCCTTTGGTTCCTGAAACATCTCAACATGCTTTCTTACCACATCAAACAAATCAGATTTTAAATTTTCATCACAACCTTCAAAAGATTCATAATCAATATCATTCTTTTTCTTAATCATGAGAAGCACAAATTTTTTTCTTTCATTTACTAGTCTCTTCATTTGCCCTGCATTAGCCAAAGAAATGTTCAACTTTTAGGATGGGCTCTCACAATATACCACACCCCATTCTTGAGCAACAAATATTTGTTTTCATGGTGATAAAATACTGCTTTCATATCATACAAATAAGGACTTCCCAAAATGATTCCTGATATGTCAAGTGGAACTACATCTAACTCAACTTCATCAATGAACTTTTCAGTAATGGAAAACTTGAATAAGAATTTCCTTGTAACCTATAAATTTGCATTATTGACTATCCAACCCAATGGATATGGCTTATGATGAGGTACAATTTCAAGGTTAATCTTTTTGACCAAATCTTTTGAAATTAAGTTTGATTGTGACCCACTATTGAATAATGCATCAATCTTTGTATGATTTGAAATTACCCTTACATGGAACAACTCTATTCTTGATTCTTCATTTGGAGTGTTGTCATGACTATGTGAGGAACTAGTGCTTGCAACAACTTCTTTTCCTTTTGTGACCATGGATGAAATCTTGGTCTCATCACCAAAATCTGATCCAAGATCATGTTGTGTGGTAGCAGTCATCTTTTGTTTTCCCTTATTGTTTGGTTTCTTAGGCCTTAGTTCAGGATGTAATTTCCAACAATGGGTTTCATCATGCCTAGCTTTGGAACAATGTTGGCATATAGTTTTCTCCCCTTATTTATTCACACGTGCATTCTTCTTTCCCTTCCATTTCCCCCCCCCTTATGTTTCTCCTTACCCTTGAATGGCTTCTTCTTACTACCCACTTCCTGAATGTTCTTTCCTCTTGCTTCAAGGTGCATGGCTTGCACACATACCTCATCCAAATTTCTTGGATTGAACATAAGGATAGTATGTTTTAAATAGGAATGTAAACCCCCAATATATTTCAATAGTGTATCTTGGGAATTCAAGTTTACTCCTAACAAAAAAGTCGTCTTCCTAACTCCTGGGTATAGTCTTGGATTGTTTGGCCTTTAAGTTGCCTAAAATTTCTGCCAACTCATAATGGCTTTTTTCATATAGGCTAAAGGATAAAATTGTTTTTAAATTGCAAAAACAAATTCAACCCAAGAAATGGATATCTTATCATGAATTCACATTTCCTCTCGAGTATTTTCTTCCCACCAGACTAATGCTGCTCCCTCTAGCCTTCGTGAAGCCAATTGGATCTTTATGTCATCTTCTTGAAGGTTTTGAATTATGCAATAAACCTCCAATTGTCTAACTTTTTTGCATTAACCTCATCGTTGTACATGGGAAGTTCAAAATTAAAGTCCAATTTGAGTAAGGGAGTTTTTCCTTATGGGGTTTGGGAATGAGCATGGATAGTTTTTCTGGTGGAAGTGGAAGATGATGTTATGTGTGAAGATGAAGATGATGAGGAAGATGATGAATATGGTGGAGATGGAGGAGGCTTTCCTCCATTACCCTTGGAATCCTTCTTATCATGTTTTTTATCTCCTGAGCTTCCCTCTCCATGTGGAGGCTTAGAACTCTCTCCAACCATTATAGTATTCCTCTCTTCATCAAGGAATCTAACCATCTCAGTCAAAGTATAGAAATATTTCTTGAATGCTTCCTCTTCTAAAGAAATACCTTCAGTCTCTCTTTCTCCTGACATGATGGCTGTGGATTCAGGCTTAGTTTCTAGTACTTCTTGTACCTCTTCAATCTCAATTGAAGGAAAAAATTGAGGTTCTTCAAGTGCAGCTGGGACTAGAACTTTGGGTGGATATTGTGGCCTTGTGGCTCTCCTTCTTCTCAACATTACCTCAGGAGTTGCTACCAATAGTTTCACTTCTCCTCTCTGCAGCTTTAACCTTGTAAGCATCACAATTTTGCAACCATTAAAACCCTACTTGCACAAAACTAAAGAAATCAAGAAAATAACCTTTTCTCTGATAGCAACTTGATCTGTTATTGAATGTTAGTTTTTCTATGCTAATTTCAAATTCAAAAAAATAAAAAATAATTGTCCATTGCTTCATGTGCATAAGTTTTCTTATGGTGTTTGTGAATGCAAATAGGTAAAATTTATCAAGTTTTAGGTGAAGTACATGAGAAAAATAACATGGAAAACAAGTGTTGAACAATAGAAATATAAAGTACAACAAACCATCAATTTGAACACTTAACATAGTGTTTTGATGAAGGAGTTCACCCCTCCTCGACTACATCTCCTTGGTCCAACTTCCATGGATTGGGCCTATGTATTAACTCAATATGGAAAAAATGCTGTTTAAAATGGTCTACTATTCCTGAAACCCATTTCAATGTGTTAAGAATGCTCAAATCAGTCAGGAACACCTTTTCCTGAGCTCAATTTGGTCGAATTTTTCTCCAGTTATGACCAAAACTGCTTTCTCCTATTAAACCTCCACTAAAACTGGAGTTAGCGCCAATTTTGGAGGTTCATCGAAATTTACGCCATATTAACTGTGCATTTAAATTAATGATAAGCTTGATTAATAAACCACTAATCATGATTAGCACAAATCCACGGTTTAATAACAGTTAACCCTGGTGGTGTTGGTAGAAGTGGTTACATGGGTGGTTATGCGCATTAATCTGTGGTTTTATGACAAACCGTTAGCATGTGGGTTATACAACGGTGGACATATGTCACAGTTTAGCTGCCGGTTAAGCTGGAAGTTATGCTGGCCTCCAATTGGTTAACTGTAACCGTTACATGTTATGGTGCTTGTTATGAAACCAGCTCACAAAAAGATAGAAAAGAGAGATCACGCCTTAGAATTCAGCCTCTTCGAGGGGAAACCTCCTTTACATTACATAAATGAACAATTCTTGGATGATACAAATGACAAAACCTCCTTTCTATATATAGGAGTCTAAGGAGTCACAATATAATCCAGCCGACCTAACAATAATAATATAAAGCCACAAAAATAACAATAGAGGGATTCTATGGGGCACAGAAATAACAATATGGGGGTAATAGGGGCACAACAATATAAATAGGGGTATAACTACAATAGTAATGGGGTAATCACTAGTATTATAGGGACCCAACATGCCCCTCTCCTTCAAAAAAGTGTTGTCCTCAACGCTTGAGTAGTTCTGGATACTTCTGCATAAAATTCTCATCCTCCCATGTGGAATCTTCAGCGGATAAGTTCTTCCACTTGATAAGATACTCTGAAATTGATCGATTTCGTAGCTGTCGAGTTCTTGTTTCTGTGACTGCTTCCGGTTCCAATATAATTTTTCCTTCCTCGTCAAGTTCTGGCAATATTGTTTGAATTGGGAGCTTGTCACCTATAACCTTCTTTAAACATGAAACATGGAAAACTGGGTGCAATCGAGAAGCTGCAGGAAGCTCCAATTTGTATGCCATAGTACCAATCTTTTGCAACACCTTGTACGGACCATAATACTTTGGTGATAATTTATTATCCTTCTTAGCTTGCTTTAGGGACATTTGCTTATATGGTTGTAGCCGTAGGAATACCCAATCACCTACATCAAAACTTCTTTCACTGCGATGTTGATCTGCCTGTTGTTTCATTCTATTTTGTGCCAACACGAGGTTATCCTTTAAGAGTTGGAGGACTTGTTGTTGATGTTCGATGTGATGTTCCACTGCTTGAACCTTAGAATTTTCTCTTAAATATGATGTGATGGATGGTGGTTGATACCCATAAAGTGCCATAAATGGGGTCATTTTTGTTGCTGTATGGAAGGAAGTGTTATACCACCATTCAGCCAGAGGCAACCATTTGACCCATTGTGTCTGTTTATCAGATACAAAGCAACGAAGATATCCTTCCAAACATTTGTTTACTATCTCAGTTTGCCCATCAGATTGAGGATGATAAGATGAGCTATGAGCTAACTGAGTACCAAGACAAGAAAATAATTCTGTCCAAAAATTTCCAGTGAAAATGGGATCTCTGTCACTTACAATAATCTTTGGGTTTCCATGTAGCTTTTGAACTGTTTCCATAAATGCAGTAGAAACTGTACTGGCTTTAAATGGATGTGATAATGCACAAAAGTGTGCATACTTGGTAAGTCTGTCAACTACCACCATGATGACACTCTTTCCCTCAGACTTGGGTAAACCTGTGATAAAATCCATTGAAACCTCCTCCCAACGTTGGCTTGGAATGGATAAAGGTTGTAATAGACCCGGTGTCTTAATTGTTTCAACTTTATTTTGTTGGCAAACCAAACATTCCGCCACAAACTTTTGAATATCTGATTTAAGGCCATCCCAAAAAAATTCCTTCTTAACCCTGTGGTAAGTTTTTAAAAATCCTGAGTGCCCTCCTAAGGGAGAAGTGTGCAATTCCATAAGAATCTTTTGTTTTAGCTGGGAATTCTTACAGAGGTATAAGCGATCTTTGTACCATAACGAATCATTTTGCCAGCTAAATGTATCAGAAGTACTGGAATCTTGTTGTAGCTTTCGAATAAGTGCCCACACTTCTTCGTCATTCTTCCATTCCTCCCTTGCTTCGTTTATCCAATCTGGTTGGATAATAGAAATGGCACACAACAATGCTTCCACATCCTCATCCTTTCTTGAGAGTGCATCTGCCACCACATTTTGCTTCCCTTTTTTGTAGATGATTTCAAAGTCATAACCCAACATCTTTGTGACCCACTTTTGTTGCTCTTCAGAGGATAATCTTTGTTCTAAAAAGTATTTAAGGCTATCATGATCCGTTTTTACCTTGAAGTGTCTTCCCATTAGGTAGGGTCGCCATTTCTTAAGTGCATGGAGTATTGCCAACATTTCCTTCTCATAAATAGCTTTGCTTAAAAACTTTCCCTTGATTGGACGACTTTCAAAAGCAATGGGTCTTTCATCTTGCATTAGAACAGCACCAATTCCATTTCCTGAAGCATCACATTCCACAATAAAGGTTTTTGTGAAGTCCGGTGTAGCTAAGACCGGTGCTTGGCACATTGCCTCTTTAAGATGTTCAAAGGCCTTTGTTGCTTCCGAAGTCCATGAAAATGAATCTTTCTTCAATAATGTTGTTAGAGGTGCTGCTATTCTCCCATAATTCTTAACAAACTTGCGATAATACCCTGTCAACCCAAGAAATCCTCGCAGATGCTTTATGGATGTGGGGATTTTCCATTCCTTAATGGCTTTAATTTTGCTAGGGTCTACCTTAACTCCTTCATGAGATACAATATGACCCAAATATTCCACCTCCTGGACTCCAAAGAAACATTTGGATCTTTTTGCATATAATTGTTTCTCCTCCAATAGTTGTAGCACCCTGTCAACATGTTCAACATGATCCTTCCAAGACTTGCTGTAGATTAGTATATCATCAAAAAATACTAACACAAATTTTCTAAGGAATGGTTTGAAAATTGAATTCATCAAACCTTGAAATGTTGAAGGTGCATTGGTAAGGCCAAAAGGCATGACCAAAAATTCATAATGACCCTCATGAGTTCTAAATGCCGTTTTTGGAATGTCTTCAATCTTCATTCTGATTTGATGATATCCCGAACGAAGATCCAACTTGGTGAAGTAAATTGATCCATGCAATTCATCCAGTAATTCATCAATGACAGGAATGGGAACTTATCTTTAATAGTGAGCTTGTTGAGCTCCCTATAATCTGGACACATGCGCCATGATCCATCCTTCTTGTGCACCAATACTACTGGAGCTGAGAAAGAACTTTGACTCGGTTGAATTATACCAGCCTCTAGCATTTCTGCAACCATACGTTCAATTTCACTTTTTTGGACATAGGGATATCTGTACGGCCTGATGTTTGGAGGAACACTTCCTGGAATCAGATGAATAGCATGATCATGATCACGCATAGGTGGGAGACCTTTGGGAGTCTCAAATACCTTGGAATGATTGTCCAGGACTTTTTGGAGATCTGGAGAAATAGATGATTCCAATGTGGAAACATCTAGCGAACATAATTGTGCAATTACACCTCTTTGCTCCTTTTTTAGAAGCTTTGTCATGCCATTAGAGCTGATTATCTTTCCTGGTTTCCCTGCAATACCCCTTAATTCAACTTCCTTTCCTTCCACAGAAAATTTCATGAAAAGTTCTTGAAAATTAAAAGCTATTGTACCCAAGGATTGTAGCCATTGGACTCCTAGTACAACATCAGCACCTCCCATTGGAATGGAAAGCATTGGGCTAGTCAATACATATTCTCCCATGGATAGCTTGATATTATGGCACTTTCCAGAACAATTTATTGTTCCTCCATTTGCAATCATCACTTGACACTCTGGTGCTGGATATAGGAAGCAATTCAATTCTTTTGCTACCCTACAATGAATAAAATTGTGGGTGCTTCCTGAATCAATCAACACTATTACCTTTTTCTTCTTGATTTGTCCTTCTATCTTGATGGTTTGAGGAGTGGTAATTCCCGCCAATGCATTACAAGATATGGTCGGATTTATTTGTTCTTCATCTAGGCTTTGTTCCTGGAATATATCCTCTTCTTTTGACCTTTCTTGCTCCTTTTCTTCTTCCTCTTCACAATCTATGTAGAATAATTTCTTCTCAGCACACTTATGACCTTTTGTGTATTTGCTATCACAATTGTAACAAAGCCCTTTTGCTCTTTTTTCTTCCAATTGTTGTGGTGTCAACCTTGTAGGTTGTGGAAGACTATGGGCAACAACACTTCCGTCTTTATAGTTGTGAATGGTATGCTTCCTAGTTGCCATAATTTTGCTTTCCATTTTTCTTGCTAACCTGAATGCCTTCTCTAATGAATCAGGTTCCCAAAGGCGCACATCATGTTGGATATTATCCTTTAAAGACCCTATGAACACATCAATCCTATGCTCCTCTGGAATATCTTTTACCCTTATGTTCAATTTTTGGAACTCCTCAATGTGCTCCATTATTGAACCCTTTTGTTTGAGACTTATCAATTGGCTAAAAAAAGTGTTGCTTTTTGTATCCTCATAATGTGCTATCAATTCTTCCGTAAAAATTGCCCAAGTGATAAATTGTTTACGAGAACAAAGCCATTGATACCATACAAACTGATTTGGTTCCAAATATAAAGTTGCCATACGTACCTTTTGTGTGTTTTGCACATTATTGAGATCGAAGAATTGCTCCATCTGTAATATCCATGTGGCGGGATCCTTGCCATCAAACTTCCTCATATCGATTTTTGGAACATGGTGAGTCTTCGATCCAACATTAGAGTCTATGGAATCATGATTAACATTTCTTTTGTTCTCATCATGAGTTTCCTTTACTACCTTTTCACCATTAGTGACCCTTTCTTGTAGCAACTTCTTCAATTCTTCCATGTCTGTCTTCAAATCTATCTTCAAATCATCCATCTTAGCTTCCACGTCAAGCATCTTAGCTTCTACGCCTTTCTTTAAACAATCCATCTTAGCTTCTACACCTTTCTTTAAACCATCCATCTTAGATTCTGTTCCTTTTTGTGTAAGGGACAGTTGTTGCACTTGGTCTTGTAATTTTGATATATCATGTTGCATTTCTTCCTCTTCTTCATGAGTCATGCTAGAGCTTTCAGGTTCCTTACTAGGTGTTTGCATTTTCTTTCCTCGGGGCATCAGTTACCGATAATAATGCTCTACTATGCCCTTTGAATTCCTTCAAAATAAATTTTCAAACCAAGCTTAAGCAAAAATTTAAGAAAATCTACACACCTTTTTTCACTTTGTAGGAGCTCGATATTGCCTCTGATGTATCTCTGTACTTTCTGATCATCTAGTTCTGAATTTGTGACCTGTAGTAGCCCTCTGTGTCCTCTTTCCAATGCCACAAGTCTGACCCAAATTGGATTCTCCAAGGAAGAGTTATGCGAAATCTCCCACAGTGACTTGATTATAGACTAGTTCAGTAGAGCGAACTTGTACGACGTGCCACGAGTCACTGTTTCGACCTTTGGATCTGAAAAACACCCACAAGAAACTACAGTCCGTCCTCTTTCTGTACCTTCTTACGAAATTTCAATCCGATCCCCAGAGAGAAAGTTATGACGATTTTCCCCAGGTCACCTGTTTTGAATGTAATTCAGGAGTCTGCAAAAAGACCAACTTCCTCAGATCATATCTCCGCAAATATAGTGCGAAAAGCTCTGAAATTTGGACCCAAGATTTAGCGCGATTTCTTCTCAAATGGGTTTTTTTTGCGACTTCTGAAATGTCACAGAAAAAAAGTTATAGCGAAAATGCCACGATGACCTGTTTGGAGCAGCGAAACCCTAGAATCCAAAGCTCTGATACCAAATGTTATGAAACCAGCTCACAAAAAGATAGAAAAGAGAGATCCACGCCTTAGAATTCAGCCTCTTCGAGGGGGCAACCTCCTTTACATTACATAAATGAACAATTCTTGGATGATACAAATGACAAAACCTCCTTTCTATATATAGGAGTCTAAGGAGTCACAATATAATCCAGCCGACCTAACAATAATAATATAAAGCCACAAAAATAACAATAGAGGGATTCTATGGGGCACAGAAATAACAATATGGGGGTAATAGGGGCACAAAAATATAAATAGGGGGTATAACTACAATAGTAATGGGGTAATCACTAGTATTATAGGGACCCAACAGTGCTCACATGGGAGGGCTAGCCCTCCTAACCCCCAACCACCATTGCATCAAACTTTAAATATACGTGAAACCCATAACGGTTAAGTTGTAATGCTGTGGCGTAGTGGCAATGTGTTGTGGTTGTTCGGTGTAGGTCCCAAGTTCGACCCCCCGACCTTCCATAAAAATTTTGTAAAGTGCCATAGACGGTCCTTTGGGGAGGGACGCATGGTGGCCTCCGGGCTTGGCACTTGTCCCCTCCTCATTGGTCCATTCAAACCAATAAAAACTTGCCATGTCACCACCTGCAAACCAACCACCATCTGACACATGGCATAACCTGATTGGACCATTGACCACTGTTGAATTTCCTAGTCACCTGCCACATCAGTAGTATAGACTGTTGACTGTGCAATGACTGCATATTTTTTTAAAAAAATTCTTCTTTTTGGCAAAGCAGAAAAAACATGATATCTTCATCATACGAACTCAGTTTTCAATGAAACGAGTTGCGTTGGGGTCATATCACCGAGACGTACACGGTCGTTCAGGTTTTGAGCCATTATGAGAATTTTGATTTTTGAGCTAAATACTGAGCACCTGATCAAGGAGGCTGTAGTTAAATTGATTTATAAATTTCGAGCCTCCTACGTTAACTACATCCCAGGAGTAAAAAATGATCTAGTTGATGCATTAGCTGTTCATACATAATCTAAACAAACATTGGAGACAATCATAGATGGGAATTTTCAAATTGATGTTATCTTTAGGCCATCTATCCCAAATAATCTCCAACATTGGAAGGTCTTTGAATATGACAAGAAAATTGAGAGGTTCATGTTCACTAGTGAAGATGAATTGATTGATAGAATAATTCACTGGGATAGAATAGATGGTATTTTTGAAGTAGTTGACTTGGGGAAAAAAGACAAAATTCCTAAAGGTTTGGTCCCTTTTGAGCAAAGTTGAACGATATGACAGGTGTAAGCAAAGGATGAATTCCCCCAAACCTTAGGAATATATAGAAGTCAACATTAGGTTAGACACAAGCACTAAAATGGTAAAACTTGGAAGAAATTCCTCCAATACGGAAAGGAAAGAGAATGAAGCATTATTAAGGGAATATAGGGATGTGTTTTCTTGGTCATGTGATGATTTGAAGGTGTACAAAGATAATATCATATGAAATACGATCATTTTGAAGGAAAGAGCTAAACCATTTAGAGTAATACTAAGGAAAATGAACCCAAAACTTCTGCTATTAGTTGAGAAAGAATTTGAGAAGTTGTTAACTGCTGGAATCATTGCTCCAACAAGACATTCATATTGGTTAGAAAATTTGGTTATTGTAATGAAGAAATCTAGAGAAATTTTATTATGTGTTGATTTTAGAAATCTTAACCAGATTTCCTTGAAGGATAATTAGCCCTTGCCCAATACAAAAAATATGTTACAACGAATTACTGGCACAAGTATGTTGTCCATGTTAGATGGTTTTTTAGGGTATAACCAAATCTTGGTCAATGAAGAAGATAGAAGTAAGACTACATTTGTTACCCATTGCAGAACTTATGAATACCTTACTATGACATTTGGGTTAATGAATGATGCGTCTACTTTCTAGAGAGCTAAGGATTTTTCCTTTAAGGAATTGATTGGAAAGATTATTGAAATCTAGCAAGATGAAATGATTGTATTTTTTATGGGTAGAAAGGACCATGTACAACATTTGAGAAAGGTTTTTGAAGTTTGCAGAGAATTTGGAATATCCTTAAATCCTAAGAAATCAGTATTTGGAGTGGATAAAGGAAATTTGTTTGGTCATGATATATCTAAGGATGGTGTAAAGAGAGATCCTGCTAGGGTTGAATCTATTCAAACTATCCCTTTTCCAGAAACTAAGAAGGTTGTCCAATCTGATGATTTATTCTCAACTTTGTTGAAATATCTAAATCGATTTCTAATTTGTGTAGGAATGACCATGAATTGAGATGGGATGATCACACTAGGGCCGCTTTCAGGGGAATAAAAAATGTTATAAGTATGTCACTTGTCTTGGTTAGCCAAAACTATTCCAAGGATCTGTTGATATTTTCCTTTACTTCTGAAGAAACGATAGTAGATGTCTTGCTACATATAAACAAAGAAAATCTAGAACAAAATATGGAATTTATGAGTTAGGCTCTTAACGATTATGAGACGAAATATAAGATTATGGAAAAGCAAGCATATGCCTTATTTCAATCTCTTAAGAATTTTCAAACTTATGTTCTATTATACTCCTATACAAGAACCCCAAATAAAGAAAGACCAGGAAAGTGTGCAAGTCCAAAATGCCACTACTTTTTCACTTTATATAAATAAAGCATTGTGTGAAACTTGTTGAACTTTATGCCACAATTGATGAATAGCCAAACAACTTAATCTTGGCCAGTTCATGTTTTAAATTTCCTGTTTTAGAGATAGAGAATAAAATCTGTCCAAACTGTTTAATCTTGGTAGATAAGTAGATAGGTAGAGAAGCAAAGGAGCTCAACTGTTTAATATGAGCCCTTGGAAGTAATAAGGGCAGATTTAGGTAGTCTTACCATGCAAAGAAAAGAAAATTTGATGAGGGTTTGCTAGTCCAAGTGCACCCAAGTAAAGAGAAGAAAAAATGCTAGGCAAAGTAGGCTGGGTAGGTAGATTGATGTTGCAGAAGCATACTTGTGATTGATTTTGTCTCTAAAAAATGTGTGTTAACTTTCACTCCCATCACAAGTGCAAGGCAGATATTTTGATGCAGCTCAAGTGAGGCAGATTTCATAACTAACTCCCCTTCATACTTTTCCCTAAATCACTTACTAATTCCCCCCCTCAAATATTAAGATCTGCTTAATATCACTCACAAGTCACTCATTCCATTTTCATCAATTACCTAAGTAAAACCCCATTTTACTTAGGGAAATAGCCATATTTCTCATTCATAAAACCTTTTTCCCCTTCAAAGCCTAAGTTAAACTGCAAAAGACAAATTGTTTTTTAACTTGGCGCTTTCATTTTACATCTTTTCATATTAACCATTAACCTTTATTATATAACTCCCATGTAAGCATTTCCCTTCCCCGTACTATGTAAATATATAACAAAAAACCCAAAATATTAATATTTCCCACCCCCGGTTGAAATATAACCATATACATGTTTGACAGGGATTAATAGATTCATTCGGAATTTATTAATAACCTTTCCCCCACCGCGCAAACAAAGGGATTAATTAACCTTTGGTTAATTAATAACCAAACCCCCCGACCAATGAAATGCGCCCGAAAACATTAACACATGGTTTATTGCACCGGGCCCGCTGCTTAACTCTCCGCCATCTCCGCAGTGTGTCCGCCGTCCGATCAACCCCTGACCATCCAACGGTCCGCATCCATTTCACAACCCCCTTAACCGCCAAGCATTAACCCGCGGGGAACCGGTGGTTTTTCCGCCGTACTAAGGACACGCGTCATGCTCCCGGCCTACTCGCTCACCCTCCGCCCAAAACCGCCCAACCCCAAAAGCGGTGTGGGAAAAACCGCTTACCACCCCCCTTGTTGACGTCATCCATCCCACTGCTTTCATTACTACCACGTCACCTGCCCCGTAGTTCTGCTGATGTCATCCACCCTTTAAAACCAAAAATTTCCGCCAACATGCATTTTGTTCAATAAAAGGGAAAAAGGTCATTTTTGTTCTGTTTTTTCTGCATATAGCGCCCCGCGCGCTCCAGGTGTAAAATCGGCCGAAATCAAATTTTCTAGTTTCAGACTGCCTCTGACTAGAAAAGCTCCAGCAACAAGCTCGTGGCCTCAACCAAGTTTCCATTTTACAGTCTTCTTCCTTTTAATACAGTTCGAACCAGCGCTGAGGGACATTCAGGCTCGCGGAAAAAGAAATAAAGGAATGAACAGGGATATTTGCTACCTTAACCAGTAGACCTTCAGAAGACACAAGTTGCCAGAGGAAAGATGATCCGAGGACATGTTAGCAGTTTTATCAGATCGGCATTAAAGGCAAATCACAAAATAAGTCAAAGAGTATCAGAGCAGAATTAAAGGCAAAGCAGATCAGCAATAAAGACTGTCAGAGCAGAGTTAAAGAGTATCAGGGCGGCGTTGAAGAAAATCACATCAGAATTAATACACAGTTAAGACAGGTAGTCGGCGCAGAGCTACTACAGAAGACAGCTGCAAGCCGAACCCTAAAGGCCTACCTCCAGTGCTACATCAATTCGCTGTTTCTATTTTACTTGTAAATTATTTTAGGTTAAAACTAGATATTATCTCATAGCTGTTATGAGATATTGTTTGTACATATTTTGTTGTATAAATACCCCCTCCATTGGAGTATTGGGTGGTCTGTGGTGTGTGAATTTCTTAGACTGTGCTGTAATACTGAATATTTTGGAATACAAAGCTGTTGGAACCAACTGTTGTCTGGCCTACTGGATGAAGAATTGAAGCAGAGGACTTGTCACAGAATTCTTGAATCAACCTCCGGATCAATAAGTCCCTTATATCTTGTGTTTTACAGTTTTCTAGTTTACTATATCATCTGTGTTTCATAATCTGAATGGTAAAGAAAAAGGTTAATTTCAGAATTTGCTTAACTGCACTCTGTTTTCAGTCTTTATTATTCTCTGTGTTTTCTTCAGAATTAGAATAAACAGTGAACTCTTAATTGCTCCTGTTTCCTGATTCTTTCATGTTGATTATTTGATAAAGAATTCTTAATTGATCCTTATCAGTAATCATCCATTTTCCCTCTTTCAATATGTTGAAGGATTCTTAACTGCCCTTCACCCATTTGAGCCCATTCCATATGCTTTCAATCCTTTATTTGTTCCCTGTTTGACTACCTTGCTCTGTGAAGCCATCCTCTGTTAAGAAACCAAATCCAAAAAGCCTATTTCTTTGACTCCATCATGCCCAATGAACTGAACTATTCTATTTTACCTCACTGATCTATGGAATCTCACCACCCAAACCCAAAACAAAACCCTTGAAGTTCATAACTAGCCTAATAACTTTCAAAAACAAAGCTAAATCATAAAGAAAGAGCCCTCTCTGCATACAGATTGGCTAGATTCTGTATCTAAAAGATTGGTCTGTGGTTACCTCGGCAGTATTCCCTTTCTTACAACTTTTGGGAAAAACCTGAGTGATAACATGTTGGTTATTCAAAGGTGATTGCATATGTATACCATTCAACAGTAAATGACATCTTAACCTAGAGTGACTGCTTCAAGATTCATGGGAAATGGGTGTCCCAAATTTAGGAATATGACTTGGAAATTAGTCAAAACAAAGTTAGGGAAGGGTAAAGGCCTTTCTAAGTTATTGACCAAAGGAAACGAAGAGGCCTTGGGGATTAACATTGTGTTGGACATTTTGGAGGAAAGTGATTGGTATAGTGACATTATTTATTACTTGAAAAACCTAGCATGTCCTAGCCATTTTCTTAACCATCAGAGAAGAGCTCTAAGATTGAAAGTTGCACGATATTGTCTAGTCCAAGATGGTCTTGGTTGGAAAAATCTTGATGGTCTAGTCTTAAGATGTGTTGATGAACAAGAAGCCAAATATCTTATGATAGAAGTCCATAAAGAACTATGTGGTGGTCATCATGCTGCTTTTACTATTGCACATAAGATACTTAGGGCAGGGTATTATTGGCATACCATATTTTATGACGTACATCAATTTTTTAGGTCAAGTCAACAATGTCAACTCTTCACAGGAAAGAAACACCTTGCCGCATTACCTCTTCAACATGTCATAATTGAGAAGCCTTTACAATAGTGGGGCCTAGATTTTATTGGAAAATTCAAAAATAATTCTAGCAATGGGTTTAAATGGGTCCTCGCCACAACTGATTATTTCACATGATGGGAAAGAGAAATACCTACCAAAAGAGCAATTGATACCATGGTAAGATAATTCTTGGAAGATAAAATTATAACTTGATTTCATGTCCCAGCCAAAATAATCATAGATTATTCCAAGGATTTTAGCTCAACAAAATTTTCCATCTTTTGTTTCGAATATGCATTGTACTATCTCATTCATCCAATTATTACCCATAGGGTAATGTACTTGCTGAGTCAAGTAATAAAAATATGATGGCCATAGTAAAAAAGATAGTGGGGGACAACAAGAGGAGTTGGGATAGTAAGATCAAGTATGCTCTTTGGGCGGATAGGATAATGAAGAAAAAGTCAACTGGCCACAATCCTTTTGAATTAGTATGTTGGATGAATGTTACCTTATCTATTCATTTGACACTGCTTGGTCACAACTTGCTTGAACATTTTACATATGACAAAGACGCTGTACAAGCAAGAATTCATCAACTTGTTCGGTTAAATGAAGAAAGAAGATCAACCTTTGACCATATGGTAGAAAATCAGGATAAAATCAAGAAAACATTTAATAAAAAGACGAATTCAAGACAATTAAAACCAGGTGATATTGTACTTATGTGGGATAAACAACAAAATTTCTCATTTCGTTTACTAAAAATTTCTAGATTCTATTAAGTTTAGGTTTACCTTAATTTTTTTTTTCTTATTATCCCTGTCGTTGGTAGGATATAATGAATTCAATATGCGTATACCCTTGTATTAATCATCCATTGACTAAAAATTAAGCAAATAACATGTAAAGTATACATTAGGAAACACTTTTTTTTTTTAATTTCTAATTCTATTTATTGATGCTTTGATTGGTGCAAAGGGCTTGAGTATTATTTCACAATGATTATTTGTGCCGCCAGATGGTGGGGGTATTCCTGTTTGAACATGTACATTGTAAAACATGTGTAGGAAACAAATTACGACATTGATATAATGACTGATTGTCAACTGATATCAACAACATTATTTCCAATTAAACTTAGTCTTCTTATTTCAATCCTTTTTCCCTTAGCGATGGAAATTCTTGGTCACGTAACTTTTTTTGTGTGTTCAATGTTGGCGTGGTTCTAGAATTGAGAAGGCCCTCATTATCATGGCCCTTTGTAATTTTCCACACCACGATTCCGACAGAGTGGGTCCTAATAGAATAGTTGGGAGGTCGAACTTGAATTTAGTTCAAGGTCAGGCATTGGTCCTCCTTTCCTTATCTAGTCACACTTGACTCCTCTAGGCCAACTAGGTGTTGAACACTTTCTTTATGAACCCCCGACTACAACACTTCCAACTACGATGGAAATATTCCCAATTAAAATCATTTTTCTTCTTTTAATCCTTTTTCCCTCGGTGATGGAACTTCTCAGCGATGGAACTTTTCTTGTTAGTTCAATGTTGGAATGATTCCAAAATTGAGGAGCCCCTCCATGTTTATTTTAAGTTTCATTTAACAAATTAAAAGCAACCACTAGAAACTATATTATCACAACCCTTTGTAAATTTCCACGTCGCTGTCCCAATGGAGTGAGTCCCAGTGGATAAGTCAGAAGGTCAGGCCTGAATTGAGGTCGAGGTCATGCCTTGGTCCTCCTTTCCTTATTTTCTCACACCTAAATTCTCCAGAGGCCAACTAGAAGTTGAAGGTCAGACTTGCCTCTTGAATGTTTTCTTAATGAACTCCCCACTGCAACACTTCGGACTATGTCGACTCCACCTAGACACTTCCATGCCAACTGGACCTAGCCTTGACCGATTCAATGGAGGTTTGATTGTTTAAGTTGATTTCCTTGGAGTTGGGCGCTCATTCAATACATTTTGTTAGCACTCCTAAATTTTCCTAGGTTGAGGAAGAAAATTACAAAGGTAACCACAAACTACTTTTAAAGCTGGGATCTAGCCCTTCAAGCTTTAGAGAGATCTCTCCTTGTATGATTTAATTTATTCTTTCAAGATTTTAGGCTAGGTATCTAAGTTCGAGGTAGGTTTTTTAAAAGTTTGGTTGAAAAATGCTAGAAAAGTCCATTGGGCATGGGGTGATAAATTTTTGGGAAATTAATTACAAAATGACAGAGTAGCTATAACTAGGCAGGGTAGGCAAACTCCTAGATATTATAGAGTTTTTTATGGTGTGAATGATATGAATAAGATTTAAGTTCAATTAAATATAGAGCATACACAGATGAATTCTATGCTTAATATCAGAAAGAAAACACTGATATTGTTTAGCAAGCTAGAGTAGAGTACACTTAAGTAATTCAACTCTTAATCTTCTTGCAACAATTAGGATGGGAAATTCATATGGAAACTGAGGAAAAGGGATAATTTAACATAAGAGAAAACATCACCATTTGTTTGACACAAGAATCCCAGAATAAAAGTTCCTCTGTATTTATGAAAATTGATCACTTTGAGTACAATCCATGACTTACATTAATGTATAGCTCTTTTCTTCATACATGTTCCAACCCTTAATAGGTTTTATTACAAAATATTTATAGACTTTCTATTGAACTAACTTCGAATTCCAAAAAGGAATTGATTACAAAATAATATCTAATAAAGATATAGATATTTCTAAAACATAACTAAAAAAAAGGAATTATGGACAAATTCAATTGTTCTGTTGAACCTTTAGAGGAAAGTTATTGTTGACCATGGCTTTATCTAGAAAAAATCTAAACAATAAACTAAAGATAAAAGCAATCACTTGAAAACTGCTGGAAATTTGGAACTGATGGAAAATATTCAGCCTTCAAATTTGGAAAATTGTTCATTAATGCTAATCCTTTGCCTTGGAATCTGGAGTGGTTGAAGTTGTTTTCATAAAACCTGTTAGCTTCCCTTTCAAACTTGATTAACTCTACCACCTGTATCAACTAGCTATCCCTTTGATTGTTATTTCTGAGTCAAAAATCTAAAAATAATTGCATGCATGTTTATGTTTTCCACCTAGTTGATCAATGAATTATTTGTATTTTGGAGTTAAACCAAACTTATGTGTTGACATTTTTTCCCATAGTCTTTGCCTTCATCATCTTTTAAATATTTGGGAAGAAAATATTTTGATAAATATTTCCAAATATTTTTCTTAAACTTGTAAATGAATTTCATAAATAAAATCTCAAAATATTTCTTTAAATGATTTTATAAACCATCCTCTTGTTTTGAAATCCATGTCTTATTTCCCTGAATTTATATATTGATGAATAAATGGGATTCATAAACATATTTTATAAAAACCATCGACTGATTTCCTTCCCATGGATTTTAAAAACCATGTCTTGTTTTTCCATGGTTGGTAAAGTATCTTTTACTTTCCCCTTTTACTCCTGTAAAATATTTGGATAAGTATTTATCCAAATTTTATGTCCGTGCATTTCTCCTCTTGATACTTGTTGTAGTGGCTACAACCACCCTCCAAAATTTTCCCTTAGCCTATTTTGGAGCCTACCCTACCAACCTTACACAACACTTTGTCTTACTTCGTCAAGTACTCAAGCTTTAGTGCCTTCCTCACACAAAGGAAACCTGTCGATCACAGTTGATCCATTTCCCTCACAGACTGCTCATCCAGACTTGGTATAGCTGCAGGCTGAGAACCTTCCCAGTGAAATTTGCGCATTTCTGGAGGGCAACTAGCCTTCCCCCCAGGAATTGTGCAATTCCCTCTGACAACCTACTGGGCTCCAGGATTGCGCAATCCTACTAGCCAACCCTCCCAGTAGGATTTCCGCAGTTTTTCCCATCAACAGGCTGTTCAGCCCAGGATTTACGCAAATCTGGGTAGCAGTCAGCTGCTAGGACTAGAAATTGCACAATCCGTTTGGGCAGTCAGCCTAGCTTACAGTCAGAAATGCGCATTTTTCTATAACAGTCGAATAGTCTCTTGCATGTGCAGCTGAGTTGACTGGTTCCCTCCGGGACCAAGCAAAAATGACTTGCATGCATGGACTGCTTCTCCCAAGGCAGCATGCAAAGGCATCCCTTGTTTCAGGGATCTATGTTTAGTAGTTGGAGGTTACATGCAAGGATCATTTCAGAAACCTCCCACCAAGTGTCGCTTCACCTAGATTTGTGGCATTCATGTCACAACCTCGATGTTATCAAAACTAATCAACCGGACGCTATAGAGATCATTCCTCACATCAACCCTGTAGCTCTGACATCCCACATCACATCTAGGAGTAGTCGGCACATTCAACTCAGTTTTTTTGGGGTATGTTTGCTTCCTATGCTTTGTGCTGCATTTATGTTGCTTTTTGTGTTTTGGCTTGTGGGAGTACTATTTTCTTGATTTCTTTGAATGCTTGCTGTCGTTTACATGTATACTAGATTGTACTAGCCCTGTTTCATTTTTCATTGCTATCTCACTGCTGTCGCATGCATGAATTTGTTTTTCACGGATGTTCGCCCAACCTGCAAACTGCCTCGCCCACATGCATGTTGATCTGTTTGCTCAATATTCCATTCATGTTTTGCATGCACTGTTTATCACTTCTACTATCACTTAGTGTCGCCATGCATTTCATCGACTTACTTGTTTTTAGTTGTCTATCTGCAAGTCAAGCCAACCTTGGCCCAATCTCTGCCTTCACCAAGGCTGCATTGTGAAATCTGGAGAAGGAAGGCTCACCTTCCTCTCCAGATTTGCACATTATGGCCCAACAAGGGCCTCCTGGACTGAATTACGCATTTTTGGAGGTTAGTGGCTACTTGGCCCAAATATTTGTGCAAATCTGTCACTGGACCATCAATTTTTCCCATCTGGAATCGTGCATTACGTAGTCCCAACAGCCAACTGCCCAACTGGACTGTGCATTGCGTAGTTCCAGTAGTCAGTCAATCTCTCAGCAACCCGGATTGTGCCTTGTGTAGTCTTGGCAGTCGGTCTCCCAACCTCCCGTCCGAAATTGCACAACCTTCATGGTCATTCACCCAGGTATGTTGCAAGTCAGTTCTCATGTTCATTTTGGTTTTCGACTGACAGATTGGTCGCTATGAGTGTTTCCATGTCTCTAGGTATCACAGGTGTTCATTTGCCTCTTAGCAGTGCAGGTACAATGGTTTCCAAGAGAGCAGAGACGAAGACACCTTTCAAAGCACGCTTGGGGATGCAGTCGATCAAGTGTCCATGGTCTTACTTACTCACGGAGACATCAAGTTGTTCATGGACAAGGACGTCAAGCAACAACATCACAACGAGCAACATCATGAACAACAGTTGAAGGCAACATACCAAATGCAGTGAACACAACGAATGCAATGAACACAACAAATGAAAGAGGAAGGTTGTTGACAACATAGAGGCGGAGCAAAGTTGCAAGATCAAGCAGATCCACTGATAATGAAAGAAACTTTGGAGACTCAGGCTATGAAGTGACGATGCAACATGAAGATCGCACGAAGGTAGAAGATGGAACAAAGAAGGAGTTGCATGTGTTGAAGCAGCAACTCAGGAAGAACATGAAGCTACACAGACAATCCAATGAGTTGCAGTAGGAATAGGAACAACAGTGGGTGCAACATGCACTCGCGGATGAAACTGCACCAGTACGAGTTAAGGATCTATCCTAGCAACTGACATAGAGCAAACATGGTGAGCAATTTTGTTGATCACATGCAAGGGATCCAATAGCATGCATGTCATTGAGCGCACTAATGCAATCCAACCCATTCAACGCACTCACCAAGGTGAAGATAAGAAGCAAGTCCAACTAGGGCTGAACATGTACTTTGGCAAGTTGATGCGCATGACCACCAGCACACACTTGAAGATCAACATCAAACTATGCATCAGTGTGTTGCCAGTTCAACCATACCCAAGAAGACCATGCGCATGTTAGCAGACGAGTTGGATGAAGGGGCCAAACCAATGCACTGGTTGCAATGGAGGCAAGAGTTCGCTTCAGCAAGATGTCACCATGAGGTGCATGCACATCATCACAGACGACCAAGCTTGGCATCAGCTCACCACCTTCACCATCACAAGCATGTCAAAGAGTTGGTCTCATCACAATGGACCGAGTGTCAGTGATGTCTTGCAATGCTTGCTCAAGCCATGTTGTCTCACATGAGTACATGTGCATTGTAATGTTGAGTCATGTCAAGTGTAAGTCAAGCGTCAATGGTTGGATGTAACAGTCATAGAGTAGGTGAAGAGTCATGAGGGTAGTTGAATTGTCACAAAGGGGAATGTCAAGGGTCACCCCACCCCTTGCTATAAATAGTCCCTCATAACTCATTGTATGGGCTTTTGGTCAGCCAAGATTCTACTACGATTATCTTGAAGAAGGCTTGGACAATATTGTAATGTGCCTTGGCTTCTCCACTGCACAGAGCTAGTACATCTCTTTGGAGGAGCAGGCAGATGTGGCTGTAACGTTCCACTAATGGGGCTAGAAGGTTTACATGGTGTATTGTATGATTGTGACTTACACTTATTTATATAATAAAAGCCAACACATTTTCATGCATATGTTGTTATTGTAGTTGGACTGCTCCGGTTGCGTTAATGATATATGTTGTTTAACTTACGTACTTGTATATGAACTGATTTATATGCAATTATATGAATCTTGTTGTTAATGTGTTGCATATGTTGTTAATGCTGTCACCGTCCGTGTTGACTGCTCTACCGGACATCAGACAGACCTTTCTCTGAACCTTGTTATATCAACCGTCACACTCGTCTCGGACTGATCCGTGAGTGTTGTTCGTATTATATTACCTTGTATGTTAGGTTTGCCGCATTCGTGTCGACTGCTCTGCGGGAAGTTGTGCATGTCCTTTGTGTTGTGTATTCCTAGCCGAGTTGGGACTGATCCCTTTCAACCTGGAACTCACCTTCACCTTCCTCTCCCTTTGAAGTGTTGGAACTTGTCATACTCATTCCTTGACTCACTGCATCAGTCACACCCTTGCTATTGACAGAGTTATCTTACTTGCCTATGTGTGACATTGTGGTTAAGGCATTACCTTACGACCACTGCTGGGACTCCTACACCAAACAATCTGAGGTCTAATTGGGACTTCTTACTGGGGAGATCCCCTTGACATGTTGGTGGGTCCAACACCGTCAACATTTCTGGTGCTAGAAGGAGGGCCTGATGACAAGCAGTGTCCTCTCATCTAGTTTTGAACCTTTGCATATCTTTCATGGAGTCTTGCATTCTTCTTCCCCCAAGGTGTTTTTTGAATCGTGAATATGTCTCCATCTCAGGGAAGCTTTTCAATCTCTTGTCCACTCACACATATGATGGTGAAGGTGAAGTGGCCTGGCCTGAGCACTTACATAACTTTCTTTCCATGATTTATGAGGAAGATGAGTTTACTGATGAACAAGCCAGGTTGTTGCTCACATACACACTTCACGAATCTCCATTTCATTGGGTTCTCAGCCTACCAGCTGCCACCGTGCACTGATGTGATCAATTCTGTGATCTTATTGAAGACACGTTCTATCATTTTGATCCAGACCATCTCGATCGGAAATTTTTACAGCAATGGAGGGCTCCGCACGAATCTGTTATTGATTTTTGGCAGCGCTTTCATGACTTGCAGTTTCAAGCTTCGAGGAGCCAGATGAAGTTCGCTTACCTCTGGGACCAGTTTGAGTACTATCTTAAGAAATATTCCCATCCCAAGAGGAAGCTTGATGTCAAGCCTCGCTCAACCTTCTTCTTTGATGGAACTTGTTAGTGTCCAACCCTAACCCCCTTATTTATGTAATAGGGTCTAGTCATAGTTATAGTTAGTTAAAGAGTTAATAAAGCCCATATTAATAATTGTAAGTGGTTGACCCGCATTTAAAGAAGGGACCACAGTTAGTTGCAAATGGGCCATGGTATTAGATAGATGGTATTAATAAGAACCATGGTACTAATCGATGGTATTGCATGTATGAATCCTATATAAAGGATAGAGACTCCCCTTGAGAGAGCATCATGTCTTATTTTGTAATTGAGCCCAGCTCTATTGGAGGTTGCCCCCTCGAAGAGGCAAGTGAACATTTCTTTCCTTTCTGAATAATAAAATACATGTTGTTATTTCTTATTGTTCTGTGTTCTGGGTATATTTATTCACATATTTGGTATTCTGGTATCTTTTCACAGGTCAAGAGCATAACAAATGGTATTAGAGCACTTTCCAGGGCCGGTGGGATCTCCATTTTTAGCAGAATTTTTTTTGGCTAGAGACGTGTTCCAATGTCTTTAAACCATGAGATCTATCGTTAAGCGCATAAACCTGCGGATTTGGGGAGGCATGCATGCAGGAAATACAAGAGGTGGTCACGCTTGTTGGACTCACTTGTAACTCCTATGAGTACCCCTTCGAGTAGTAGCGCATTAGACAGAACCGCGCACGAATTGTCTTCCAAGTACCCTCTGGGTATATCGGATGCCCCCTAGCCTCTCTTGAAACCTCGCCATAGATAAACCGTCAACCATCTTGCTGCTACAGTACATCGAGAACAACACTCGGGGAGATTACTCGCGCGTACGATAGGGTAGTCGGGTTGTACGACTAAGGGTACGGTTGATCCTCCTTGGTTAGTGCCCTAAAAGATTGGGCCGAGTACTACTGTCAAACCCTTATGTATATTGCGATCTGTAGCACCTGACACTCCTTGAGACCATAGTTCCCTTGTCTCTCTCTAGATCATGCATCATCTTTGCCAGATCAGATCTAGCAGGTTGGGTTCTGTCGCAACTGCAACAATCAGTTCCGCCATTCAAATCTATCAGATCCGCCATTCAGATCTATCAGATCCGCCAATCATATCTATTAGATTCGCCATTCAGATCCAATAGTTTGGGTTCTATAGCAGTCACAACAATTAGATCCGCCATTTCAGATCTAGCAGCAGGGGTTCGATCACTGCCACATTCCTACTCATACTCTGCAATTGAGGGTTTCATCGACAGATCTGACTATTTGTGTGGCTCCTATACCTAGGGATGATTCTAGCAGGACATTGGGCAGAATTAACTTTTCTGGGAATCGGCTACTGCAATATTCCTAAGGGAGTAAAAAAAAAAAATAACTTTTCTGGGAATCGGCTACTGCAGTATTCCTAAGGGAGGAGTAAAACTCCTTTCGAAGTAAAAGAAATAAAATAAAATCTCAGACCCTCCCAGGACGCTTATAGGAGACTTAGCCCATAAGAGTTAGGTCGACGGGCTAAGCAAGGTAGTACCATTCACTTGTCAGCGTCAAAATTTCAGGTGGTCCCAAACTTTTTTTCACAGTAACGACAAGTGCACCAAATTTGTGCGTGGTACAAACCAAAGCTCAAGCTATGGCCAATGAGAAGATAGACACCCTTGAACAAAAGTTGGAGGCATTAACGAAGCAGATCCAGACCTTAAATGACACAATCACAAAGGGAAAGTCAGGGGAACAATCGGAGGCATATGATTTTAATGAAAACCTTGAGGGTGAGTCTAGCCATTCTCTTCACTTTTATGGAAACCACCAACAATCCCAGCCTCGACCACCCAAGCTGGACATGTATAAATTTGATGGCTGTCATCCGGCCATATTGCTAGCACAAATGGAGCAATATTTCACATTGAATCACATCAGAGATGATGCGACTAAGCTAAGTGTGGGAAGCCTATACTTGGACCAAGAAAGATGGCAATGGCGGCAGTGGAATCAACCCTACCATGCAAGGCCAATGAATTGGCAAATATTCTCAAAAGCCCTTTATGATCACTTTGACCATGAATTTAACTTTGTGGGTCATCTTACTAAGCTCCGACAGACAGGAACAGTGCAAGAATATATTAAAGCCTTTAAAGCATTAGCCTTCCGCACAGGAGGTCTAGCAGATGAATTCTACTTGGAATGTTTTGTCAGTGGTCTCAAAGACACCATACAAGCCCATGTCCGACTGGAACACCTAGTCTCATGGTTGGCAGCTTCCAAGATATCTCGTGAAGTAGAACGCACATTAGTGGCCCAGTCGACTCGTCCAAAGTTCATAGCCAAGGGATGCCCCACCCAGGCTCTGAGCACTACCCAAACACTTAAGGTTCAAAAGGTGTCACTAGCGGAAATGGCAGAAGGAAGAAAGCAAGGATTGTGTTACTACTGTGATGAGAAATATTCCCTAGGGCATAAATGCAAGGAACCCAAATTTTTTCAAATTGATGCTACTGATCACATTTCATCTGAGGAAGCCCCACCAATTGAGGGGCCAGAGGAGGAAGATGAGGACAACCAACCAGACAATGATCTCCCAACTACACCTGAAGAACCAGTTATCTTGCTTCATGCTTTGGCAGGAATTTCTTCTCCCCAAACTCTCAAAATCATAGGTTTTATTAAACATCGCCCTGTAGTAGTCTTGATTGATAGTGGCAGTACGCATAACTTTATCCATCAAAGAGTTGATGAAGCAGTGCATTGTTTTGACAGAGCAGTCTCTAATTTCTAGGTCCAGATTGCTGATGGTGGGACAATGAAATGTGAAGGCCACTGTGAAAATGTCAAAACTCAAATGGGGGATTATCACCTAAAGACCCACATGTTTGCCATCAACATGGGTGGGTGTGACATTGTCTTGGTTGTTGAATGGCTCCGCACACTCGGCCCAATCACAATGGATTTCCAAGAGTTATATATGAGCTTTAAGCAGAATAACCACACACATACCCTCCGTGGACTCCAGGCAGGTGCTACTTCTAACATCAACTCACATAGGATGGAAAAATTGTTAAAAAAGGGCCACCATGGATTTATAGCCCAATTTAATGCCATCCAAGCGTTTGAACCCACTTCTCTTCATATTCATCTTGAGATGCAACATGTCTTAAACAACCATCTACAGGTCTTTGACAAGCCTCATGAGCTTCCACCCTTGAGAGGGGAACATGATCATAGCATTACTTTGGTCCTAGGGGCACAACCACCAAATGTGCGCCCATATAGATATCCTTTCGCCCAAAATAATGAAATTGAAAAAATCATCAAGGAACTCTTGGAAGCTGGTGTCACTCGTCTTAGCATTAGTCCTTATTCGTCGCCTGTGGTCATGGTTCTCAAGAAAGATGGGGGATGGCGTATGTGTCTAGACTTCAGGGCCCTCAACAAGCTGACGGTCAAAGATAAATTTCCCATCTTGGTTGTTGATGATTTGCTGGATGAACTAAATGGGGCTCAATTCTTTACTAAGCTCGACCTTCGCTCGGGCTATCACCAAATTCACATGAAAGAAGTAGACATTCCAAAGATTGCTTTCCAAACTCATGAAGGCCATTATGAATTCCTGGTCATGCCATTTGGTCTCTTTAATGCCCCATCCACTTTTCAAAGCCTCATGAATCACCTGCTCAAACCATATCTCAAAAAAATTGTCCTTTTTTCTTTGATGACATCCTCATCTACAGCCTCACCTGGGAAAAACATCTTCAGCATGTAGATCTGCTCTTGCAACTGCTCCGGAAGCATAAATTATTTGTCAAATTGTCCAAGTGCTCTTTTGGCATGGAAGAAGTTAAGTATTTGGGCCACATTGTGGGGCGTGAAGGTGTCAGGGTGGATCCCAAAAAGATCTAGGCAATGCAGGATTGGCCTCAACCAAAGACCTTGAAGAGCTTGAGAGGATTTTTGGGTCTCACCGGCTACTATCGCAAATTTGTCTGCAATTATGGTCGCATTGCTAGACCCCTCACTCACCTTCTCAAGAAAAATTCATTCCTCTGGAATGATGAAGCACAACAGGCATTTATAGCTCTCAAACATGCCATGTGTTCCACTCCCGTATTGGCACTACCCGACTTCACCAAATCTTTTGTGATTGAATGTGATGCTTCAGGTACGGGTATTGGGGTTGTCTTAATGCAGGAAGGTCGACCCTTGGCCTTCACTAGCCAACAACTAAGTGGGACAAATATGGGACAATCTACCTATGAGAAGGAGATGATGGCCATCTTACATGCAATGGATACCTGGTGACCATACTTATTTGGGCAACGTTTCCAAATCCACACAGACCATCAAAGCCTTAAATATTTTTTGGAGCAATGCCTATCCTCACCACAACAAAATAAATGGCTAGCCAAAATGTTGGGATATGATTATGAGATAATTTACAAGAAAGGGCGCGAAAATGTCATAGTGGATGCTTTATCACGCCAATTTGAGGAGGAAAGCACCCTGCTAGCAATCTCTCTTCCCATTCCAGAGTGGATTGAAGAGGCTCGCAAGGAATGGTTTTCACATCCTTTGCTCTCCCAACTCATTAATAAATTGCAGGCGGATCCAAATTCCACAGCAGGCTACTCTTGGCAGGATGAGATTCTTCGCTACAAGGACAAAGTAGTGATATCACCAACATCCACCCTCAAAAGTTTCATTTTGGCAGAGTTGCACTCATCTCCCACTGCAGGCCATTCAGGCTTTCAGAAGACTTATGCTCGCACTCGACGTTCATTCTTTTGGACAGGCATGAAAAAGGACATTCTTACTTTTGTAGCTGAGTGTGATGTGTGTCAGTGCCACAAAGGAGAAATAGTCAAATCCCCAGGCACATTACAACCATTGCCCATCCTTGCCTCAATCTAGACGGAGGTTTCTATGGATTTCATTACGGGTCTTCTGAAGTTAGGCAACAAGTCAGTCATCATGGTGGTTGTGGACAAACTTTCTAAGTATGCTTATTTTTGCGCCCTACCCCACCCTTTTACACCAGCTTTGGTGGCTCAATCTTTCATGGACCAGATCTTCAAATTGCATGGCCTGCCCACTTCCATTTGTTTGATTGTGACCCGATCTTCACCAGTAACTTTGGTAGGAACTCTTCAGGCTATAAGGTACACAACTACAACTTAGTACTTCCTATCATCCCCAAATTGATGGTCAAACTGAAGCAGTCAAAAAATGTCTAGAGACCTACCTCAGGTGTTTCACTTCAGAAAAAAAACATCTATGGGTACATTGCTTACCTCTAGCCGAAGGGTGGTATATTACTAAATATCATGCCACCACCAAAGTGACTCCATATGAAGCAGTTTATGGTCAACTCCCTCCTTCACCTACTTCTTATATCTAGGGATGCTCAAAGGTACAAGCAGTGGATCAACTCCTACAAAACTGTGCAACCATGCTGGCCCACCTCAAAGGGAATCTCCATCAAGCTCAAAATCGCATGAAGCAACATGTAGACCAACATTGTTCAGAGTGCAAATTTCAAGAAGGGGATCAGGTATTCTTGAGGCTGCAACCATATAAGAAAACATCGCTCAAAGAAAAGGGTTGTCAGAAATTATCTCCAAAATTCTACGAACCGTATCAAATACTTCAGCGCATCGGAGAAGTAGCCTACAAGCTAGCCTTGCCACCCACTACAAAAATCCATCTCGTCTTCCATGTCTCATGCCTCAAGAAAGTGGTTGGGAACCATTGCAGAATTCAAACTAGTCTACCGGAATTGGATGAAGAAGGTTCAATCTGGCTCCAACCTGAACAAGTTCTTGACACGTGAGAACGACACCTGTGCGGCCGCACGATCAAGGAAGTCCTTGTCAAGTGGAAAGACACCTCTCCAGAAGATGCGACCTGGGAACCAACCACTGTTCTTCAGTAGTTTCTGCAGCTTCAACCTTGAGGACAAGGCTATTTTTATGGGGGAGGGCATGTTAGGGTCCAACCCTAACCCCCTTATTTATGTAATAGGGTCGAGTCATAGTTATAGTTAGTTAAAGAGTCAATAAATCCCATATTAATAATTGTAAGTGGTTGACCATCATCTAAGGAAGGGACCACAGTTAGTTGCAAATGGGCCATGGTATTAGATAGATGGTATTAATAAGAACCATGGTACCAACCCGTGGTATTGCATGTATGAATCCTATATAAAGGATAGAGACTCCCCTTGAGAGAGCATCGTGTCTTATTTTGTAATTGAGCCCAGCTCTATTGGAGGTTGCCCCCTCAAAGAGTCAAGTGAACATTGCTTTCCTTTCCGCATAATAAAATACATGCTATTATTTCTTATTGTTCTATGTTTTGGGTATATTTCTTCACATATTTGGTATTCTGGTATCTTCTCGCAGGTCAAGAGAATAATAGAACTGCACTATCCCATGTGGGAGTAGGCACTGCCTCAACGGACTGTCCACCTCCCTCTCATTCAACAGTTCCACCATCGCCTAGTGATGCTGAGGATCATGTTCACACATCTGTTCAACTTTCACACCCTCCCAACATCACTCCACTCAATTTTCACGCAGAGTTGGTTTTCAATCCTTCGAGTTCTCATATGCATTCTTTTTTTCAACCTCCATCTTGACACTCAGGTGTTCCTTCGAATGATGTTTTCTTGTGTTCATCCATTCCAAACTCCTCACTTGTTGTGAATGAGGAACAACCCACTGACAGAGTTGGTGTTGCACAACCAACATGCGTTGTCATTCATGAAGAGTATGAGTGGGAGCTTGAACATCAACACTCGGCGAAGGATGAATCCCTTCTGTCTGAGCCCCCTCTGTTCTTTCCTAGCTTCTTTGGTGAACCTGCCATCCATGATTTTGCATGTGTGTCTTCATCCATGGATGCACCCATTTTTGATCACTCGCAGGACTCACCGGATGCTAGTCCATCATTCGAAAATGGAGAGGATAAGTTATTTATTGAAGATCCACTTGATCCTTCATCTGTATTTTCTAGAAATATAGAGAATGAGTTCGTTCGCTTTTCATATACCCCTCTGTTTGATTCATATGATCATGAGGATGCCGAAGAATTCATTGATTTTTCTGATCGTGGTGTTCGTGATCCATTTTCTTCCATTTTTTATCACAATCATGAATCTATCGTAGTTGATATTTCGAAGCCACCGGTTTATGCTGATCTACCTGATGATGAGTTGAGACACCCATCACTTCATCCCGAGTTGATGGTTATGTCAGGCCCTTGCTCTCTTGGGGTTAGTCTCACTTTCGATCATGAAACTGTTCAATCACCCAAGGCTCCTCATCACTCGTCTGTATGCATTGAAGATCCATCTCACACATAGATCACACTTCCTCCACTCGAATTGCACGATCCCATTGCTCATGCATTGGAGGAGTCTTACATTGCAAGCACTTGTTCGCGACGCAAGTTATCTTTGTTTCTTTCGTTTGCTTGCATGTCTCAGTCAAGAGTGTGCTTTTGCTTCAAAGTTGCACGTAGTGTCACACAACACCATGATAAGTCCATGGACTGTCCGTCATGCACATGCACTCACTTATGTCCCGTGGGCACTTTGAAACACAAAGTGTGGCTATCTTCACTGTTATATATTTCTTGTATGCTGGTATGCACAACTAGGTTACTCACGGACCACACCTTCACCCACATGGGTCTACCAATGCGCAGATGGTTGCATTGGAAGTATCACTTCACGAGATCAGTGCCATGCACCATTAGTGTAGGAGTAGGAGTAGTGTTTGCTTTCAGTTGTTTGCTTGCATGCTTGTTTGCATTCATGTTTTGATTGCTTGTTTGTATGCTTGCTTGTTTGTTTACTTGCTTCACTTTCATTTTTTCTTTTGCTCTTTCTTTGCTTTGTCGATTTTTGGTTCGTTCACTTGTTTCATTCATAGGTTAGTTTTGCCTAAAACCATGTGTGACTCATGAAACGGGCTGGGCAAAATACAAGAGGGTTTTTACATCTATCTCTACTTGGTTATCTGTCATCTTGCCTCTATATGATGAACTTGCTACTCTTAGTCCATGATACGTTGAAGGAAAATACATACTCTTCGAAGTGAACCTTGGTGAAAGCACAATGCTTGCATGCTGACTAGTGTCATCTTCTCTAGTCGATTGTTTTTGGGTTAACCCTTGTCAGCTCAGTCAAGTAGAGTAAGGTGAGGGGGAAAACCTTAACAGGAATGTTAGAGATATAATAAACTACTTCTCTACTGGAACAACCTCCTCTGCTCTCAATAAGTCAGGATCCCTCTTCTGCCTCTGAAATGAATAAGTGCTATGCACATTGAAAATGAAAAATAAAAAAAATGAAAAGTAAAAACAAATTCAAAATGAAAAATGAATAAGGTGAAAGAAGAGAACATATTCCTGCATAGGGAGGTGATGCAATTAACTCCACTGGGGTACTAACCAGGCTCACTGGCATCAGAGCCATGCTTGTGTTCCTATGTGACTCCACCAGGGTACTGTCCAGGCCTGTTGGTAGTGGAGAAACACCAGAGATGAAACTAAGACTCTGACGACTATACTTCTTGTGCACCTATATACCCCTCAACCCCAATCGAAACAACTGTGTTGCCTTGGCTTGGAATGTGTGTCAATCGACCAAGAGTCTGGCAGATGCTACATCTTACATCAAGCTAGTGTGAAGCCAAGATGAGCTAAGAATTGAACAATACTTCCAGAGGTGTTAGACTCGTTTTCATGAAAAAGGTCCATTCAGAGAGCTGGAGTTCTACCAGTGTGTCGCCAAGTGTTGTAGCGGCTACAACCACCCTCCAAAATTTTTCCTTAGCCTGTTTTGGAGCCTCCCCTACCAACCTTACACAACACTTTGTCTTGCTTCATCAAGTACTCAAGCTTCAGTGCTTTCCTCGCACAAAGGCAGCCTGTCGATCACAGTTGATCCATTTTCCTCACAGACTGCTCATTCGGACTTGGTCCAGCTACAGGTTGAGCATCTTCCCAGTGAAATTTGCACATTTCTAGAGGGAAACCAACCTTCCCCCTAGGAATTGTGTAATTCCCTCTGACAGCCTGCTGGGCTTCAAGATTGTGCAATTCGGCCAGCCAACCCTCCTAGCAGGATTTGCGCAGGTTTTCCCATCAACAGGCTGTTCAACTAAGGATTTGTGAAAATCTGGGTAGTAGTCAACTGCTAGGCCCAAAAATTGTGCAATCCCCTTGGGCTTTGAGCCCCAAAACATGCCTCGGGGGGATTCCATGCCCAACAGGCCCCCAACACAAACATTGTGACTCGCCCTCGAGTCACTCTGTTGACGCGGCGATCTTGGCATGGAGTTCCTCAAACTGTCCTTGAACTGTGTTGATGTCGGCAGCACAAGGAGTCGCTGCTTGCTGGATCTGTTGCATCCTTTGTTCTAAGACCTACGTTTCTAGGGCGCTTCTCTGCATTAACGTGTGCATCCTTGTATGTGCACCAGCTTTCTTTCGATGTTTGCTGTGATTGTGAAAGCCTCATCGATCCACTACTGGATGCACGCTTTGAGAACTGCCTCCTTATGTCACGCCACATTCACCTGTTCCTTTAGTTCCTTGGCTTGCTGCATCCTTGCAAGCCGCTGAGTGAGGATTACTATCTACGTAGTTTCTCTGACACTGTCATATTGTTGCTGCAGTTCTTGTGCCTCTGTCTCTAGGCACTGGATGTTGGGGTCCTCCTACAGAGTTGTGAGGACCTCAAGTGCTTGCTCCAACAAAGTGGTATAGTCTTGCACTGCACCTCCAATTTCTTCCAATCCCATTGCAATAGCGCTAGCGCATTGTTCTCGGACCTTCAGGGGAGCGGAAGGTTGCACCTTTAACTGTAGCTTGGTGATCTGAAGATTCTGCTCCAATTGAACCTTGGTCGTTTCTTCTCTAGCCTCGTGGACTCCGGTTGCCAACCTGTGAATCTGTACCTCTACTGATAAATCTGTTGGGATGGCTAGCTCCGAGACACGTCAACAAGCGTCATCTACCACCTGCACCAATTATTGGTTCTACGACACCAATTCATCGCACTGCAGACTGAGCTATTCCATGTTGATCTTTTGTTCGCTTAGAACTTGGATTGCGCAGCTCTCCCTAGCGTGCAACTTTGTCGTTTTCCCATCTTGTAGCAGATACAATGTCTCTTGTGGAAGGGTAGCCAAATTAAGGCCAAGGCCTTTGATCATGTTAACCACAAATCTGTCGGTCTCATTCACTACTACTAGGGCTCCTTCTGGTAACACTATGGTGTTTTCCATCCGTGCATGCAGCATCTGCTCTGCTGCCGAGGATCCTGCTGCGAGGTGGGTCAAAAGGGTACCCACCTAAGGGGGCCGCACCTGTAACTCTTGTAGCTGCACCCTGAGGGCCCCCAACATAGTCTGGTGCTCCTACATAAAGTCCTGAAGGGCCTCATTTGTGACATCGCGAACCGTCTCGCCGATGTCATGGAGGTCACCTTCGGTTAAGGTGATCAGGTCAATGGCCAACTTCGAGGCCTTGACCTTCTTCCTCAGTCTTGTTCTCTCTACCATGTGTGGGCGCTTTAGTTGTGTGGATGCAGTCCCTGGGTCCGTGCTCCCTTCTGCTGTTTCTGCTTCCTCTGCCTCCTGCCCCTGTGAGGACGTTGCTTGGTCCTCATCCGCCTTCGTTGTTGCTTCTTTTGCCGCTTGTGCTGTTGCTGCTGCTTCTGCAGCCTTTTTCTGCTCTGCGGCTTTTTGTGTCGCTTCCCGCACTGCCCTTTCCTTAGCTGCTATTGTTTCCTTCTGCCTTTTCTCGGCCAATTGTGTGATGCACAACTTGGCATCGTCCTTCTTCTTCTGCGCTACCGCCTTCTCAAGTTCTGCTAGGTCTGGGGTGCACCATTCCGGAGGCCATGTCTCTAAGACAGTGAAGATGGCGTCGTCAATGGCTATAAAGGGGAGCTTCGTCCACTGCTTCGTTGTATTCTTGCGTGCCCTGATGTATGCATTATGCATGTTGGCTTTGAATTCTGCAAAACTCTACAGACTATTGTACACGGTAGGCGATAGGCATGGCCGTCGGTTGATCCACATCCAGATGCTCATCTCCATGAGAACCCAGAAGGATTTGGTGTCGCATATCCGTTTCGCATCCTTTGTGACCCAAAGCGAAGCGTACTTCGCAGCCTCCGGTAATTCTTTTTCAATGCCGGGGAATTGACTGTCCTCTGGCAGTTCCCCCGCTATGAGCATTATGGATAATAACAACCACACGTAGTGGAAGGTTTTACCCTGCTCCTCGGCTTCACAACAATTCTTCAAAAATTCCTCGCAGAGGAATTCAGACCAGTTGAATTGGACCCCCTCTGCGCACTGCTCAGCTAGTGCGACCACCAACGCCGGTACCTCATCGGCGCGACACTTCCTCATGACTTTTCTAGCCAGGAGTTGGGTTGCTACGCGTACCCCTTTGTCCTTGATGCTGGAGATGGTGTAGCCCCTCTTCTTCTTCTCCAGCTTGTATTTTGTCTTCATGGCTTCTGTAAGGGCCAAATCACTGCCCTTTCCTTCAGCTATAGTTGTGGGGTCCTTTCCTTTACAGGGGAGCCGAGAAATGTGGTGGATTAGGTCTATTATGATGGGGATAGGCTCCTCCAGCCATAGATACCCATCATGCACTAGGTAGAGCAGCTGCCTGATGACGAAAATGGTGATGGGCGCATGGTGGAAATGCGGTATCCATAGTAAGTGCAACAACCCGACCTTTTCCACACCGCGCAGCCACTTCCGCGACTCTAATGTTGTCACCACCCCCTCAGTGTTTTGCTTCATAAGGTTCCCAGTCTCTAGGTGAGGGAACTTCTCGCGGTCAGCGAGGTCCCAATCTTCAAACTTCATGGTTGGCACATGGCCCAGGTGCGTGCCTTCAAACACTATGCCATCTGGGAGGAGCGAAGTCTAGAGTGAACTCTTGGTTTTATCCAGGTCCTTCGGCACTTTGGTCTTCCCTTTCTGCAGAGGGACATACGCGGGCAGTTTTGTTGCAGAGTGTGTAGGTTGAATATCCTCCTCCATATCTTCATCTTCTTCTACTGTGATGGTCAGGGCCTGCAGATCTTCTTCTTCCTCATCTGTGTCAATTATGACAACTTTC
This sequence comes from Pinus tabuliformis, assembly GCA_031772625.1. NCBI lineage: Eukaryota > Viridiplantae > Streptophyta > Pinopsida > Pinales > Pinaceae > Pinus > Pinus tabuliformis. The sequence continues at coordinate 602,050,816 of CM062814.1, read as the reverse complement.
CCTTTTTCTGCCATTGATAGCTTGTTGCGTAGTGGGTTCCTCGGGGACACGTGTACGGGGGCCATTGCTTGTTTATCTTTCTTGGGCCTCAGCGTTCATGGTGATTTGGGGATTTTTTCCACAACCTCGGCGACTTTTGGAACATCCTCCACCATTGGGGTCTGCACGGCCTTGTTGGTGGTTACCTCTTCAATTCCAAAACCATCCTTGGTGGTTTTCATTGTATCTAGGCTATATTTTGTCACTCGCAAACTTAGGGGCTCAATTATCACTTGACTCTCAATGCTCAGTGCTCTGCTCAAGCGCTCAATTCTCAAATGACCAAGTGTTGTTCGTTGGCCAGCCCTTTGTGTTTTATAGCGCCTTTTGAATTCAAATTCAACCGTTCCCCCCAATTTTGGGCCATTAATGCTTTCTTGGTGGCAGATTTTCCCAAATCTTGCCCATAAATTGTGTCTTAAATGCCCACTACCCGCTCCATTTGGCCTCAAATCGAGCATCCCATCATGAATAGTGACACCAACGGTCACTTTCCGGCCAATCCGTGCGGCAGTGCAGCCCTCCGTGCGCGGTCGCGGACCCTGTGATGCTCTGCTTCCGCGCGCATCAATATCGTGCAGCTTCCGGACATAATAATTTATAGTCCTGCGCTTCCTTTCAACTGCCTAAAGTGCTAAGACTTTTCTTCCTACGACTAGTCAAGTGGTCGCACCACCCATGTGGGGTTCCATCCTATCCTCCACCATGGTTCACCGAGAATCCACACCTTCCATTGTTGTGATCGGCATCGTGCACTTTACTACTTGCAACACGCTACCCTAGTCACTACATTTGGCGATATGTGGTCCAAGCCGAGGCAGCAGAGTAACTAGTTCACAGCGATAGTTCCCCAAACTGTTAGTATGATTGTACGCACCTTGCCTTAACATCCTTGGTCTTTTGATGATAAATGCTTCCTTTATTCATTTTCCAGCTTCTTGGCCTCTGCGTCCATCAAAGCGCTTTTCTCCCTCAATCGTACTCAGTCTTTTTCAAGTTCGCGAAGTCTAAGGTTTCCCTGTCAGATTTCTTCCTCAAGTCTTATGTGTTCTGTTTCTCGCGGCTGTGTGATTCCTTCGTTCCAGGCTTCACGGACTATCGTATCTATGGGTGTTGCTATGTGCGGACTAGGCTTCACATGCTCCATAAGGATTACAGCCCCTGCTTCATACTTCAGCTTCGGAAGTGCTTGCATGGTCAGGGTTTTGCACATGGTCCTATAAGCCCATAGAACCACTGGTATGCGTAGGTCCCAATCAGTGCATCTCACATGGTGGACCGTGTTCAGTACTTTGCACACCTTGTCAAAGGCTTCCCCGTGTATAATCTTCGGCGTGCTTGGTCTTAGCATACTTCATTGTTCGCGCCCTCGTCTTGCCCGCTCCTGCTTGTTGTTCCTGTTTCCTATCGTGAGGACAGTGTGCGTTCATGCAGGTTGCGTACCATACGCCTGTACCCATCTGGAGAGGTGGGCACACAGGTAGTGCCCATTCAAAGCATCAAAACACTACTGTTCTAGCACCTCTCTTTCAAATTTGTTCAGGAATTCATCCACCATTGTCAACCCATCATACATAGGTAGATCCCTTACCTCTGTTGTCACACAGCGTAGTGATCTTACCATCATGTTGCAATTGAGTGTGGTTACCTCGTGTAACTGGTTCTGCCATCGTTCTATTTCCTCATCCGAATCTGATGTGCAAGAGCTTTCGCGCTCCCACGAAATCCTGCCATCCACTGTAGGATTCACCCAATCTTGTTCCTGAGTGGTTATCTTGTAGATACAGTATAGATCATCGTCACTTTGTCGCGCACTAGCTCTGTGTAGTGTGATCCTTCGTAGGGTCTAAAGGTACTGTTACACTAAAAAATGTCACCATGACCACTTACAGTTAGTATGGCTCAAATCAACAGTCATGCTACCCTCTTAGGCAAGTCTTATGCCTCTGATATCCATCTCAAACTCAAAGAAGAGAGAAAGTCTTGTCAAAAATATGTTTATCTCTGGGGTCGCAGGTTCTCTCTAGCCTTACCTGCGGGGACGCTCACAATGTTCACAAAAGGTGCGTCCTTGGACGCTCTGTATGTTAAGGGACAGGTGCGTCCTTCTGTAAAAGGCAAAATGCGCGAGTTTCATCTTAAAAAAGTTACTTGTGGTTACTTCTAGAACTTTCTAGAGGTCGGTTTGATGAATTGGATGCGCCTCCAGTTGGTTCATGTATCTCTATTAAGGGGGAACTTATCCCATCAATAAGGGAGCTATCCCACCCAAAGAGGGGGATTATCCCATTGATGGTGGACCTGAATAACCTCTTTACAGCACTATAAATAAAGACATTGAGCCAGAGGGAGGGGAGGTTGGAGCTATACATTTTCTTTGGGTAAATGCTGCAGGAATTAGGACTCCCATTTAGAACCTTGTGAGGAGAGATTGTCTTTGCTTGATTCTACTTGGAAGTGGGTGAGCTTTGTCAAAGTAGAGGAAAACCCTTGATGGACCCTGGGAGGAACTTGCACAACACCAAGGCCAGGTTGTAAGAGTTTCTTTGTTTCGTTATTAATACAAACTGGTTTATTTTTCTCAATAGCTTGTGTTAATGAGTTATTTCATGTGTTCCTTGGTCTGCATGTTGAATATATGTTTTATTATATGAAATGCAAGTGCTTGGTAATTGTTTGATTGTTTGTGGTTGCAGGAATTGACTTGAAGGAGGAGCTCATCCGGATCGGCAAGGACGGACTACAACAACCGCGTTTTGGAATAAGGTAAGCCTAAACACTTGTAGTTTTCATGTTTTAAAAGGTATATTTAGAGAAAGATCACTCCATTTTGTCTTGTTTGTCGCTAGAGAGTTTAGACTCCTAGGGAGGTCAGTTGTGTCCGCACAAACGACTTTTTCCGCCACGACAAATTGGCGACTCCACTGGGGAATCCATTAATGAGAGAGTCTTTTCCTTTGTGTGAACTTTGCTCTGTGAAAATCACTTTTATTTTCTGGTTTTTGACTGTGAGAATTAGTATTTGGGTGGCTTAGCTTTAGATTTAGTTAGATTTGGTTTTTCTCAACTTTTCCAGAAGGACGCACCCTCTGAGTACTGCACAGTGCGTCTTTGGACGCGCTGTTGCCGTTTGCACAGAGCGGGCCCGCACCTGTTATAACGGGTTGCCTGCGTCTTCCTGTAAAATTTAGGAAAATTCCATTTTTTGCTTTAATTGCTTTTAGATTTTGATTTTTCTTAGTGTTTTCTACCCAGATCCTTTAGTACCCTGTCAAGAATTTTCACCTGAACTTGTTTTGTGAGCTTTGAGTGTTTTAGTGGATTTCAACGAAGTTTAGGCCTAGGGTTTGATTTTTCAATAGGTCCTGTAGTGACTTTGACGGTAGAAAGTTGTCCAGCCTTAGATCTCTCTGGTTAGTCAGCCTTCTTAGAAGTCGGGCCTGTCGTAAAGTCTCCTTGTGTGAGCAGCTTGCCATTTAAGTTGTTTTGGGTCAAATTTCGAATTACTTGTTTATAAAGTGTTGATTTCCATTTTACAAAAGAACAAAAAGATTAGAGTTTTGTTTTGACTAGTTTTTGGTTCTGCAATAAGCTAGTCCTTGATTTGATTGTGATCAAGTAAAACACCTTAGAATAATCATTGTTGGTTTTGGCCTCGTTAAGATTGCTTAGAGTAAATTTACCTTTTAGTTTGCTTATGAGTGCATTTTCATAGATTTTAATAGTTGTTAAGATTGATTTTTGGTTATATTAGATTTATTTGCTTTATTAAAAGAAAAATACAAAAACATCTTCTTTAAAAGTCTTGTTTCAAGTAGCTTTTTGTTTTTGAAAGAGAAAAAGAGTTTTTTCGTGCATGTAAAGAGCGGTCATGTTTTTTATGCTTGGAAAAGACAAACGAATTGTTTCTTTGATTGTCTTCAATTAAGAAGTTGCTTTTATAAAGATTGCATTCTCTCAACTTTTTAGTTAAGCAATTCATCGAAAAAGTAAAGTAGTGGGTAAATCATCCTAGGTGCATTTTGTAGTGGTTTCGAGTCGAGTCAACACACCACTGGTTTCACTTCCATCACCTTTTGACTTAAGAAACAACCTTAAAAGTAACGCTTAAATTAAAATCAATCTAGTAATTTTTATTTTTCTAGGGCTCTGAAACACCAACATAGCTTAGGCTAGGGTCTTGGAGTAGGTGAGTACTTAACTCTCCAAGACTACAAAACCAAACAGATAGTTTATCTTGAGTAGATTAAATCCAATTGTTTCAGTTATACTCTGGGAAAGCTCCTCTTAAAGGAGAAGCACGAGCTCGTGTCCGAACCAGTGAGGGGATCATTCCTCCCTCGTTGGGAACGACGCCAGACAGTACGTATTACAAACGGTAAACCTCGGATTAACCATTGTCGAGGAGCCAGGGGTCACTTATCGGTAAACCTTGGATTATTGTCAAGGAGCCGGTAAGGGGATTGAGCTTGTTACTCTGCCCTTGCGTGCTGTCGGAGTTTAGACTGTTCCCCCAGGTGTAATTGTTGTGATTGGTAACTTTAGTGACCATAATCTTTAGGGTTCTACCGAGGTGACGGTGGAGGGAAGGTCCCACTGTACCTGGAGCAGACGTCGGTTATACTCACTTGGATTTTCCGGGGGGTTCACTTCACTTCGAGACGGTTAAAGTGGAGGAACTTGTGCCGGTCTATTCATTAAGCAGGTTGCCGGGGTAACTGTTCCACCCGCCATTTCTGTACTGAATCCTGCGAGGTTGGGCCTAATCACCAACTAGCGCTTTTGGTCCGGAAGACTACTGTTTGTGTGTGGTTTGACGCTCTAGATTATTTAGGCGTGTGCTTCAAATTTGTTTGCTTCTTTAGAAGACTTTAGGTGGTTTGATTTGAAATTTTTACTTTGTTTTCGTGTGTTGTAGTTAAAAATCTTTAATTGTGGCGGAATTACCGAGACAGTCCCGTAGACTTCGGGGCCAGTCTCCTGAAGTTGTTTCTATGGCGAATTGTTGAGAAGATCCCGTAGACTTAGGGGATCCCCTCCTCGAGACGACCCGGGTAATTTAGAAGGGTTAAAGGTCCTTGTAACTCCTCCTAGTGACAGTAGAGTAGGTTCACCTGAAGAAGGAGAATCTTCCTTGGTAGTCCATCCAGATTACCAAAGTTTAGAAACAGGTTACAATCCCGAAACTGTTACAGTTTCCGAGCTTGCTGGTAGTTTTTCATCTGCCAGTGAAACAGGCGAAGAACCTGAAATTTCCGAACCTGTTACTCCAACTTCTAGTGTCCCTGATTCACCGAGAATAGAAAGAATTATCACCGAAAATCTACCTTCTGGTTTGATTGCTATAGAAGAACTTGCTCCAGAAGAAGATATAGGTGTCTCTCACCTTGAAGGTCAACTTACTATTGATCTAAGGGAGCGTGAATCCATCTTTTACAGTCCTCCTAGAAGTACTTCTTGGTACCTTGCGTTAACCAATTTTTTAGACAACTCAGTCGGTTTTTCCACACCTCGTACTCCTTTTCCACCTGGAGGTATTCATACTCCTGTAAATATGTCTGGTCAGTCGTCCGTGTTTACACAAAGTCCTGAATCTTTTTTACACGGCGGTCCTTCTGTTCCCACTGGGTATCAGTCACTTTCTGGTACCTTTGCGGGGGCATCTCCTCAACCCATTGATCATGGGTTATTTGCTGGAAACAGTGGTAATATACCATTGGGTGTAGGAGACATTTACATGATGTCAGGTTCAGTTCCCGTTTCCCAACCTCAAGGTGGCCAATTACCGCCTGGGGGGCAACCTCAAGGTACACAAATCGTGTCTGGGGGGCAACCTCAAAGTCAGTATGTACCTATGGTGCAATACTTGCCTCAAGGTCAACCTCAGCCTCAATATGTACCCCAAGGTCAACCTCAGTATCAATATCAACCTCAAGGATGGCAACCTCAAGGGTATCAACCCCAAAGTTATCAACCTCAAGGGTACCAACCTCAAGGTCAAGGTCAACCCCAGTATCAGTATTTACCTCAAGGTTATCAACCTCAAGGTCAATACTCAAGTCAAGGTTATCAACCGCCTCAAGGTCAGTCATATGTTCCAAGTATGGGAACTGCACCTTACAATTATCAATCCTACCCTCAATCTGGTTATGGATCTCAGTACCCTCAACCTGTTACGGGTCAGTACCCTGGAATGTTAGTGTGGGATCCCTCACAGGGTCAACAGGTGTTGCAGCCAAGTGTACAGATGCTTCCTCAAGCTGGACAACCCGTAGTTTCTGGTCCAACCCAGCAACCGCAACCTGTCCAGCCAAATGTTCAAACTTCTGTAGCTTCGGTAGTTACTCAGCCGTCAATTGCACCTAGTACTCCATCTCAAACGGCTGCTGCAACTATCGCTACATCTACCATACTTACTTCTGGAGTATCGACGGCTCCAGTTTCTACTGTCCCTGTTACCACACCTCAGACATCTTTACCGTTGTCTGGATCTACGATTCAAACCACGGTCCAGATGCCTGTAGGTCAGCCTGGTATAAGTACGGTTGTGACTACTCAACCTCAATTTGTTCAACCTCCGTACCAGGGACAGTACCAACCTGGGCAAGCTGTCCAACAACCGGTTTACCAGTATCAACCGTATCCTGGGTACACTTATCAACAACCTCAACAACCCCAGTACGGTCCGGTTAATCCTGGTTTTCCAGGAGGATATAATATCCCAAATGCGACTCCTGTTCCTAGTTATCCTGGATATCCTCCTCCTGGGGCTGGTATTGTGACCCAGAGTTTTAGAGATCCTAACCGGCAGTTACCGTTTATTGCAACTTTGGATTTACCCGACTTGACGCGCCTAACGAACGATCCAATTCAATATCTTCAGTTCTGGCCGCCAATGCCAAATAAGTTGCCCAGTGATATACCCAAGTTCGAAGGTAAGTCTGGAGAGGATCCGTCCAATCATGTGATGACTTACCACCTCTGGTGTGCTTCGAATTCTATCTCAGATGATTCCATCCGCTTACGTCTTTTCCAGCGTACACTCATTGGTCTCGCGGCCAAGTGGTACATTGAGTTACCACGGGCCTCTTTTTACAACTTTAGCCAGTTAGCTACCTCGTTCTTAACTCACTTTCAGTTGCCGGTCAGATACGATAACGGCACGGAGTTATTAACTTCACTAAAACAATCGACGTCCACGTATATTTCTGATCACATTCATGAGTGGAGACGTCGAAGGAGATTAGTGAAAGTTTTTATCCCGGACCAAATCTTAGCTGAATGGTTTGTCAAATCATTATTACCGAAGATTACTGAAGATGTCGCTAAGGCCGGAGTAGTTACTGAGGAGCAAGTCATTGCTCAGGCACAATACCTTGACTTAGTTTACACTCAGTCGGGTACGTTACACGAGAAGATTCCGGATCTTCCAAAGTCGAATCAAATCGCTGCTGCTCCTTCGGGATCTCATGCCGCTGATGGTATGATTGGTATCGTGACTACGAAGAGTAAGAAGAAGTCTTCCAAGGCCTCCAATACTCCAATTATCACTTTGCCTGATTCTCCGACAGGAGAGTCTTCTCCTCCTGAACTTACCGCCGACATTCACGCTGTAGAGTCATCTACGGCCAAATCAAAAAACGGTGGAAAGAAGAAGGCTAAAGCAGACAAGGCTCCAAAGGAGAAAACTGAAAAGTCGGAAACCAATGACGAAAAACGCAAACCTCGATATCCTTGTCTTATTTGTGAAGAGGATCATTTTACGAGAGATTGCCCTCATCGGGCCGAGGTTGTAAAAATAGTCAAAGGTTCTCCCACTCCTGCTGTGTTAAAGAATCCATTTCCAGAGCAGGAGAATAAGATGATAGGTTCTTCTTCGAATGCCAGTGAAGAACCCATTTTGATGATGTCTCATGTGAGGATTGCGACTCGATCGCAAGATTATGGTAGTAAGGCTCCTGTTGATGGCAAGGAAGCAGAATCTTCTCACTCTAACCCATCAACCTCAGCTCCTGGTTCCGATCCACTACAGATCGAAAAACCTAACCCAGACTTAGTGATTAAGCCGCCCGCCAAGGGTGTACTTCGAAGGTCTGCTTTCAATCCACATGCGAGAGCAGCCCAGAATTACAACATTGTTGAGGACTTAGCTGTTTCACCTTCAGCAATGTCGGCACTCGAAGTGCTGCAATCATGCCCAGCACAACGGAAATTGCTTTTGTCGGCTATCGGAGCTGTCGATGTTCAGGACCCGAACCTAATGATCTTTGATCTAGAAAATAGTACACCACGTCTCCCCCATCAAATGGCTTTCCAAATTCCAGTGATAGTCAAAAACAGGCCTATTCATCGGACTGTGATTGATGAGGGAGCTTCTACGTGTATTATGTCGATTCAATGTTGGAGATCGCTTGGTTCTCCTTCGTTGAACCAATCCCCCACCATCCTTAAGGCCTTTGATGGCCGTGGGTTCCGTCCGTTTGGTATTCTACAAGAATTGCCTATAGGGGTTGAAGGTAAAACCGTTAGTCTGGATGTGGAAGTGGTTGATGCCCCTCTAGACTACAACCTTCTTTTGGGTCGAAGTTGGTCATATGCTATGACAGCGGTCGTTTCATCGGTCTTCAGAGTAATTAAGTTTCCACATAACGGTAAGATCGTGACTATTGATCAGCTGACATACTTTTCATCCGACCCAGCCTCTTCAGAGAGTATCCAGCATGTTGGTAAAACGACAATCCCTTATAGGGACGTTGGTGTAGGTTTAGTTAAGGATTCCGGTTTACTGGGAACTTTTCCTCTCCCTCCACTCAACGCAGATCCTTCGTTTGCAACCATTCATATGATTACATCAGAAAACATTATTTATGATGATCCTTGGTTTGTCCCATCTGACTCTGAGATAGACTCACTCGGTGATGTTATGCCTTTGAGTCCATATGAAATTGCTTATGAAGCTCTCATGTCTTTTACCGACTTTCATTCAACCGAAGTCGACCAAATGAATGTGGTCAGTGAAGAGTCACTTTTCACCTCACCCTTAGAACGGATAACGTTTCCCGAAGTCGTGTCATCTGACGAACAACTTCGCGAAATCCTAAGTGTAGACGATCTACCATGGGAAGATCTCCATCACAGATCTTCGTTTTTACCTAAGGATGATGCATTTGAAAATGATTTTTCATCTATCTTTACCGCTGAATATGTCAAAGACGCTCAGGATCCAACGAAACATTCTGATTCAGAGTTGAATTTAGGGAATATTTCTCGTACTATTCCCATTGATATTTCAGTGAAGCCCGGAATCGAGGAAAACATTCATATAGGTGCCGCATGTACTGAAGAAGAAATCCAAACTTACAAGGCCCTATTCCAAGAATTCCGCGACGTGTTTGCCTGGTCTTACGAGGAAATGCCGGGAATTGATCCTGCCATTGTTGTTCATGAAATAAAGACCTACCCGGATGCTAAACCCATCCGGCAACGGTTGCGTCAAATTCACCCTCGAAAAGCGGCTGCGATTAAAGCAGAAGTCGAAAAGCTGTTGAAAGCAGGTTTCATTTATCCGATCCCGTTAACGGATTGGGTATCGAATATTGTTCCGGTCAACAAGAAACAAGGAACAATAAGAATCTGTATCGACTATAGGGATATAAATCGAGCTTGTCCAAAAGACAACTATCCTACGCCTTATATCGATCAAATTATTGATGATTGTGCCGGAAGTGAAATGTTTTCCTTCATGGATGGTTTTTCAGGCTATAATCAAATCAATATTCTACCTGCCGACCAACCAAAAACGGCATTCATTTGTCCATGGGGGACATTTGCTTATTGCAAATTACCTTTTGGGCTTAAGAATGCCGGGGCCACTTTTCAACGGGCGATGTCTTATGCATTTCATGACATCAAGCACATTGTGCAACCCTATCTCGATGATTTGCCTGCTCATTCTTTACATCGAGCTGATCACCTTGTCCACCTACGAGCAATCTTTATGAGGTGTAGGCATTATCGAATTCGGTTGAATCCCCACAAGTGTGTTTTCTGTATAGAAACAGGTCGATTGCTGGGATTTGTTGTTTCAAAAGCCGGCATTCGCGTCGATCCCTCGAAAGTCGAGGCTATCATCAAATTGCCTCCTCCTTCGAGTTTGCGCCAACTCCAAAGTTTGCAAGGGAAAGCGAACTTTTTACGCCGATTCATCCCAAACTACGCCGAGGTCACTAAAGGTTTTACACGGTTGTTGAAACAGAACGCACAATTCTTTTGGGACGAGATTGCCCAACAATCTTTTGATGCACTTAAACACGCGTTGACCCATGCACCGTTATTGCATCCTCCCAACTACAACCAAGACTACTTCTTATACCTCGCAGCTTCGCATTCCACCATTGGAATGGTGTTAGTTCAAGAAGATGAATTCGGAGCGGAGCATGTGATATATTATCTTAGTAGGACCTTGAATCCAACTGAGCTAAAATATTCGCATGTGGAGAAATTGGCCCTGGCAGCCGTTCAAGCTGTCCAGCGTTTCCGTCACTACATTCTTCTCCGCAAAACTACAGTTATTTCGGATTGCAACCCTATGATTTATATTTTGACAAAACAACTGCTAGGGGGCAAGTACTCTAAATGGATTGTTATCCTGCAAGAGTTCGACTTGGAGTTCGAGAAGTCCAAGTCTAAGAAATCCTTAGTTTTTGCGGAATTGATGTGTGATTTCCCGAGTGCTGACACAGAGACTGTGGCAGAGGAGTCCATTGCGGACGAATCTTTGTTTCTTATCAGTACTGTAGATCCGTGGTACGGGGATATAATCATTTATCTCCAAACCCAAACCTTTCGGCCTGAAGCTTCCAAAGCGGAACGTCGAAAAATTCGGTTTCAATCCCAGCCATACAAAATTATTGGAGATACACTTTATCGCCGGGGGGCAGACTTAGTTTTTCGACGTTGTTTAACTCACGAAGAGGCTGAGAGGGTTTTGAATGATTGTCACTCTGGAGCATGTGGCGGTCATATGTCTGGGTATGCCACAGCTCAGAAGGTGTTGCGCGCTGGCTATTTCTGGCCGTCTATGTTTAAAGATTGTATCATTGCAGTCAGGAAGTGCCACAACTGTCAAGTGTTTGATCGCAAGATGCGCGCTCCACCTGCTCCTCTCCACCCTATAATTGCCGTTGGTCCATTCGCCAAATGGGGTATCGACTTTATTACTTGTAACCCTCACTCGGCCGGGGGGCATGCGTATATCATCCTTGCGGTTGATTATTTTACTAAGTGGGCCGAGGCGATGCCTACATTCGACGCAAGCGGCAAAACAGCTGCAGTTTTCGTATTCAATCATATCATAACTAGGTTTGGTGTCCCACAAGCAATCATTACTGACCATGGGAGCCATTTTCGAAATGTCATGATGACTGAGCTTACAAGCCAGCTTGGTTTGCGCCACGATAGCTCTACTCCTTATTATCCGCAAGCCAACGGTTTGGTTGAGTCTATCAACAAAGTTCTAGTTATCATGATCCGACGAACCATTGGTGTTCATCGGTCGAATTGGCATAACATGTTATTTTCAGCGCTATGGGCATACCGAACCTCAGTGAAAAATTCAACAGGGTTCACTCCTTTCCAGCTAGTTTATGGCTTAGAAGCTGTGTTACCCATTGAATGCGAAATCCCATCACTTCAAATGGCTGTCGAATTACTTCCAGCTACTTCCGAAGAGGAGAAACGTTTATTGTACTTGGCTAAATTAGATGAGACTCGACGTGACGCTACATTGGCAATCGAGACTCACGCGAAACGAATGAAAGCTCAGTATGATAGAAATGTAACCCCTCGAAGTTTTTCGGAAGGAGACCTAGTACTATTATATGATCAAGCTAACGATAAGCTAGGTGCCGGAAAATTCGTTCCCATGTGGCATGGGCCCTACATTGTAAAGCGAAAGCTAGCAAAAGGGGCTTATGAGCTAGTTGACTTTGATGGGGACTCTTTGGGTAAACCCAGAAATGGACTTTACCTAAAGAGGTATTATGCTTAAATGATGGGAATGGAGAAATTTTTAGATAGGTTAGATTTTCTTTCTAGCTAGCAAGTGTGTTAGTTTAGTCAGTGTGCTTAGCTTAGAGAGTGTGGTTTTTCGTCGTTATTCTGGCTTATCTTGGTTTTACTCTTGATATTGCAGATGTCGACGCCTCTCCAAACATATATTGGATTTGCTGATGGTGCTTGTCGTAGTACACGGAACATCTCTTCCGCAGCTTGGGTTATCTATTCGCCCTCTGACGAGTTAGTTTCTATGCATGGGGTAAGCCTCGGTCAAACAACGAACAACATTGCAGAATACAGTGCAGTGATTGAATTATTATCCGAATCTATTTCATTTGGAATTCGACGTTTGACAGTGAGGTTAGATTCTGAACTTGTTGTATTACAGCTTAATAGAGTTTATGCCATTAGGAATCCTGTGTTATTAAGGTTGTTTTTGAGAGTGCGTCTCTTGGAACGTGAATTTGATTACATTGAATATCAACATATTCCAAGGTCTTTGAATACATTAGCAGATGCAATTGCTTCTCGAATGTTGGACAGACATTTACGATAATCATGCAAGTAAATTTAAAAACATTTCATCACATATGTTAAACAAGATAAGCCGGTAATAGTGATATATATAGATAGAAGTGTGTCAAAAAATATATACATCGTCTTCGATCATAGGTTGAAAACACCTTATGATCGGCAAAATGATAGTACAAAAAGTCAAAAATGTCACATGTGACTACAAAAGTGACTAGTCAATCACTGGTGGTGCTCTCTGTATGACACCACTGCGCGGGCTACCTTACGCAAAAATCTCCTAAACGGTCCAGGGACCGCGACTACAAAACGCTGAAGCCTGATAGGAATGTCGTCCATAGTAGTCTCAGGTATATCTGCCGTGAGACGCTCTAGATCATGCTCCAACTCAGCTAGTACGTCTGCAGCCGCGTCCTGTGGGGCCGGTACCGGTGCAGCTGGATGTAGTCTATCAAAAGGCCGGAGGTTGGCTGGACGCTGTGGACCAACATCTGCATTTTGAAAAGTTTTACTATTAGTTTTGAGACGATATATATGAAAAATAAAAAAAAAAAATACATAATTAGAAAACTTGTGAAAATAAAAGTACCTCTGTCGTCCCATTGTTCTCCCTGTGGAAGAACCATGTCCGGATCACCTCTGAAATCCATTCCGGCATACGGAAAGTCCTGTATCGAAAAAACCTGGTCCTCTAACCAGTGAAAGTAACTATCTGAGAATCGAACCACTGTCGCACCCTCGTCAGGATGCCGGGCCATCACCGCAACCCATCGTATCAGCTCCAAGATATCAACAGTGAGTTGCTGAGGGATCAGCATTGGAACTCTCTCCAAGGCAAAGCTCACGACTATAGGCCCATATCCAAAAGTCTTTAGTCGTCCGTTCTTTGCCTTGGTCAGTTGGCTCTTCATATGAGCCGACACAGCTTCACACCAGTTGAAAATGGTGCCTTGGTAACAGTCAATTGCCATCCGCATTTGGGATCCGGAAGCAATGTGTAAAGCGGCCGCGCCGCAAATTCTGGTAACCGTGAACGCTATGACTTTGAGTTCAGGCAGAGTGATGTGTTTTATCTCTATGCCTTTTGAATGGTGAGCCCCACGTGTGCACCAATCCTCGCGGAGACTATCAAGGGATTGGCCACCCGGCCTAGTCCCCGCAAGATTGAGTTGCTCACCTCTGTTTGGCAAGCCAGTGAGAAAGTATACATCCGAGGGCTCTATCTCGAGCTGGTGCCCTCCTATGTAAAAGCATTGTTCTTGAACGTTCCATCGCTCAACCAGCCATTCCAAGAATCTTACCTGGCCCCTCATGCCCGGTATGGTCCAATATTTGTATAATCCGCATGCTCTTAGGGCATCCAGGGAAGGTTGATGATTTATTGCAGCTTCATCTTCCTCTACATGCTCTCTTTCTCTCCAGTCTAACATGATTAATGCCCTGCATATCAAAAATAGCAATTAGAAATTGATTTGGGGATTTTTGGTAGTTTTTTGAGGGAGTTGGGGTTTTGAAATGCGCACTTCTCGGAAGACGCACCCCGGCTTTGTAGCACAGGGCGCCCGGACGCGGCTGGCCTGAAGGCGGGCTGCGTCTTCCGACCTTTTTCCCGTATGAGAAAAAGTCGGGGGACGCAGGTCACCCGAAGGGCACCTGCGTCCGCCGAGAGGCGCATTCCAAAACCAAAACCCCCCCAAAAAATGAAACTAAGACCTAAAAATTAATTCTAAACGGATAGAAATGCAGAGTAGGATGTGTAAAATACCTGGATGAGACGGCGTTCGATTCCGACGGTCAGATTTTCCGCAGCAACCACGGGAAGTTTCTTGTCAAAAGCTCCTTTTTCAACCTCCAAAGTCAAACGGTAAAAATGACATGGTAAAAGGTCTTTTTATAGGTTTTTTGGATGAATTAGTTCATTTTTTACCATGAAAAGATGTTTTTCGATGTATTTTTGCCTATTTTAAACAGGTATGAGTAATGTGTTGCTTTTGTGCAGGACAAAGGGATTTCGAGGGAAATTGTCATTTTTCACAAATAAAAATATCAGAGTCATCTTTTAAGCCCTTTTCTGACTCCTAAAACATGAAAAATCGCCGAGCGTTTCTTTTACACTCGTTAAAACGGAATTAAAAGACGGTCCCCTTTTAGCTCTTTTCTGACCGTAAAATCAGGAAAAGATTGCCGGGTTTTTGTCGTTTCGAACTCGATAAGGAAATAAAACGACGTGTCCTTGATCGCTTTTTACTTTTCAGGTCAACGACACTATTATGAAAGTACTCCTTGGTCGCAAGATCAAGCGGTTCCCCCAGGTATTATTTTATACTTTTTCGGGCTTGAGGGACACAAATATACGAAAAAGTTCAACGTGGAGTCTCCTTTTGTTTTTTCAGACTCTCTAAAAATGAAAAACGCCGAGTTTCTCCTATACTGGACTCGTTAAACTTTTACAGTAAAGGACCTGTTCAATTACAAACAGGAACGAACCACTCCTTCCTAGGGTTCGAATTTAAACTAGGTTGGACTTGTCCGAAGGATGAGCTTATAATCAAGCATATGTTATCCTCCTCAAGCTTGTTAAAAATAAAGAGGTACTTGCCAGAAATGGTGGGGGAAAAGAGAGAAGAATGAACCTGTTTGTCACCTTTTGTCTCAAAAGAAACTTTATTACCACTCTTGAACACGACACTTTTTCATTCACCTGGGTTGGGAAATCTTTTACCTCACAGTTGATCAAACCACTTTGAAAGTCTTTAACCGGTTTCCGGGGATTAACTTTGAGTTATTCGTCACCAAGCCATCTGTCGTGTCGTTATGTGTTCAAGAGGTCTGCAAGCAAAAACTTTCATCTGCAAAATACTTGTCATCCATTTGACCATCCCTGAGTCAGTCCTTACAGCAACATTTCTTCAACTTGAACAATGATTTCGTGTTGCGGGCTTGCCTGCAACGGGTCGCTTTCTATCGACATCGACACATTATCTAGAAAGATGACTTAGGAATCGACAACACCTTGAAGTCTGCATGCATCAATGGCAGGTTTCTCGCCTTTGACGTCAGTTTACATCATTGACTTTCGATCAAAGGATTCCGTGAAGTGTTCGACATCAAAACATCTATTCACATTTCACGGGTTGTGCTTGGTACTTTGAGAACCATTGACATTACTGGTGGTTTCTCTCACGCTTGTTAACAGTTTGCATCATCGACTGGTAATCAAGTGGTTTCTAACATGTTCGACATCGAATCATTTAATCACATGGCTAGAATCGTACCAATTCGGGAAGTAGAAGTGAAGACCCTGGATCTAGTTTCTACCATCCAGGCTGCGAGGAGTTTTGTATTCATTATCTATGTAGACTAATCATAAACAGATGGCTGCGTCCATACTGTGTCTACAAAAGTCTATAAAAATGATGTACTGCAAGATCATTCCTGTATCAGAATAGTTAGTCCATTAGTTAAAGTTTTGAATCTGAGTATGGGAATGCCTACCTCAGTGATGATATAATCTTATACATGTATTTTGTGTTGAAAATTGCAGGTTCCAACCAGGTCATCCACAAGACAATCCTTGAAATGATAAAGCGCTTCACCCTTCCTAGAATTACAAAACCCTAAATCTATTCCAGGCTTCGCACTTTAGGGGGCAATCTGTTACACTAAAAAATGTCACCATGACCACTTACAGTTAGTATGGCTCAAATCAACAGTCATGCTACCCTCTTAGGCAAGTCTTATGCCTCTGATATCCATCTCAAACTCAAAGAAGAGAGAAAGTCTTGTCAAAAATATGTTTATCTCTGGGGTCGCAGGTTCTCTCTAGCCTTACCTGCGGGGACGCTCACAATGTTCACAAAAGGTGAGTCCTTGGACGCTCTGTATGTTAAGGGACAGGTGCGTCCTTCTGTAAAAGGCAAAATGCGCGAGTTTCGTCTTAAAAAAGTTACTTGTGGTTACTTCTAGAACTTTCTAGAGGTCGGTTTGATGAATTGGATGCGCCTCCAGTTGGTTCATGTATCTCTATTAAGGGGAACTTATCCCATCAATAAGGGAGCTATCCCACCCAAAGAGGGGGATTATCCCATTGATGGTGGACCTGAATAACCTCTTTACAGCACTATAAATAAAGACATTGAGCCAGAGGGAGGGGAGGTTGGAGCTATACATTTTCTTTGGGTAAATGCTGCAGGAATTAGGACTCCCATTTAGAACCTTGTGAGGAGAGATTGTCTTTGCTTGATTCTACTTGGAAGTGGGTGAGCTTTGTCAAAGTAGAGGAAAACCCTTGATGGACCCTGGGAGGAACTTGCACAACACCAAGGCCAGGTTGTAAGAGTTTCTTTGTTTCGTTATTAATACAAACTGGTTTATTTTTCTCAATAGCTTGTGTTAATGAGTTATTTCATGTGTTCCTTGGTCTGCATGTTGAATATATGTTTTATTATATGAAATGCAAGTGCTTGGTAATTGTTTGATTGTTTGTGGTTGCAGGAATTGACTTGAAGGAGGAGCTCATCCGGATCGGCAAGGACGGACTACAACAACCGCGTTTTGGAATAAGGTAAGCCTAAACACTTGTAGTTTTCATGTTTTAAAAGGTATATTTAGAGAAAGATCACTCCATTTTGTCTTGTTTGTTGCTAGAGAGTTTAGACTCCTAGGGAGGTCAGTTGTGTCCGCACAAACGACTTTTTCCGCCACGACAGGTACCACTACACGCAGTTACTTTTTCTCAAAAATCATTTTACGCTTCTTCAGATTTATAACTCTGTTCATATCAGTGGCCCAATCTATTCCCAGTAGCGTGGGATAGGGATTGTTGTCATTGACAATCTCTATCACTTCGAAATCTGCAAGCGCACTCACACCTTCGATATCTACCATTATTCCCTACAATCTTCCCATTGGTAGGATCTTCTGCTGGTTCGCCATTCACAATTGAATAGGGGACCATTGCAATGCGGGCCTGCCCATGTGCTCCCATGTCTGCTTTGGCAGTACGTTCGCATCTGATCCTAAATCCAGAATCACTTGATCCATTTCATATTCCCCGATTTGCGCAGTCAATCTCATCTCCCTTCTTGTTCGCGTTGTGTGCTTCCCGAGCTTCTGAACTACGCGCGGTTCTCCTATCCCAGTGCACCTAGTGATGAGTTCCTGCAATCCCTTCACAGCCTTGCTGTCGCACAACAACTTCATGCATGTCTCCAAAAAGGTAGTAAGCATTGATGGGTCCATCTCTGGTTCTAGTTTGTCTTTACTACCTGAAGTGGAGGCCTCCGTGAAGCTCTTCTTAGCTTCCATGAATGTCTCCTTTGCGCGCTCCAAATTGAACTCTAGTTCCTTTGTAGGAGCCTTGCGAACCCAAGAACTTTCTTTAGGTTGCTTGCCCTTATCATTTCCTATCATAATATTGTTTCGGAGCACGATGTTTACATTCGGGTCCTCTTCGTGTGGCTCAGACCTCATCATTTGTAGATTTTGAGTCGGGGGAGGCTGAAGTATACCTTTATCAAGCAACCTTGCTATAAGTGTAGGGTAGTCCTCTATCTCACGATCAAAATGGGCACAATATAAACATGATGCTCTCATTGGATTTGTACAATCGCTAGCATAATGCCCTGACCCTCTGCAATTGTAACGAATTAGCTGTCCGCGACCCCTTCCTGGTCCCATTCCACCTCGACCTCGTCTGTGCCCCTGAAATCTAGTGTGTGCCATCCCTGCATTTTGATCGAGGGCTCGCGTTTCGGTCTGAACTCTATAGGCAGGAGTTTGATCCATCATCAGTTCATAACTTCTACAGGTGCGTTCATCATGGCCTACTGACCTACAGAAATTACAAAACAACTGTTGGGACGTCTGCGTATACTTTTGTAATAGGTGACAATTATCTGTAGCGTGCTTCCGTCCGATCTGACAAATCGTGCACCATAATGCAGGCATCGCACTCGGTCATGCTTGTGCCTCTAGTCTCAATGGAATCGAACCTCCTCCCGCTAGGTAGTTTGTGAAGACTGGACAATGGTCCTTGTCATCCCCCTGGCCTTTGCATTTTATGCACCATACCTCCTCGCGTGCCTCTGGGCGAGTTGTCCTGTCCTATTTCAAACACTGCATTTCTAGACATAAGTTTTTCAGTTGCATGTGGATTTGTTTGACTCCCAGGCTAGGATCTTGTATTTGGGTCTCGTGCAGTCTCATTGCAATCTCTAAAGCTTCGACCTAGGTGGATAACTTCTACTGTGACAACGCTGTCCTTAGATGCGGCATTAGTGATGCTACAAACCATGCGCAGTGCTGTCCATCCGTCAAGGTCATGTTCGCTTCGCGAATCATGCCCTTCAGTCTCTGATCCAGTTCCTAGGGGGTCTCGCTTGGAAGCATCACGATTTCCTTAAACCCGATAATCGACTGTGTCTCCGATTTTGGCCTGCTAAATTCCCTATTCAGCGTAGCTTGGATATCCGCGACCCCCGTGTTTGGATTGTCATTAGAGTGCTTAATGTACCATGTCAGTGTGTGATCCTGCAATGCGCTTACCAGTGTTGCCTTCTTTATGTTGTCATTCGTGACTCCTTGTGCTTCCCATATAGCCTTTACCACGAACCAAAATTGGTCCGGATCTTCGTTCCCTACTCCTTTGAACACTGGAAACTTTATTGCACTCGCCATATTGAACTGTGGTGGTGGCGGAGGTGGTGTGGGCGGAGATGGGGGTGAAGATGGTGAGACTGGTGGTGGTGTAGGTGGAGGTGGTATGCGTGGAATTCACTACCTTATCATGCTGATTGAACTTCCCAGTGAAACTTTCACGAGCTCTTCCTCGCTTTCTCGTCGAGGCTAAATCAATGGGCTATTCTCTATCTTTGCGCTACCTTTGTTTCTATTGATCCTCCCACTTTGCGTAGCCCCAAACATCAATTTATTTTCATAACCCGCTTTTCACACAGTAGAATTTTAATCCATGTACTTACCTCGCAGTCCTTTGACGAAGCATCGTTCCACCTCGCTGTAACTGACTGAACTATCTACTGTGAAATTGATGATAAACCATCCTATAATTCGATCAATCTAATGGTCCACCGTGTGCGCGATCTTATCTTCCGATGTGTCTTGTTTGCGCACCAACTCTGGAGTCCACACAATCTGTTTGTCAAGCCTACACCTTCCCTGATTGTCTGCTAGCTTTGCGATCCACTCGTACAACTCAGAGGGGAAGGATGCAAAGAAAATTTTGTGGATTTTCGTATATAAGTAGCGCTCTAACCACTGTTCCTTCGATACTTGCAGATACCTGTTTTCCTACACCGCGAACTCGTGAATCTTTCCGTCCAGCTACCCTTCAATCTCTTTCTTTGTCAGATTTGAGTGACACGACATCAGACATCCCTTATGCAGATCGTGGTCCCGGCAATGGAACCATTTGTTCGCTTGTTGGGGCCTGACCTAGGTTTAGAGGTGATTTAGCCAAACAGATCCCGATACTACTGGCCCTTTCGGCAACAGTGCACGGATCGCGGAATGAGGTCTCACCTAAAGTAGTATGGGAGAGTGCTAGAACCAGGTTTCCACACCCTGGAGATGTCTGATGAGTTCAAATGGTCCACAGTTCGACCCTGCACGCACGTCACTACACGTGCTTACCTGTACCTCGCAGTCTGAGATGTTGCCTTCGCACAACCCTACTCGGGGGCCGAACGCTGTTATTACCCAAGTCCTTACTAGTATTCCACCGTTACTTGATTAACTTAGCTTACTTGCATGTGTAAAGTATAGTTAGCAATATAAATCATTCATACAGGTGCACAGTAAATAAACAATATATTTGCAATTGATATCAAACATGTAATAACTCAAGAACAGATACACAAAATTTGGATGAAACTTATTTTATTATTCTCTTCTTCGGTTACAGACTCGACTCTGCCCTACGGACTCAGTTGTAGGGGTCCGCGCACTCAGCTACGGACAACTAGGCCTCTGCGCTCTCAACTGCAGAGCCTTTTCCTACTGTACGACCCAAGACACACTTAGACACTTGCTCTGTGCTTCTACTTCTCTATCTCATACTTCGCTCTAATTAACTATCTTTTACACTTAGAGCCTCGCTCTATTTATACAATCTCATGGTTTGCGGACCATGGGTAAGTCGACATTACATTACAAACTAGGGCAGACAACCCTATGACTCTAACATACTTCCGCACCCGCAATTCGTGGGGCTTTACAACATCATTTGGTCAAAACAAGCCCCAAAACACGCCTTGGGGGGATTCCATGCTCAACAAGACTACTCCATCAACATTGTCATTGAATTCTTGAAAGAAATATCTTCTAAAAATTATGTGTCAAGTTACTCCTGAATCAAGAAACTGAAGGTATTTCCATGAAGAAAGTGAAGCATTGAATAAGTCTTCAGTTACTCCAATGTTGCAATGTGCCACAACATAATGAGTGGACTTGGGTACTTTTCCTTTTCCTTTACTATGTGTTTTACCTTTCTCTTCATTTCTTTCCTGCTCGATTATGTCCTAAGGAAGCTTACATGTGAAACCAACATGTCCATTTTTGTTGCATTGTATACAATGAAGATCAAACCTTTCTCCATGGAAATGTCTACCCCCCCTACCTCTAAAAATCTCCTTTGCCTGAAGCCTTGAAGGCAGCTTCTCTCCTGTATGATGGTCCTCCTTTCCTCATTTCATAAGCAGTCAGAATTTCGTGCAGCTGTGACATGGTAAGGTTTCGTAGATTCTCTTTTTCTTCTATTACAGAAAATTTCGATTCAAACCTAGGGGACAAAGATCTTAGAACCTTTTCAACCACAACAGCGTCTTTTATTTCTTCACCCAAATTTTTCATACAATTAACAATCTCATCTACACGAAGGAAATAGTTAGCCACACTTTCATCGTTGTGCATTCTGAGATTTTCATACTGAATTCTGAGGGTTTGAAGTTTTGCTTGTTTTACCTAATCGTCTCCTTCATAGCTCAGAACAATATTGTCCCATATTTCTTTTGCGGATTTATACTGCATAACCTTCACGAATTCTGATTGAGATAGACATCCTAATAGAGTATTGACAGCCTTTGCATTTGTTTCATATTTCTTCTTCTCAGCCGGATCTGTAGGAGTTGTTGATGGAAAAGTGTACCCTGTGTCTATGATGTCCCAGACTTTTGTACCAAGAGATTGAAGATAGGCAATAACTCTTACCTTCCAATGTACGAAGTTTGTCCTGTCAAAAATTGGTGGCCTGATAGATGCTTCTCTCTCGTAGTTGCTCATGATGATGGATCTTCCTTCAAGCGATCAAGCTTATTTAGAGGGACTTGCTCTGATACCAATTGTTGGAAATAATACTGAGAGGGGGGGTGAATCAGTGTTATCAAATTCTTTTCAATATATCTTCCAAATTTATACTTTAATTTATTCTTCAGATATTGATCATTAATTTGTATGTCAGTACCATATAATAATGAGCAAGAATAAGAAAAACAGATAGTCACACCAAAGAACAACAGAGATAAGGTGGAAACCCAATGTGGGTGAAAACCACCTTCTGCAATATGTCTCTATCTTCTTTCAATTAGAAACTTCTTTTACAATGATTTTGTACTGGTGCAGTCCTTTACCAGTACGCAGGCTGCAACCTGCTGAGAGTTACAACCCTCTCTCGTTTTCCAGTCACTCCTGGAAGGGAGCTACAACCCCCCTACTTCTTTTCTTCCAAGGACCACTTTTCATAAATTTTCAAACTGGATCCATGAACATCAAATAATCATCAAGTACATGTGAATCAACCAATCTCCTTTTACAATCACCCAATAACTTCTCAGAATGCAGTAACCAGAAAAGCAATACCAGTAATCTAAACCCAGAACTCTGCAGCAATAGATAAAAGGCAGCCAACAAATATTTTAAGAAAAGTCCACAACTTCACCAATAGAAACCTGCGAATATCCGCAGTTTGTCTGTGTCTGGACTGCACAGCTCCGCACCTGCACTGTCTACTCGACAACGTACCTCCGCACCTGCGCCTTCTACTGCTCTGTGTACCTCCGCACCTGTGCCTTCTGCTGCGCTGCGGACCCCCGCACCTGCGCCTTCTGTTGCGCTGCGGACCCCCGCACCTGCGCCTTCTGCTGGGCTGCGGACCCCCGCACCTGTGCCTTCTGCTGCGCTGCGGACCCCCACACCTGCGCCTTCTGCTGCTCTGCGGACCCCCGCACCTGCGCTGTGGATCACCTGCGGACCTCCGAATAGAGCCAAATTATCAGTCCTCCAATGTGCCACAGACAGTCAGATCCACAGATCTGATCATGCGCTAGAGAGATCATGACCTATCAAATAGTTTCGCCTTACAATTTATAGATTTCACCTTGATTTAGATCTAGCTTTTCAAACTGATCACCCAAAATTTCAGATCTTAAGATATTCAAATTTCACAAGTGACTATCCAAATGATCTCCTTTCATTTTTATAGGCAAGCCCTTACTCAAACCATGGAACAAAACCATCGAAAACCAATACAAGGGATCCAAAAATTGGGGTTCAATAATTTAGATCCTATACCACGGACCAAAACCATAGGATCATGAACGTCGGGCTAACTACCATGGGCCAAACATAAGAATTCCCACGTGTGCGTGCTTATCTGCATTGAAGTGAGTGAACTGGGGGTCCGCACCTTCTGTTCGAATAACCTGCAGACATGACCGCACTTTGTGAATGGCGTGCCTGCGAGCCCTCACCTTTTGAACGGTGTACCTGCGAACCCCTTATTTTCTATCATTTTGAGAGCCTGAACAGAGATTTGCCACTTGAGTGAGTTGCCATCAAGTACAACACCTGTGACATAGCGCCAAACCTGAATCATAATGCCAACAATACTCTGGGGCTGAACAATGTTATTACCCAAGACCTTACTAGTATTCCACCGTTACTTGGTTAACTTAGCTTACTTGCATGTGTAAAGTATATTTAGCAATATAAATCATTCATACAGGTGCACACAGTAAATAAACAGTATATTTTCAATTGATATCAAACATGTAATAACTCAAGAACAGATACACAAAATTTGGATGAAACTTATTTTATTATTCTCTTCTTCGGTTACAGACTCGACTCTACCCTACGGACTCAGCTGCAGGGGTCCGCGCACTCAGCTGCGGACAACTAGGCCTTCGTGCACTCAACTGTAGAGCCTTTTCCTACTCTACGACCCAAGACACACTTAGACACTTGCTCTGTGCTTCTACTTCTCTATCTCATACTTCGCTCTAATTAACTATCTTTTACACTTAGAGCCTCGCTCTATTTATACAATCCCATGGTTTGCAGACCATGGGTAAGTTGACATTACTTTACAAACTAGGGCAGACAACCTTATGACTCTAACATACTTCCGCACCCGCAATTCGTGGGGCTTTACAACATCATTCGGTCAAAACATGGGCTTTGAGCCCCAAAACATGGCTTGGGGGGATTCCATGCCCAACAAGACTACTCCATCAACATTGTCATTGAATTCTTGAAAGAAATATCTTCTAAAAATTATGTGTCAAGTTACTCCTGAATCAAGAAACTGAAGGTATTTCCATGAAGAAAGTGAAGCATTGAACAAGTCTTCAGTTACTCCAATGTTGCAATGTGACACAACATAATGAGTGGACTTGGGTACTTTTCCTTTCCCTTTACTATGTGTTTTACCTTTCTCTTCATTTCTTTCCTGCTCGATTATGTCCCAATGAAGCTTACATGTGAAACCAACATGTCTATTTTTGTTGCATCGTATACAGTGAAGATCAAACCTTTATTCGTGGAAATGTCTACCCCCCCTACCTCTAAAATTCTTCCTCTTCCTCTTCGGTCACCTCTTCCTCTAGAAGAATCTTGTCCTTGATTCTTCTCTTTATGTGCAAGGTGAAACACTTCTTCATAAGAATGAGTTGTCTTTTTCCCAAAATCCTTCTCTCTTTTAGCAAACTTCTTCTCAAGGGAGTCAAAAGAAATCTCCTTAACTTTTTCACTTGCTTGCAATGACTCAAGATAATGTGAATAAGTGGAATATAGTTCCTTGACATAGGCAATGAGAGAACATCTATTTCAACACCAGTGGAATTTATTTCATGCACAATGGATGTTATTTATGATTCTAAGGAAAAAGGGTCATCATTTTTCAACTTAAGATTGAACAATTTGATCATTTGAACAACTTCAAGCTCAGAGTGTGAGTCATATAATTCCTTTAACTTCTTTAAAGCTTCAAAATAATTTGAAAATAGAAAAATATGATGAATCACCTCTTCATTTACTGATGTTGCAAGTAAGGAATAGGCCTTGTTGTTCTCGTTTTCCTAAATGGCAAGTTCCTTACCTGAAGTGGGCTTTCCATGTGCATTGTCTCCTTCTCCTTCACAAATTCCTTTCAACAGTTCATCAAAAATTAGGGTGTGTTTTATCTTCCTAGCCCATTCATGATAGTTCTATTTTCCAGAGAGACCTACTCCCACAATGGATATTAGTGAATGCCTCATCAAAAAAGACTATGTGCTTTTGATTTCCAAAATAATTACAACCTTACTTCTGCCTTCTTACAAAAATGATTTAAAAAAAATTCACTACCAACTTCACTCTTCACTGTAAAAAGCGAATAATTTAATGTGAGCATATAAACCTCCACTCATCAAATATATATCCTATGACTTATATGATCGTTCCAACATATACCTTCCATATATGGTAAATGTATTTTCATACCATATAACATATACCGATTCAAAAAGGCTCAACGAATTTCATGTCATTACATTATGCACGAACCATTATGTATGCCACCATCCTTTTTTTTTAAATCCACAATATATCACCATCAAAAAAAATCTCACCGAACTTTAAATACACTAACATTGTCTTTAAAGGAACTCAATGCACATGAGTCAGGCCTTTAAAAAGAAATTTCCACATATATATTTACCATACGTGTCTTTTATAACCCATATACAATCAACGCCAATGCATTTTATGTGCCATCGCATTACATACATGGTTTCGAAGTATATTTGACACCGTCACACGACCTTCAACAAAAAAAAACTTATCATTTTCAACGAACAGCCAGCATGGTCACTGTTAACGCAGACTTTAATGGGCACACATACTATCGACCTTTAGATCCCAACACTCATAACTCATGGGCACACATACTATCGACCTTTAGATCCCAACACTCATAACTCATGGCCTTTATTGTCACACATAATTCACCATCGTACAACAGAACACCCGCAACTCACTGTAGCCAAGTCGTTTAGTCTTCAAGACAATGCTCAAAATATAGTCTCACAAATTTAACCGCACGGTCTACATACTCGTCCAGTCTCGTTTTAATGAATGGACTACTAGTTCAACGACTTCCAAAGAATCTTACATAGATGATTCAATGTCCTTGTCAATACGCACATAAACGTGGGATAGAGAACAAAGGGACAAATTTTAATGGTAGGAAACTAGCAAGAGTTGCCATGCACGAAATTAAATTTGGGATTGTGCTATGATACATGTCAAGCCAAGAGTAACTCCACAAATGAACTCTTATTTTCATTAAGAGATTATTGATAAATACATTGAAAGGAGACTCTTGGAATTCAAATTCCAGTGTCTTTTCACCTTCCTTATTTTTGTATTTATAATATTTACATAATTTTTCTAATCCCAAAGATTAGGTGTCAATAGGTTACATTGTTCAATGAGGTTATGAGGCATTATTGTATCCAGAAACACCCCCTTTGAAATCAAAGGTGTGGGTACAACTATGACATGCCAACGAACTCCCTACCTTTAACATTTTTTTTCTAGACATTGGCTCATAAGAAGCTCTTAGCCACTAAGAACTTAGAAAAACATAGAGTTCATGGCCCCTCTAAATGTGTGATTTATCTTGATAACTATGAATCAATTCCTTAATTATTACTGGAATATGATTTCACAAAGAAGGTGTGGTTTGCAGCTTTTCAAGGCTTGACTCCAGACATCATGTGGCCATCATTTATTTTTCAACTCTTTGAATCATGGCATAATTATTATCAAATTTCTATTATTGGTAAATCATGGTTTAAAAGGATTTGCAAAACCCTGCCTGAATACATATGTTGGAAGGTATGGTGGGCTTGTAACAAATCCATTTTTCAAGGAATCAAATATTAGTCAGTCATGGTTGTAGAATGGGAAAAATTGCTACTTTGAAACCATGTCCTCTCTTGGAATCCCAAACTTTATGCTCCTGAAATCCTAGATAGGGATGAAGAAGTTTGGTCTCTCCAATCCAATATAAAACTTTGAGTTATTGGAATTTCTCCTCACGGTTCTAACTCACAACTTCAATGTTCACAGGAGGAATTTCAAATTGGCTTAAGTCTCATGATACCTATATCATGTGCTTTGATGGAACATCTATAGGTAATCCAGGGGTGGTACATGTGCGGGGGTGCTCATTCACCTTGGAGGACAAAAATAAATTCCTTACTCATAGAGTTTGGGAAGAGGAACAAAAAATTAAGCATAATCTTATGCTCTCCGTCAAGGAGCCTCACCCACTTTGCAATTACATATTAGGAATTACTTGTGGAGAGAGAATCCGAAAATTTATTAGGCATTTTCGCCTTGGAACCTCTCCCCTGACCCTAAATTCCATTCAATTTTCAAACGTATAAACAAAAAAATATGTTTCATTTTGAAGGTCCTGGCATTCCATTTCGCAAGGCACAATAAAATTGTAACCAATTTGTTGACCGAGAATGCCACTCAAGGAGCAAAAGGAACCCTATAAATCAATGGTAGGGAGAGTTCTTCACCACTACCATGACAAAACTACCATGTTTCCTCTCACATTCACATCACTTGGAGCAACTCTAGGTCACATCTTGGTACAACTTTCCACAAGTGGATGGGGTCTCCTTAGCAACTAGCATTATAGATTTAGATGGATTATCCAATCTTCCCATCCTCGCATTTAATAGGATGTACACACACGATGATGATAGTTTATGGTTCCACCTAATGGCTCATTATTAGATATATGGTTTTGGAGACATTCATTGCTGAGTTTAATACAAGGATGGCTTGGTTAGTGGATCACTTTCCTAGGTTTCTGATGAATATGGAAACAAGGTGGTGTAAATATTCAATTTTCCCATCTGGTGAAGCAATTGAACTCTAAGACAACATTATACACCTTCAACTCTACAACCAACAATTGTCTGTGTAGATGGGTTTCTGTCATGGAGATATTACTCAATAACATGCAACAAATCCAATGAGTTGAAGACAAAATTGATAGTCTACGTAGTAAATTTGGGGAATTGCAATAAGTTGGAACTTAAGATAGTTATTATTAATTAATCTTTGTAAATTGTATCTTCCTCATTATTCTTATTTAAATTTATTACAAGGATATACTCATTATGAGCGAATTGAACATAAGTGGGGAGGATAAGGACATTTATCCCAACCGAATGTGAGTTACATCCAAGTGACAATATATACATATACATATATATGCATGTATATAACTAATATTATCAATTTGGTTTATCTTGGGAGGAAGGATTGTTATCCTCCCCACCCAAGTTCAATTCCTGCAAGTGACATGTTGAGATCATATATTTGAGCCTTGTAGTTACATCACCTTGAGCGCTATTGTATAGCTTACCCTTCTCTACCAAGGTGGGGTGCTTTGTTACTTCATATATATATATATATATATATATATATATATATATATAGATACACTAACAACAAATATTACAATTTAATAACAATGATTATATTATATCTAGGTATAGGTGGGTCCCTTGTCCCAAAAACAAGGGGGTTTCGTACACTTATTTGGTGTTTGGCTTGGTTACGAATGTTTCGGATTAATGAAGAAACAAAATGAAATACAGATTTAAACATAACACAAAGATACAATGAAAAAATAGAAATTCAATTAATTAATAACAAGTACTAAAAATAGTTTAGATGCAGAATGGAATAAACCAGCTCGAGTGATGGTAGATTATCTTTGAGAAGAGATGTGATGAATACATGCCTTCTAAATTGTGCTACAATGAGGCTCAGAGGCCCTTTTATCATAAATAAGAAGTGTGAAACCCTAACCCTAGGAGATGAAGCATTAACGGTTTTGGGCCTCCTTGGGGTAAGTTGGATTGCCAACTTCCCATGGTCATAACTTTTGCATACAATATTTGTTTGGCTACCATAATACCTCATTTTGAATATCTTGACAACGAGGCTATATATATATATATATATATATATATATATATATATATATATATGAAGGCACTTTTTTGGTCTCTCTATTTTCCTAGAAAACGTCTTTTAGGACCTCAAAATGGCTCTAGAATTTTAGGACCTAAAAAACTGCCAAAAATAGAAAGCTTTGCTAGAATTAAGGAAACTAAAAGGAAATGGTGTTAGGTGTCAAAGTGGAATAGGTGGGTGGCAACCAATATCCACCTGGATCAGTGACCTTAAAATTAGAAATTATTTTTAGTACAATGGGATGTTATAGCCTCCACTTAGTGGATGTTTTCTCCTACACCTAGTTCAAATCCCATGGGGGGATAGCTTTGGATTGTTTTGATAAGGCTCAAGGAGTAAGCTCACTCACTCTAAATTCCTAGTATATCTAGTTGTTGGATATACTCTTGGTGGTATATTTTTCTTATAGGTTGTTGGATATATTCTTGCTGGTATATATGGTTGTTGGATATACTTTTTTTTACTTGGGCATCTCCCAAATTACTCCAACAAGTTAGCCATTCACGATGGTAAAAAAAAGGCATCAAAACACTTACCTCAAAATACATCTCACACTGGAAAGATTCTAAAAAATCATAAAAATTCTAAATTATAACTTTATTTCAAATAATAGTAATCACTGCTCAGATCTTCTGGAGAAACCACATAGATAACAAAGGGTCGACGCATTTGGAACCTAGATCTAGGTTCATCATCAAGACCACGATGCTTGATGATGAACCTAGATCTAGGTTCGAAACGTGTCGACCCTTTGTTATCTATGTGATTTCTCTGAAAGATCTGAGCATTATATCATGAATCACAAAAACATACAATCTGATAATAGTAATTACTATTAATTATTGAGAGCAACCCTCTTACTTTGAGGATCTATGGGCTTCCCAAGGTCCCTAAAGAAGGGATCCCCCTTAGACCTATTTTCAATACAATAGGTGGGTCGACTTATCTTCCAGCTCAATATTTAGCCAGGAAGCTCAAGCCCCTTGTTAGCCTTACAAATTCCTTTATTAAGGACTCATCAACTTTTGTCAATGAGTTAAAGGGTATTAAGTTTTAACTTGATGATATTCTTGCTAGTTTTGATGTGGTCTCGCATTACACCAACATCCCTATCAATGAGTTTATAGAGATGATGAATCATATTACTAATCCTGATACAACTAGGTTGGTTGAGATATGCCTTACCTCAACCTTTTTCAGCTTTGAAGGTGAATTCTATGAACAAACTTGTGGTATTTCCATGTGTTCTCCCCTCTCCTATGTTGTAGCTAACCTATTCATAGAAGATTTTTAATTTAGAGCATTGGCTTTAGCTCAATTCTAGCCTAAGCTTTAGAAGAGGTTTGTAGATGATTCTTTCATCATCTAACCTTATGGACATGATAAGTTAGATTTATTCTTTCAACATATTGACAATCAATCAAGCTCCATCAAGTTTACGATGGGGCCTGAAGTCAATGGTAGTTTTCCCTTCCTTGACATTCTTGTATCTAAGAAAGATGATGGTTTTTTCTCTCACTAGGTCTTTCATAAGAAAACTCACACTAAACAATATCTTCATGTCAGTTCCCACCATTATCTATCCCAAAATATGGGAGTTCTCAGCACTTTGGCTACTCGAGCTTCAAGGGTTTTAGATGAAAGTCACTTGGATAATGAGAAAACCCATCTCCTTATAGTGTTAAAAAATAATGACTATAATAAACACTAAGATCACAAGGCTTTCTTAAAGGCAAGCAAAGGTCTGAGGATTAGGAAAGAGCTTAGAGATTTGGTTACCAATGTTCAACTTCACTTTCTCCAAGGAACTATTGATAAGATTGCTCGGGTTCTTAAGAAGCATAAGGTATCTTCTGCCTTTAAACCCTTGAAACACCATTCAAAGCTCCTTAATATCCGTCAAAGACCCTGTGGACCCAAAAATCATGAAAGGTGTTTATGTAGTCCCATGTTCCTATGGGACCCCCTACATTAGAGAAATTGGTTGCTCCATAAATCAAAGGATTCAGGAGCATGCAACCAACATCAAACATTGTAGCACCCACTCCTCAACTTTGGTTGCACATGTTGAGAATAAAAAACACTACATCTATATAGAAGAGTCTAAGGTCATTACCAAGATTGATCATTTCCATCACCAAAAATTTAGGGATGCCATCGAAATTGAGAGAAGGTCTAAGACACTAAATAGAGATGATGGATAGAAAATTAGTAGTTGTTGGATCCTTGTCATTTTTTCTTTGGTGTTGTCCTTTGTTTCCCCTCCTTTCATTTATTTGATTTGTTCCCTTCCCTTTGTTTGATTTCATTTTCCCATTTCATTTTATTCATATTAATTTTCTTATTAATATTATTGTTTCTTTTCTTTATAGTATTTTTGGAATTTGATTACTAATATTATATTTATTTTATTTAAATAGAAAAGTATTTATTAATACATTCCTATAATACATATGCCCCCTCTCTTTTATTCTTATTATTATATATAGGCTCTAATATCATTCTCTTACACTATGAATTTTTTTTATTATTATTATTTTTTTTTTTAATTTAATTTATTTTATTCCTGAGGATGAACCACACTTGTTGGTTTGAAATGCGTTGGCCAAAAAAAGTCTCATGTGATTTCTACGGAAAGACTTTGTTTAATTATTTTATTCCCTCTTCTTATATGTATAGTTATGTATTTATTTTTATAAAATTATATATTTATTTATATATTCATACATAAATTTATTTATTAATACATAAATATATATTTGTGATATTTTTTTAATTAATTAATTCATTCATTAATTTTATATATATATAATTTTTTTTTATAATTCATTCATTCATATTATATATATATATATATATAATTTGGTATTTTTCTTTATGATTTATTAATTTTTTTGTTCTTTTCCCTATGAATTATTATTTTTTCATTTTATTATTATATGACCATTTTAATATATTTAAGTTATTTAATCTATATTTAATAATTAATAATAACGTTTAATGTGAATAAAATATTATTAATTTTCTTTCCATTAAGATTTCATGGTCGTAATTTTTCTTTCTTTGCATCTCTACTAGATTTATTTGCTTACTTAGATCACACTATCCATCTTAGTTTTGATGATCAACTATACTCTGTGGTTTGAAATGCTTCGAAAAAATAAGTACATTATGATTTTACAAATATATATATATATATATAGATATAGATATAGATATAGATATATATATATATATATATATAGATATATATATATATATATATATATATATATTCTAAACATTATAAACTAATGTATGAATTAATCACATATATACATTTAAAATAACATGTAATAAGATTCTTTACCATGGAAATTCACTACCACTTTATCATATAGATCTTAACCTATAGGTAGACTTTGTTACCATACCATGGGCCAATACCATGGCTTACTAAAACCATATACCCCAAAAACTATAACTCATGTTCATATGACACATGTTGAGATGGCATTATTTTTTCATTAATCTTGAGATAAATTTCAGCGTTTGATTTGTGACTACTACTAAAAATATTCTATAAATTTCATGGAGTTTAAATCCCTACCACATCCTTATGGTCCACTCAATAATTATTAAGTCTAGAGGTTGTCTCCAGTCTAATATGGAGAAAATGTTGTAATGTTCCGTTAAGCATTTGACTCCGTCAAATTATATACAAACACAAATAAAAATAAAATAATATTTAAAAAAATTGTAATTATTAACAAAACATTTTGACTCAATCAAATTACATAAATATCAAAACAAAATTAAATTAAATTAAATTAAAATATGGTAATTATAGTTACAATTAATTATAATTAATAACTAAACTAACCTAGGTCCATTTTAACTCCAGCTCAAGACCCCAGAGAGATCAAATCTCTTGAGATGCAAACCTCTTTTAGAGTGAAATTTAAATTAAAATATGGTAGTTATAGTTATAATTAATTATAATTAATAATTAAACTAACCTAGGTCCATTTTAACTCTAGCTCAAGCCCCGAGAGAGATCAAATCTCTTGAGATGCAAACCTCTTTTAGAGTGAAAAGAGATTTGATCCCTTTGGGTGCTTGGTAGTTCTAGAGTTAAAATGGATCTAGGCTAGTTGATAATTAAATTAAAATTCTAGATTCTCTATTCCAAAATAAACATGCCTATCCAGAGCAACCATATAGATTAAATGGTTGATAAATGTCAATAAGCATGAAAACATTTACCTCATAATACATCTCACATTGCAAAGATTTTAAGAAATCATAAAAAATAACTAAATTATAACATCAATTTAAATAATTTTAATTTTAATTAATTATAAGAAGAATTAATATATGAGTTAATCATATATACATTTAAAAAAACATTTAATAAAATTATTTGCCATGAAGATTCAACCACTTTACCATGGAGATTCTTAACTTGTAAGTAGGCTTTGCTATAATACTATAGGTCAATATCATGGCTTATTAATACCACATGCCCCAAAAACCATAACTCATGTTCACATGGAATATTTTCTAATTAATCAATTTAATTAAAAGGACAGAAAGAGCATAACTAATTTTGAGATAAATTTTGACCATTGATTTGTGACTACTACTAAAAGTTTTCTAGAATATTCTATGGAGGTTAAATCCCTGCCATCCACCTAACAATTATTCTGTAACTAGTATAACAATATAAATTAAATGACCAATAAACACCAATAAAAACACTTGCCTTCACTTTACAATGGAGATTCTTCATTTGTAAATGTAACAATAGCATGGACCAATACCATGGATTAATAATACCACATGCCCAAAATGTCATAACTCACATCATATGGTACTTGTTCATATGTAAGTTTTTTATTTAATCCCTTTAATTAAAAGGGAAAAAAGAGCATAACTGCTTTGAGATAAATCTTCCTTTGAATTAGGTATACTACTCTGAATATTCTATAATATCTCATAAAGCTTAAATCCCTACCATCCACCTAATAATTATTGATAATTAAATAAAATTCCAGATCCTTATTCCAAAATAGATAGGCCTATATTATTAATGATGTGTTGACACCTAATCATTGGGATTGGGTGAATATATCTAAATATATGTAAATAGTAAATAATGGAGAATAGGAATATGAAGAGACACTCGGAGGTGAAGCCCAAGAGTGTCTCCCTGCTTGTATATATCCATGAGCTATCTCAATCCAAAGATATAATTTAGTTTGAGGAGTTACCTGTTGGCCTAACATGGTATTAGACCTAGCTACCAAATTAGTTTATGTGTTGTAACTCATGTCAGTTCTCTGCAATATTCTGTTCCTATATTCCCAAATTTTGTGCATTTACATTCCTCAAGGTTGCAGAAAATATCCACAGTGAGTAACTTTTTTGTGAAGGCCGAGGTTTTTTTTTGAATGTTGTCATATGTGTTGACCGCAATCACCAGTTTTTGCTTTGATGTATAATGCCACATACGTTATACCTGCACTCTGGTTGCACTATTGGTCTTAGCTTGCACTCGCCTTTGGTAGATTGTTGAATGTTGCCTTCTATTAATGCTGCTCCTATTAGTGTCGGTATCTTCATCCCTCTATTAGAGATCAAATCCTCTTGTTTCATTGCATATTAGGTGTCTCGCTTAGTCAGCTGCATTCCATTAGGAGGATGGATCATCTGATACTAGTGGCTTTCTGTACAGTTTCCCTCATGTCATTTACCTGCTGGCTCATGTTTATTCATCAAAAATTGTATACAGTCACCTTTTTGTCTTCAAGATTGCATAATTCTTTTCTATGGTTTCATCAAAAAGGTCTCCAAAATGTCCAATAACACTTAGCAGGCACATGAGGAGGTTCCAATACCAATAAAATTCATAATAAATTGCTCAGCAATGTATTTTTCCTCAAAACTTTGTTTTGAGGAAAAAATAGAGTATTTAGCTTTAATTGTTAGAAAATCATGAAAATTTTGTTATCCTCATTGTAAATTCATTCATCTGCATCCTGGTTTCTTTCCTTAGCCCAGAAGCTCCAACACCTGCAAAAACAAGCAAGCTCAGGTCATTAAATTCATCACAAAGTGAAAAAAGCAGTGAAAAAGTTCAAAAACAGAGTTTAAAGATAAAGTCAAATCCAAAACATTATAAAAGTGGGTTTCATGAGCCAAAATTTCAAAAGCTCTTTGTTTATAAGCTATTCCTTCATGTGATAAGCTCATTTGCAAAAGAGAAGCAAGATAGAGCAAATTTGGTGAGCAAGTGAGAAATTGGGCGAAAATCTCTGTAAGAATACCGGCGCGGCGCACTGGGCAGGAGGCGTGGCACATACAGCCAGCATGGCGCACTGGGCCTTAGCACTCAGTGCATTTTAACACGGGCGCAGCGCATTGGTGGGGCACAACGCATTGGGCATGCTGCGCGGCACATACAACCAGGAAGCCCGAAATTTACCAAATCCGCTCCAAAATCGCTCAAAACGCATTGATACAAGTAGGTTGAACTTCATTCATGGTTTGTCATACAAGATTAATGGTTGTTGATGGTGTGTGTTTCATGGTGCTTGTGTAAAACAATCAAACCCTACCTTTTAAAATACTTCAAAGAAACTTGCTGCTAGGGTTTCAAATCACTGTTTTGTCACCAAGTTCACTCCCTCATCTCATTTGTCCTTTGATTTCATCATTCCCTAAGTTCCCCTACCCCCCTAAGTTCATTAATTCCCTATCCCAAAATCCCTTTCCCAAATTTCCAAATGTAAACCCCAAACCCTAATCCTATACAAGAACTCCCATAATATCCCATATTTCCCTAACTAAGTCTATCCCAACAGTCCCAAATTTCCCACTAGTTTTCCCCTCTCCTAACAATCCCTTGTTTCAATGTTTTCACTTGGTGGAAGAGATCAAGCACATCACCAAAAACAGTCCACCACAGTTTGACACATCAGCTCTTATTTCTTCAAGGCAATTTGTCTACCAGCAGTTATGGCATCTGATCCTTCATATGATTATGAAGAAGAGACCCAAAGTGACTCACCCACGAAGGGACATGCACCCAAGAGGCCTCATAGAGGTGGCAGACATGTTGGAGAAGAACCTACCACTCTTGCCGAGTTGCAGGCCTGCCCTTTGGACATCTTTTGTTTCCAGCATCAGTCATGTTATGAATTTTGCGAAAAGGTTGCTAATATTTAGTTTCTTCATGAGTTGGCCCGCTTATTTGTGTTGCATTTGCATGGTTATCAAGCCATACTTGTTGGTGTTACTTTCACATTAACACCAGAAACCATTTCATTGGCAATCGACATACCAAACATTGGAGAACCATGGAATAAGAGACAGAAGATTGACCGACAACACTATGAACCATACATCAAACCTAGTTTTCTGAGGCAGCTCAAGGGAGTGTTTCCTTTTCAGTTTCTCAAGGATGAGTATGCTCCTTTAATGAAACTTATCATGAAGTATTTCACCTATGAGGGCTGGTTCTCCCGTTTGTATGCTTATCACATCAGGCTGCTGATGCATTTCACTCGGGTGCGAATGATGAACATTCCTTATTTCATATGCTGAAACATAGAGAAGATGACCACTCTTGTGCAGCACAAGACCCTTCAGCAGCAGTTCAACAGTCTTTATCATTTTGCTCTCATCAAAATTGTGGTCGTTCATCAGCTTGGTTTACAGGGCATCACTTGGGATGACTTCATCTCTCATGAATTTTTCAGAGCTTCACAGGGACCTTCAGAGGTTGGGCATGAGACAAGTGGACCCTCTTATCAGTAGGGCCATGAGACCGCTAGTGTGTCGGTGTTCATCTCTTATCAGAGAGGCACTAGACGATTTTTTGCAGCAGCAAAGCGAGTGTTATCTCCACCCGGGGTGGAAGGGGCCTTGCTTCCTCCATCAACACAGCAGGTTTAGGACCAAGGCAAGAGGCCTCTACAGGAAGAAGGACCATCAGGTGAGCGAGAGATTGATTTCATCCTCATTGAGGGTGATGATACTGACATGGGTCCACAAAGTGAAAACCTTAGACAGATCATCAAGGAGCAGCAGGCGGACATTGATGCC
Organism: Pinus tabuliformis; assembly: GCA_031772625.1. Classification (NCBI taxonomy): domain Eukaryota; kingdom Viridiplantae; phylum Streptophyta; class Pinopsida; order Pinales; family Pinaceae; genus Pinus; species Pinus tabuliformis. Next base: position 602,013,760 of record CM062814.1, on the reverse strand, counting down.
TTGTCCACCAACTTGGATTGAGCCCTGTGGACTATACAGTATTTGGAGTAGAGGAACAAGTAGCTTGAGGATCAGCAGGTGATGATGGAGTTACAGAACATTCAGCAAAACCGCCAAAGTGCCTGAAGGAGGAGGGTGGAGTTCACTTCGTTGGAGCAAGAGATCAATGCCGATAGGGAGTCATGGCTCAAAAGAGTTAATATCCACTTGGAGAGGAAGCTGGAGAAGGCAATAAATGAGAAGAGTATGCTTGGAAACTTGTCATATCATTACTTGTCCCGAAACTTGGTGTGCCAAGCAAGAATCAGGAATTTGAAAGCAAATCTAAAGAGAGCATCAAAGAGGCAAAAAGAGGATGAAGGACTTCAAATCTTGGCTGAGGCTTCCTTGGCCCATCACAACACTTGATATAGAAGACTTAGCCCAAATTTCAAGAAATTTGGAGCAATTTTTGCATTTTTGTAAAATTTTGGCACAAAAAACAGAGTTTTCCTCCCTATGCGCCGCGCCGCGTGGGGCTCGATTTTGCTAGAGGGATCTAAATCACAAAAACTTTGCATTTTTGGATTTGTCATGAAAAATTATGCTTGCCTACCTATGGCCAAGAAATTTGGGCAGGTTTTGAGCCCTCAAAAGGTCAAAAAACACTCAAAAAATGACCTCACTGCCCCTATTTTGACACACAGGAAGCAGTGTTGGGAGAATAGACTTTTTTTTGGGGGGGGGGGAATGGAGGCCAAATTGAAAAATTCCACTTGGGTTGGAAAGTAGACAGGCAAACCTTTCCAGCAAGAACACCTAGAGCTCATTTGGACATCAGGAATGCCTCCAAATGTGGGTCCAAATAGGCGCCATGCATAGAGAATCAAGTGTGGCGCCTAGAGGAAAAATTGCCAGTTTGACCAAGTTTTGCTCTGTTTTTCGCCCAGCTTCGCCTAGTTTGACTTTTTCACTTTCCTAATGGCAAATTTATGATGTAATTTGATGAATATTGATGGATTATGATGTAAATATGTTTGATTTTCACTTGTAGAGGTAGATTCATCAGTTTCGAAGCTGTTTGAAACTGAATGAATCAGTTCCCTTCTTTTTAGAGGCATGTTGTTATCTTGCCTAGTTTCTAGTTCTCAGTTTAGAATTAGTTGGATGAGCTCCTAGACTCATGAGCTAGACCCCTAGAGGCAAGGAGGAGCTATGTTTGTCTATATTATGTTGTTTTTCAGTCATTAGCATGGTTGGACTCTTGAGAAAGCTTTGAGCTTCATTGTACATTCATTTTCAGTATTTTGGCTAAGGAATTGAGACCAGGATTTGCAGCACTCTTTGGGATTCATGTGGAAATTTGTATTGGTACAGTGCTTCTCTTTGTAATTGTGAATTTTGTTTATGTATGCCATCATCTATCTTATTTCTTCTGAACTAAACAAACAAGAGTGTAAGTAGAATTCATTGAAAGTGCAATGCTCTACTTGAGGTTTGCTTTAGTTGTTTGATGTTTTCAGCTGTTTGGGGAGGATTATTGATTTCTCTTTCCCTCTTCAACACCTCACCTGTCTTTTCCCTCCATCTCATTAAAATTTAAGTGCCAAAACGATCGCCTACCTTGCCCCATCGAGATCTCTGCAAAACTGAGCCTCAATCCCTGCACCCCAAAATTTGCCTTTCCCTTGATTCCAACAAAACCCCCAAAAAATCAAATCAAATCCTTGCACTTCATGCCTAGCCTAAAATTAGTTTTTATTTCAGTCATCTCCGGCCCCATCGATTATTTTTGCTGAGATTGACCTTAAGAGAGCCCTCTCCTGTCCTTGTAGGGCTAGCTACGAGGCTGAGCATGGTTTGATGTTGGCCCTAGATCCTACCTTTTCAGCCTGAGGTAAATCTAGGCCCTAACATAGTGGCGACCATACTAGGGAGAGATTGTTTGTTTGTTAGTGTTCTTCGTTTTATAGACTACAGACAGAGCCTGAAGTTATCCAGGTAGCCTTCAAAACGCTCTTGCTTTGCATTAGCGAAAGTAGATAAAAGCTGCTTCAGTCAATCTCCGGTCTAGTCTTATAAGCTGAACATCTGACTTGCAAATTTCCCCAGTAACATGTATCAAGTTCAGATCTGATTGTTGATGGTGGACAGCAGTCAGACACAGGAAGGCTGAAATCATTCACCTGGCGACTCCAATGTCGAAGAATCCCAAGGTTCTGAATTTTTATGGCGACTCTACTCTTCAAGAATCAGTAGCCTGAAGAATTTCTTGGTCAATTCATTGTTATCAAAATGGATTTTCTTGCTCGACGGTATGCTCCCATGAGCCGAGATCACATTCCAGGTTTTCCAAATAAAATTCCAAAGGTAAATTGGCAAAGGAATTTGCCTATGTTTAAAGATGATAATAGGAATGATGCTGCTTTACATCTGGTTAGATTTCACATACATATTCGCAAGTTGAAGGTTGATTTTCTTGAAGATTTCTTGATGAAAATATTCATGGCCACTATGGAAGGTGAAGCCTGATCTTGGTATGAAAGTTTTCCACCTACTTGTATTTACTGTTTAAAGGATTTCCATACCATGTTATTTGAAAGGTATAAAGAATCTTATCCATCATTAAATCTAGTTCAGAATTGTTGCAAACATGCTTATAGTTTTGTTGAAAATCTTGAGAAAGTTTATGAAGATGATGACTTCATGGATGATGAGATCATGGAAGCCCTATATGAAAATCCATTTCAGCAGCATAAAGAGAGTGATACTTATCAAGATGATCAGGAAAATTTGCAGCAGGATCAAGATCTTAGTACGCTGGAAGATGATGAAAGAGAAGGTTTTATTTCAGATCTGTCCATAGAAGAAGACAACATGCAGGAAAGTCAAGTTTCAATTTCAGAATGTGATAAAGTCAAGTCAGCTATTTCAAATCTAGATTCAGATCGTGATGATGAAGATTACCTTGTTTTGAATCCCATGAAGGAGAGCTCTGCTGTTGAGATCATATGGAATGAAGAAGACAAAGTTACTGACCAAGCCTTCATGAGGAGGTAATCCAGTCATTTCATGGAAAACAAGATGGGATCTTTGTCCAAGTAAGTGAAAAATATTCTTTTGATAATTTAGTGGTAAATGATAATTTGGATAATTTGATTGCCATGTCATATGAAGATGATCAACAATGTTTCCAAATTTCAGAAGATCAGGGAATTGAGGACTGTCCTTCAGGTTTTTCATGTTTAGAAATGTTATTTCAAGAAGACAATACTTCCTAGAGAAAAGGGAAACAAAATGTCTTATCTCCTCTTTCTGAAGATGAGATAGATCAACTCCTGAAAGGTCATGTTGCAGCTCAAGTTAACGTAAATCTGCAGTGTGCACATGGTCAAGAAGGTGATGGTGGAACTTCTTCCTCTTTTGAAAATGATGAAAGTCTTGTAATTAGCTTTATAGATCAGCAAACAGATAATAATTTCTTTCATGAAGATGATAAGGCTGTCATGTTTGCTGATCTTGAAGATTGTTTTCTGTTTCAGAATGACCTAGACCATGAAGTTGAGGAATATGAGCTTGAGAGAGCCAATATGCCAGAATTTTTCATGGTCAAGGAATTTACAGCTAACACTTAGATGGCAGAAGCTTATACCTCTCTGTGCCTTCCTATCACTCAACAACCAGTGGTTCTTTCAAATCAGAATGAAGGGAGTACTTGTATTTTTTTTGTTGGATCTCAAGACAAAATAGTGCTTCAGGATTATCAAGATCCCTTTGACATTCTTTTGCAAGCATTAGAGAAGATAAAATAGTGCTTCAGGATTATCAAGATCCCTTTGACATTCTTTTGCAAGCATTAGAGAAGATAAATGTTGCCTGGTTCATTATCATACGCCTTGGTTTCAGTGGTTATTGTGAGTTGCCTACATGTACATCGTTCTGCCTGCTCGGGGAAAGTGAGAACAAATTTTCATTGAGTAGCCATTTTTTGGATTGGTTACATTGGAAGGCTCACTACACATGATTGTACATATTTCATCAGTGGGCAAGTGGTTGTCATCAGGATTTGAAGTTCTCAAATCTCGATGGTCTACCACCATTTAAAAGCTTTGTAAGTACTTGTTTCAATTAAGTCAGTCTTGAGCCATTTTTTGTTTCAGTTAGTTTAAACATAGTTTCAACTGAGTGTCCAGTTCTAGCTTTTCAGAGTCTTGTTTCAGTTTTTGATTAGTCAGTTCAATTATGAGTCTTGAGTCAAAGTTTCGTAGTAATTGGTTTTTGGGTGTTTTGAAGTTATTGACTCCATAGCCCAATGGACGAAAGGCACTGCTTGCTTTCCCAAAGATCTGTAGTTCTTGGCACCTCCAGGGAGCTACCATCCCCATTGGAGCCAATGTTAGTGTCGGTATCTTCATCCCTCCATCAGAGATCAAATCCTCTTGTTGCATTGCATATTAGGTGTCTCGCTCAGTCAGCTGCATTCCATTAGGAGCATGGATCATCTGATGGTAGTGGCTTGCTGTACAGTTTCCCTCATGTCATTTACCTGCTGGCTCATGTTTATTCATAAAAAATTGTATACAGTCACCTTTTTGTCTTAAAGATTGCAAAAGTCTTTTCTAGGGTTTCATTGTCATTTAGGTCTAGGGTTTCATTAGGGTTTCATCAAAAAGGTCTCCAAAATGTCCAATAATAGTCAGCAAGCACATGAGGAGGTTCCAGTACCAATAAAGTTCATAATAAATTGCTCAGTAATGTATTTTTCCTCAAAACTCTGTTTTGAGGAAAAAACAGAGTATTTAGCTTTAATTGTTAGAAAATCATGAAAATTTTGTTATCCTCATTGTAAATTCATTCATTTGCATCATGGTTTCTTTCCTTAGCCCAGAAGTTCTAACACCTGCAAAAACAAGCAAGCTCAGGTCATTAAATTTATCACAAAGTGAAAAAAGCAGTGAAAAAGTTCAAAAACAGAGTTTAAAGATAAAGTCAAATCCAAAAAATTATAAAAGTGGGTTTCATGAGCCAAAATTTCAAAAGCTCTTTGTTTATAAGCTATTCCTTCATGTGATAAGCTCATTTGCAAAAGAGAAGCAAGATAGGGCAAATTTGGTGAGCAAGTGAGAAATTGTGCAAAAATATTTGTAAGAATACCGACGTGGCGCACTGGGAAGGAGGTGTGGCAAATACAGCTGGTGCGGCGCACTGGGCCTTAGCACTCAGTGCATTTTAACACAGGCGCGACGCATTGGTGGGGCGCGGTGCACTAGGCATGTTGCGCGGCGCATACAACCAGGAAGCCCGAAATTTACCAAATCCGCTCCAAAATCGCTCAAAACACATTGATACAAGTAGGTTGAGGTTCATTCATGGTTTGTCATACAAGATTAATGGTTGTTGATGGTGTGTGTTTCATGGTGCTTCCGTAAAACAATCAAACCCTACCTTTTAAAATACTTCGAAGAAACTTGCTGCTAGGGTTTCAAATCACTGTTTTGTCACCAAGTTCACTCCCTCATCTCATTTGTCCTTTGATTTCATCATTCCCTAAGTTCCCCTACTCCCCTAAGTTCATTAATTCCTTATCCCAAAATCCCTTTCCCAAATTTCCAAATGTAAACCCCAAACCCTAATCCTATACAAGAACTCCCATAATATCCCATATTTCCCTAACTAAGTCTATCCCAACAGTCCCAAATTTCCCACTAGTTTTCCCCTCTCCTAACAATCCCTTGTTTCAATGTTTTCACTTGGTGGAAGAGATCAAGCACATCACCAAAAACAGTCCACCACAGTTTGACACATCAGCTCTTATTTCTTCAAGGCAATTTGTCTACCAGCAGTTATGGCATCTGATCCTTCATATGATTATGAAGAAGAGACCCAAAGTGACTCACCCACGAAGGGACATGCACCCAAGAGGCCTCATAGAGGTGGCAGACATGTTGGAGAAGAACCTACCACTCTTGCCGAGTTGCAGGCCTGCCCTCTAGACATATTTTGTTTCCAGCATCAGTCATGTTATGAATTTTGCGAAAAGGTTGCTAATATTCAGTTTCATCATGAGTTGGCCCGCTTATTTGTGTTGCATTTGCATGGTGATCAAGCCACTCTTGCTGGTGTTACTTTCACATTAATACCAGAAACCATTTCATTAACAACTGGCATACCAAACATTGGAGAACCATGGAATAAGAGACAAAAGATTGACCTACAACACTATGAACCATAAATCAAACCTAGTTTTTTGAGTCAGCTCAAGAGAGTGTTTCCTTTTCGGTTTCTCAAGGATGAGTATGCTCCTTTAATGAAACTCATCATGAAATATTTCACCTGTGAGGGCCGGTTCTCTTGCTTGTATGCTTATCACATCAGGCTGCTGATGCATTTCACTTGGGTGTGAATGATGAACATTCCTTATTTCATATGCTGAAACATAGAGAAGATGACCACTCTTGTGTAGCACAAGACCCTTCAGCAGCAATTCAACAGTCTTTATCATTTTGCTCTCATCAAAATTGTGTTCGTTCATCAGCTTTCTTTACAGGGCATCACTTGGGATGACTTCATCTCTCATGAATTTTTCAGAGCTTCACAGGGACCTTCAGAGGTTGGGCATGAGACAGGTGGACCTTCTTATTGGCAGGGCCATGAGACGCTAGTGTGCCAGTGTTCATCTCTTATCAGAGAGGCACTAGACAATTGTTTGCAGCAGCGAAGTGAATGTTATCTCCACCCGGGGTGGAAGGGGCCTTGCTTCCTCCATCAACAAAGTAGGTTCAGGACTGAGGCAAGAGGCCTCTACAGGAGGAAGGACCATCAGGTGAGTGAGAGACTGATTTCATCCTCATTGAGGGTGATGATACTGACATGGGCCCACAAAATGAAAACCTTAGACAGATCATAAGGAGCAGCAGGCGGACATTGATGCCTTGTCCACCAACTTGGATAGAGCCTAGTGGACTATACCATATTTGGAGCAGAGGAACAAGTAGCTTGAGGATCAGCATGTGGTGATGGAGTTACAGAACATTCGGCAAAACCGCTAAAGTGCCCGAAGGAGGAGGGTGGAGTTTACTTCCTTGGAGCAAGAGATCAATGTTGATAGGGAGTCATGGATTGAAAGAGTCAATATCCACTTGGAGATGAAGCTAGAGAAGGCAATAAATGAGAAGAATATGCTTAGAAACTTGTCATATCATTACTTGTCCCGAAACTTGGTGTGCCAAGCAAGAATCAGGAATTTGAAAGCAAAGCTAAAGAGAGCATCAAAGAGGCAAAAAGAGGATGAAGGACTTCAAATCTTGGCTGAAGCTTCCTTGGCCCATCAAGCACTTGATAGAGAAGACTCAACCCAAATTCAAGAAATTTGGAGCAATTTTTGCATTTTTGTAAATTTTTGGCACAAAAAGCAGAGTTTCCTCCCTATGAGCCGCGCCGCGTGGCGCTCGCTTTTGCTAGAGGGCTCCAAATCACAAAAACTTTGCATTTTTGGATTTTTCATGAAAAATTATGCTTGGCAACCTATGGCCAAGAAATTTGGGTAGGTTTTGAGCCCTCAAAAGGTCAAAAAACTCTCAAAGAATGACCTCACTACCCTTATTTTGACACACAAGAAGAAGTGTTGGGAGAATGGACTTTTGGGGGGGGAAATGGAGGCCAAATTGAAAAATTATACTTGGGTTGGAAAGTAGACAGACAGACCTTTCCAGCGAGCACACATGGAGCTCATTTGGACATCAGGAAGGCCTCCATAAGTGGGTCCAAACAGGCACTATACATAGAGAATCAGGCACGGCGCATAGAGGAAAAATTGCCTGTTTGACCAAGTTTTGCTCTGTTTTTCGCCAGCTTCTTCTAGTTTGACTTTTTCACATTCCTAATGGAAAATTTATGATGTAATTTGATGAATATTGATCGATTATGATGTAAATATGTTTGATTTTCACATGTAGAGGTAGATTCATCAGTTTAGAGGTTGTTTGAAACTGAATGAATCAGTTCCCTTGTTTTTAGAGGCATGCTGTTATCTTGCCTAGTTTCTAGTTCTCAGTTTAGAATTAGTTGGATGAGCTCCTAGACTCATGAGCTCGACCCCTAGAGGAAAGGAGGAGGTATTTTTGTCTATATTATGTTTTTTTTCAGTCATTAGCATGGTTGGACTCTTGAGAAATCTTTGAGCTTCATTGTACGTTCATTTTCAATGTTTTGGCTGAGGAATTGAGAGCAGGATTTGCAGCACTCTTTGGGATTCATGTGAAATTTTTATTGGTACAGTGCTTCTCTTTGTAATTGTGAATTTTGTTTATGTATGTCATCATCTATTTTATTTCTTCTAAACTAAACAAACAAGAGTGTAAGTAGAATCCATTGAAAGTGCAATGCTCTACTTGAGGTTTGCTTTAGTTGTTTGATGTTTTCAGCTGTTTGGGGAGGATTCTTGATTGCTCTTGCCCTCTTCAACACCTCACCTGTCCTTTCCCTCCATCTCATTAAAATTTAAGTGCCAAAATGATCGCCTACCTTGCCCCATCGAAATCTCTGCAGAATTGAGCCTCAATCCCCACACCCCAAAATTTGCCTTTCCCTTGATTCCAAAAAAACCCCCAAAAAATCAAATCAAATCCTTGCAGTTCATACCTAGCCTAAAATTAGTTTTTATTTCAGTCATATCCATCCCCATTGATTATTTTTGTTGAGATTGACCCAGAGAGAGCCCTCTCTTGTCCTCGTAGGGCTAGCTATGAGGCTGAGCATGGTTTGATGTTGGCCCTGGATCCTGCCTTTTCAGCCTTAGGTAAATCTAGGCCCTAACATAGTGGCGACCATACTGGGGAGAGATTGTTTGTTTTTTAGTGTTCTTCAATTTATAGACTACAGACAGAGCCTCAAGTTATCTAGGTAGACTTCGAAATGCTCTTGCTTTGCATTAGAAAAAGTATATAAAAGCTGCTTTAGTCAATCTCCGATCTAGTCTTATAAGCTGAACATCTGACTTACAAATTGCCCCAGTAACATGTATCAAGTTCAGATCTGATTGTTGATGGTGGACAGTAGTCAGACACAGGAAGGCTGAAATCATTCACCTGGCGACTCCAATGTCGAAGAATCCCAAGGTTCTGAATTTTGCTGGCGACTCTAATCTTCTAGAATTAGTAGCCTGAAGAATTTCTTGGTCAATTCATTGTTATCAAAATGGATTTGCTTGCTCAACGGTATGCTCCCATGAGCCAAGATCACATTCCAGGTTTCCAAATAAAATTCCAAAGGTAAATTGGCTAAGGAATTTACCTATGTTTAAAGATGATAATATGAATGATGTTGCTTTACACCTGGTTAGATTTCACATACATATTCGCAAGTTGAAGGTTGATTTTCCTGAAGATTGCTCGATGAAAATATTCATGGCCACTCTAGAAGGCGAAGCCCGATCTTGGTATGAAGGTTTTCCTCCTACTTGTATTTACTATTTAAAGGATTTCCATTCCATGTTCTTTGAAAGGTATAAAGAATCTTATCCATCATTAAATCTAGTTTAGAACTTTTTCAAACATGCTTATAGTTTTATTGAAAATCTTGAGAAAGTTTATGAAGATGATGACTTCATGGATGATGAGGTCATGGAAGCCCTGTATGAAATTACATTTGAGCAGCATAAAGAGAATGATACTTATCAAGATGATCAGGAAAATTTGCAGCAGGATCAAGATCTTAGTACGCTGGAAGATGATGAAAGAGAAGGTTTTATTTTAGATCTGTCCATAGAAGAAGACAACATGCGGGAAAGTCAAGTTTCAATTTCAGAATGTGATAAAGTCGAGTCAACTATTTCAGATCTAGATTCAGATCGTGAGGATGAAGATTACCTTGTTTTGAATCCCATGAAGGAGAGCTCTGCTATTGAGATCATCTGGAATGAAGAAGACAAAGTTACTAACCCAAGCCTTCATGAGGAGGTAATCTAGTCATTTCATGGAAAACAAGATGGGATCTTTGTTCAAGTAAGTGAAAAATCTTCTTTTGATAACTCAGTGGTAAAGGATAATTTGGATAATTTGATTGCCATGTCATATGAAGATGATCAACAATGTTTCCAAATTTCAGAAGATCAGGGAATTGAGGACTGTCATTCAGGTTTTTCATGTTTAGAAATGTTATTTCAAGAAGACAATACTTGCTTGAGCAAAAGGAAACAAAAATTCTTATCTCCTCTGTCTGAAGATGAGATAGATCAACTCCTAAAAGGTCATGTTACAGCTCAAGTTAACGCAAATCTGAAGTGTGCACATGGTCAAGAAGGTGATGGTGGAACTTCTTCCTCTTTTGAAAATGATGACTATCTTGTAATTAGCTTTATAGATCAGCAAACAAATAATACTTTCTTTCATGAAGATGATAAGGCTGTCATGTTTGATGATCTTGAAGATTGTTTTCTGTTTAAGAATGACCTAGACCATGAAGTTGAGGAATATGAGCTTGAGAGAGACAATATGCCAGAATTTTTCACAGTCAAGGAATTTACAGCTAACACTTAGATGGCAGAAGCTTATACCTCTCTGTGCCTTCCTATCACTCAGCAACCAGTGGTTCTTTCAGATCATAATGAAGGGAGTACTTGTATTTTTGCTGCTGGATCTCAAGACAAAATAGTGCTTCAGGATTATCAAGATCCCTTTGACATTCTTTTACAAGCATTAGAGAAGATAAATGTTGCCTGGTTCGTTATCATAAGCCTTGGTTTCAGTGGTTATTGTGAGTTGCCTACATGTACATCATTCTGCCTGCTCGGGGAAAGTCAGAACAGAATTTCATTGAGTAGCCATTTGTTGGATTGGTTACATTGGAAGTCTCACTACACATGATTGTACATATTTCATCAGTGCACAGGTGGTTGTCATCAAGATTTGAAGTTCTCAAATCTCGATGGTCTGCCGCCATTTAAAAGCTTTGTAAGTACTTGTTTTAGTTAAGTCAGTCTTGAGTCATTTTTTGTTTCAGTCAGTATAAAGATAGTTTCAGCTGAGTGTCCAGTTCCAGCTTTTCAAAGTCTTGTTTCAGTTTTGGATTAGGCAGTTCCACTATGAGTCTTGAGTCAAAGTTTCGTAGTAATTGGTTTTTGGGTGTTTTGAAGTTATTGTATCCATAGCCCAATGGACGAAAGGCACTACCTACTTTCCCAAAGATCTGTAGTTCTTGGCACCTCCAGGGAGCTACCATCCCCATTGGAGCCAATGTTAGTGTTGGTATCTTCATCCATCCGTCAGAGACCAAATCCTCTTGTTACATTGCATATTAGGTGTCTCGCTCAGTCAGCTGCATTCCATTAGGAGCATGGATCATCTAATGGTAGTGGCTTTCTGTACAGTTTCCCTCATTTCATTTACCTACTGACTCATGTTTATTCATCAAAAATTGTATACAGTCACCTTTTTGTCTTAAAGATTGCAAAAGTCTTCTCTAGGGTTTCATTGTCATTTAGGTATAGGGTTTCATCAAAAAGGTCTCCAAAATGTCCAATAACAGTCAGCAAGCACATGAGGAGGTTCCAATACCAATAAAGTTCATAATTGTTAGAAAATCATGAAAATTTTGTTATCCTCATTGTAAATTCATTCATCTGCATCTTGGTTTCTTTCCTTAGCCCAGAAGCTCCAACACCTGCAAAAACAAGCAAGCTCAGGTCATTAAATTTATCACAAAGTGAAAAAAGCAGCGAAAAAGTTCAAAAGCAGAGTTTAAAGATAAAGTCAAATCCAAAACATTATAAAAGTGGGTTTCATGAGCCAAAATTTCAAAATCTCTTTGTTTATAAGCTATTCCTTCATGTGATAAGCTCATTTGCAAAAGAGAAGCAAGATAGAGAAAATTTGGTGAGCAAGTGAGAAACTGGGCGAAAATCTTTGTAAGAATACTGACGCGACGCACTGGGTAGGAGGCACAGCACATACAGCCGGTGCGGCGCACTGGGTAGGAGGCACAGCGCATACAGCTGGCGCGGCGCACTGGGCCTTAGCACTCAGTGCATGTTAACACGGGCGCGGTGCATTGGTGGGGCGCGATGCACTGGGCATGCTGCACGACGCATACAACCAGGAAGCCGGAAATTTACCAAATCTGCTCCAAAATCGCTCAAGACACATTGATACAAGTAGGTTGAACTTCATTCATGGTTTGTCATACAAGATTAATGGTTGTTGATGGTGTGAGTTTCATGGTGTTTCTGTAAAACAATCAAACCCTACCTTTTAAAATACTTCAAAGAAACTTGTTGCTAGGGTTTCAAATCACTGTTTTGTCACCAAGTTCACTCCCTCATCTCATTTGTCCTTTGATTTCATCATTCCCTAAGTTCCCCTACCCCCCTAAGTTCATTAATTCCCTATCCCAAAATCCCTTTCCCAAATTTCCAAATGTAAACCCCAAACCCTAATCCTATACAAGAACTCCCATAATATCCCATATTTCCCTAACTAAGTCTATCCCAACAGTCCCAAATTTCCCACTAGTTTTCCCCTCTCCTAACAATCCCTTGTTTCACTATTTTCCCTTGGTGGCAGAGATCAAGCACATCACCAAAAACAGTCCACCACAGTTTGACACATCAGCTCTTATTTCTTCAAGGCAATTTGTCTACCAGCAGTTATGGCATCTGATCCTTCATATGATTATGAAGAAGAGACCCAAAGTGACTCACCCACGGAGGGACATGCACCCAGGAGGCCTCATAGAGGTGGCAGACATATCAGAGAAGAACCTACCACTCTTGCTGAGTTGCAAGCCTCCCCTCTTACCATCTTTTGTTTCCAGCATCAGTCATGTTATGAATTTTGCGAAAAGGTTGCTAATATTTCAGTTTCATCATGAGTTGGCCTGCTTATTTGTGTTGCATTTGCATGGTGATCAAGCCACTCTTGTTGGTTGTTAGTGTCCGTCTTTCCAGCCTTCCTCCAGTGATCAAACATGCTCTTACAAAGTGATTTTAAGGTGTCAAGGTCAAATTTTATCATTTCAATGAGTCTTCAAGTAAAATTTGGTCACTAGGCATTAGGTCTAGGGTTTGCTTTCACTCCTTTCAAATTTGTCCAAATGTCGGTCCATGTCACCATTCAGCTGAGTGTACCATCATTCAGAGGGTTGTCATCATCACGTCAAGGTCTAATGGGTCATTTTACACCTTGTTCATGCTTCAGTTGCATCTAGGTAAGGTCATTTCCCTCTCCTAGGGTTTTGAAGGCAATTTCTCTTGGACGGTCAAATCATCGGCAAAGCTTGTATCCTGATGTTCATACACCTTCCCCTATCCTTAAAGTACCTTATCAAAAACTTCCCATCACTGAGATCCCCCAAATTCCTCATTTTCGCACAAACCCTAGTTTCTTGCTACAACTTGGCAATTTTCTAGGCTAGACCTGTGTTTTGCCCTTTTGGACCCCTTCCCCTCACTCAATTTCAGATATTACACTTTCCCCTACTTCCTAACATCCCTACCTGCTTCCCAAAATTTCCTCAAGAATTTAGAAGTTCCCTATCCCCTTCATTTCGCTTCATTTCGACAAATCCCCTGTTCCACACATCAGGATAGGTTTTACTCAAACAATGTTTCTGAGCAAGTAAAGATGAATTTGGAAAAACTAAGAGAGGTTTTTTTTCCGCAACAGGCCAAAGAAGAAAAACCTCCTTCACTTTTTACACAAGTGTCATGGTTTTAGAGAAATGTCAAAAATACAATCGCCTCGGGAGAATTGATGCACCTCTGAAGTGACCTTGGGAAAATAGTGTTTTCTCCTAGCTTGGTTGGTCAAATGACTTTCTTGATGAGTCAAATGATAACTAGACACTAAGATATTTCCAATGAGCTATCATGAGCTCAATTTGGAGTTGAGGAAGGCATTCAAAAGTTGACTGCAACAACACTCTGCCTTTAGGCAGCCTCATTTGGCACATTTTGACGAGTCTTGGGACTTGCTTTTTGACAAGGCAAATGAACTCCAAATTGAAAAATTATAGTTGGGTTGGAAAGTATACTCAAAGACCTTTCCAATGAGCTATCCTATACCCCATTTGAACACCGGGAAGACCTACAAAATTCTCCTGAAAAAAGGCACTACGCACAGGCTCTATGCGTCGCGCCTTCCCTATGCGCCGCACCAGTGTATTTTTGCATTGAGAAAAGTTGCTCAGTGTGCCGTGCGTTTGCTATGCGCCGCGCCAGTTGCCCAATGCGCCGCGCCACCAAAAACTTCACAAGCTTACTCCAAATCGCCCGAATCTCCTCCAAATCGCCATTGAATTACTTGGATTGGCCAGGTAGGGTCGACATCCCACTGTTTCATCCATTTGTGTGTTATGTGATGGTGGTTGATGGTTCCAAATGTTTGAAAGAAAACATCCAACCCTACCTCTAAAAATCCTCAAGCCAACTTCTATTAAGGGTTTTCACATTCATCATTTTGTTACTAAGGTTCCCCCTCCATCACATTTTTCCCTTTTTCCATCATTCCTGTCTCCCTTATACCATTTCCCCTTGAATGTTATTGTTCTCTATCCCCTAAACTTACTAAACCCCTATCCCCAATTCCCTTCCACCCATTGCCAAATGCACAAACCCCAAACCATAACTTATATAAACCTCCCAAACCCTCCTACATGTCCCTAAACATAATTCCTCCCCATAAGTCCCTCATCCCTTCATATTATTCCCCTTCCTAACACTCCCTTGTTACATTTTCCCTTGGTGGCAGATTTCAACATATCTTAACAACAGTCCAACACAGTTTTGTAACCAGCAGTCATTTCTCCAAAGCAGTGTTCATAGCATCAATCATGTCATCTGATCATTCATCTGACTATGAGGTGGAAACCCAAAGCGTCTCACCCACGGAAGAAAATGCACCCCGGAGGCCTCATAGAAGTGGTAAAACATCCGTGAAGACTGGCAGGCTGCCCAAAGAAGCCTAAATGAGATGACACCCATTCAGCAGGAGATAGAGGCTGATCGAGAGATTTGGCTTGAGAGGGTCAACATCCATTTAGAGAGGCTTTTGGACAAGGCTGACAAAGACCATGCACTACTAAGACACATGGATTTTCACTACATGGTGCGCAACAAAGTGTGTAAGGCCCGAATCAGGAATTTGAAGGCGAAATTGAGGAAGGCAATCAAGAAGCAAAAGAGGCAAAGGGAGCTCGATCGTCTTCAGATATTGGCTGAGGCCTCTTTAGCCCAGCATAACACTTAATAAGGAAGCTCTAGCCCAAATTTCAAGAAATTTGGGGCATTTTTGGTATTTTTGGAAATTTTTGTGCAAAAAACAGGGTTTTTCTCCCTGTGTGCCGCGCCACGTGGCGCGCGCTTACAATAGGAGGCTCCAAATGAAAAAAAGTTTATAGTTTTGGATTTTCCATGGAAAATCATGACTGTTGGTGCTTGGCCAAGAAATTTGGGCAGTTTTGAGTCCTCAGGTGGTCAAAAACACCCTAAAAATGACCTTTCTGCCCCTAATTTCACACACAGGAAGCAATCTTGGGAGATTGAGGTTTTGGAGGGGCAAATGGGCACCGAACTCGGAAATTCCACTTGGGTTGGAAAGTAGACAGGCAGCGCTTTCAGACAAGCACACTTGGGCTCAATTTGGACTTCAGAGAGTGCCTCCAAAACAGCTCCAAAGTGGTGCGACGCATACAGATTTTGGCGCGGCACACAAAGGTTTTTTGCCCAATTTTTCACCTTCCAGCTCAGAAATTCGGCCAGTTTGACTAGTTTTGCTTTGTGATGTAATTTTTGACTTATCTTGATGTAATTGAGTGAACATGATGTAATTTTGGCACTTAGTTACTTGTTCTAGAGGATTCATTCACCAAAAGGTGAAATGTGAGTGAATGAATCAGTTTCCTAGCATATAGGGGTAAGTTGTTTGACTACCTAGTTTTCAGTTCCTTGTTTAGAATTAGTTCAAACAGCTCCTAGAATGATGAGCTCGACCCCTAGAGGCAAGGAAATATGTTTGGATTGTCTATATTATGTAATTTCTAAGTCATTTTCAAGGTTGGACTCTTGGGAAAAGTTTGGCACTCTATTGTACATTCACTTCTGCATTTTTGGCTAAGGAAAGACCGGGGTTTTGCAGCACTGTTTGGGATCCATGTGACTTTATGTTTTGATGGTGTGTTTCTCTGAGTAATTGTAAGTTTATCTAGTGTTATGTGTATCATTTTCATGCTTCTTCTTCTGAATTTGAACAAATGGGTGATTAAGGTGGAATTCATAACTGTTATGCTCTGCCTTTGAATTTGTTTAAATTTCCATGTTTTCATCTGTTTAAGGAGAATTATTGAGACTCTCTTGCTCTCCTTAGCTCCTCACTAGTCTGATCTATCCATCTCACTTGCTTTAAAGCATCGAAACAATTGCCTTCCTTGCCCCAATCAGAACTCTACAGAAACTGTGCCTCATCCCCGAGCCCAAATTTGCCTTTCCCATTTTTTCAACAAAACCCTCAAAAAACCAAATCAAATCCCTGAACTTAATACCTAGCCTAAGATCAGTTGCAAATTTAGTCATCTGGAGCCTAATTGATTACATTTTGCCAAGATTTACCTGGAGAGAGCCCTCTCCTGTCCTGGTAGGGCTAGCTACGAGGCTGAGCGTGGTTTGATGTGGACCTAAAACCTTGTCTTTTCAGCCTGAGACAAATCTAGGCTCTAACATAGTGGCGACCATACTGGGGAAGAAAATGGTTTGCTTGTTGATGTCATTTGTTTTATAGCTACATACAGAGCCTAAGGTTATGCCAGGTAGCCTTCAAAATGCTTTTGCTTTGCATTAGCGGAAGTAGATAAACGCTGCTTCAATCAATCTCCAGTCTAGCTTGTAAACGTGACATCTAACTTGTTAATTGCCCCAGTACATGTATCAAGTTCAGATCTGGTGGTTGATGGTGGAAAATGATCAGACACTGGCAAGGCTGATATCATTCACCTAGCGACTCTAAATTAGTTTTGAGATCAGGTCCAAAGACTCCACTGGAGGATGAACCTGACCAGCAAAAACATGAAAGGACAATATGGACAGATCAGGTATTCAAGTTGGAATTTCATCCAAGACATTTTTTTCTTTGTTATAAATTATTTCTTTTATTTTCTCGAGAATGTTAACAAGGCTTTGCAAAGTATACTATGCTTGAGAAAAGATCCCAGGCCTGCATTTGATTCCTTCCCTTTGAAGATTGTGAATACCAAAGATTTGCATGCCTTTGAGCTTGATCAAGGCCCTTCTTCTGAATCTTGTGATGACCATCTTCAAATTGATGAGCCCCAAGAGACCAAGACTGATTCTATACCTTCTGTACATACCCCTATACCTTGTAAAATTCTAGATCGGTATAAACCTCTTGTTTCACCTTCTATTCTCCATGCTTTGCCCAAAAACTATGATCTATACTTGCCAAGGTTTGATGGTGAAAGTAAGAATGTCAATGCTGAGCAACATGTGCAGAATTTTGAGTCTTTTCTAGACCTTTTTGAGGTTGATGAAGAAGATGTCAGTATTAGGCTTTTTTCTCTTTCTTTGCAAGGCAAAGTCAAGAGTTGGTTCAAAACCCTGCCTGATGCAAGCATCTCAGATTTCCAGCAGTTCGTCAAAGTTTTTCTCGACAGGTGGATGATCGGACAGAACCTTTTCCTTATTATAGAAGAGTATAACCAGCTGAAAAGAATGCCAAGGGATAAAGTACAACAATTTTCTGCCAGATTTAACCAAGTTTATTATTCGATGCCAATTGATATAAGGCCTCCTCCTAGATCTGCTCTCTTGCACTATCCGGGTGCCTTTGATCCGGAAATGGAGTTTCAGCTGAGAGAAAGGAATGTCGCAACACTTGAAGAGATGCAAAATAGTGCAGTAAATGTAGAGGCTCATTTGCTGATCAGAAGGGCAAGGTTGAAGGAAGAAGAGATGAAAAACATAGATCCGAAGGAATCAACATCTCTAGAGGTAAAGCTTGACATTTTGGTAAGTGTAGTGGAAGAGATGATGCAGAGGATCACCACAAGGAATGAGAATAATGTTCAAGCCCATGGCTCGCTGATTGAAGAAGAACAAGTTGCTGATCCAAAACATCTTCTTTCTTATCCCAATTGTTATAGATCTGATAATGATTTTCTTATAGATCATCTTGGAGAAGAGAGATCTGTTGATATGACATGTATGCTTGATGATGTCTTTTATACTGATGATTTGCCTCAGTTTGATCAGTATGATGATGATTATGTTCTCCAAACAGAAGCTAATCTTGCAGACAAATCAGCAGCTAGTTTGTGGGAGGAAGAGGTCCACTTTCAGCAGCTCGAATACAGTGATCAACCGATGCATATCAGCTATGACAATGACGAGGAAAGTGCAGAAAATTTTGAAGTAAGTGAAGGATCTTTGCCTTTTTTTTTTATTCATGTCAGTTCATCAGAGACAACTTCCATGCAATTAGAAATCAGCTGTAAACAAGTCTTGATTTGGACCATCTTGAGGGCAATGAAAACCTTGTTCAAGACTTTTCATATCCAGATTTGCAGCCCCCGAATGCCTTTGATTTTCAAGTTGCAAATGAAGACTTGGAAGCTGGAACATATGCTTAGATGATACAAGAAGATTCCCTACATTTTTGTTTTGAATCATTTCAGTTTTTGAGGGGTAAATTGCATAGTATATCTTCAAATGAGCAGCCTATAGGAAATAATGTAATCTCATCGGACCAATAGAAAATGGGTTGCAACAGTCTTTTCAAGTTTTACAAGATCCACTAGCTGATGTTTTGGATGAGGTTTGCAGTCAAAGTCTTTCTCCATTGGCTACCTATGAGCTTGAGACGTGTTTTGATATGTGTTTTGATATAAACTTGATCGGCAGCTGATTTCTTTGTCATTTTCAGTAGGAGTCTCGTTACAAAGATCAGATCAAAGTTTGCATTTATGGTATGAAGAGAAGAGAAGTAATCCATTGGATGAGCTAAGTCCCAGTGTGCATGAACTTCAAGATCCTTATGCAGTGTTTTTGGAGGCGGATAGAGAATCCATATCATTCAACGGATCTGTTTCCAGGTTGTCATGGGAGTTTCCTTTCAGTAGTTCTCTCTTGTTGTTCATAAGCGAGCACTTGTGGAGAATTCAAATAGCAGTCAGAATACTTACTTGGTTACATTGGTTGTTTCATTTCACTTGATCTGGCAGTGAAAAAGAACAATTAGAGTAGGTTTTGATGAATAAGCTTTATTTTGAGCATCATTTCTAGTTTGTTGGTTGTGTTTAAGTATCGAGTCAGTTTTTAGTTGAGTGAGAGTCAATTTGTGTCATCAAGTCATCAATTTTTAGTCATGCATTTTGGCTTGAGTTTTGACTCCATTGCCCAATGGATAAGGCACTGGTCTGCTCTCCCAAAGATTTGTCGTTCTTGGCACCTCCAAGGAGCTACCATCCCCATTGGAGCCAATGTTAGTGTCAGTCTTTCCAGCCTTCCTCCAGTGATCAAACATGCTCTTACAAAGTGATTTTAAGGTGTCAAGGTCAAATTTTATCATTTCAGTCTTCAAGTAAAATTTGGTCACTAGGCATTAGGTCTAGGGTTTGCTTTCACTCCTTTCAAAGTTGTCCAAATGTCGGTCTACCATCATTCATAGGGTTTTCATCATCACATCAAGTTCTAATGGGTCATTTTACACCTTGTTCATGCTTCAGTTGCATCTAGGTAAGGTCATTTCCCTCTCCTAGGGGTTTGAAGGCAATTTCTCTTGGACAGTCAAATCATCAGCAAAGCTTGTATCCTGATATTCATACACCTTCCCCTATCCTTAAAGTACCTTATCAAACACTTCCCATCACTGAGATCCCCCAAATTCCTCATTTTCGCACAAACCCTAGTTTCTTGCTACAACTTGGCAATTTTCTAGGCTAGACCTGTGTTTTGGCCTTTTGGACCCCTTCCCCTCACTCAATTTCAGAGATTACACTTTCCCCTACTTCCTAACATCCCTCCCTACTTCCAAAAATTTCCTCAAGAATTTAGAAGCTCTCTATCCCCTTCATTTCGCTTCATTTCGACAAATCCCCTGTTCCACACATCAGGATAGGTTTTACTCAAATGATGTTTCTGAGCAAGGAAAGATGAATTTGGAAACAATGAGAGAGGTTTTTCTCCACAACAGGCCAAGGACGAAAAACCTCCTTCACTTTTTACACCGGTGTCATGGTTTTAGAGAAATGTCAAAAATACAATCGCCTCGGGAGAATTGATGCACCTCTAAAGTGACCTTGGGAAAATCAAGTTTTCTCCTAGCTTGGTTGGTAAAATGACTTTCTTGATGCATCAAATGATAACTAGACACGAATATATTTCTAATGAGCTATCATGAGCTCAATTTGGAGTTGAGGAAGGCATTCAAACGTTGATTGCAACAGCACTCTGCCTTTAGGCAGCCTCATTTGGAACATTTTGACCAGTCTTGGGAGATTTGATTTTTGATAGGAAAAATGAACTCTAAATTGAAAAATTATAGCTGGGTTAGAAAGTAGACTCAAATACCTTTCCAACGAGCTATCCTGCACCCAACTTGGACACCAGGACGACCTCCAAAAGTCTTTTGAAAAAAGGCACTACGCACAGGCTCTATGCGCCGCGCCTCAAGCCCAGTGCGCCGCGCGTTCCCTATGCGCTGCGCCAGTGTATTTTTGCGCTGAGAAAAGTTTCCCAGTGCGCCATGCCTTCCCTATGCGCCACGCCAGTTTCCCAATGCGTCGTGCCGCCAAAAAATTCACAAGCTTGCTCCAAATCGCCCGAATCTCCTCCAAATCGCCATTGAATTGCTTGGATTGGCCAGGGAGGGTCGACATCCCACTGTTTCATCCATTTGTGTGTTATGCGATGGTGGTTGATGGTTCCAAATGTTTGAAACAAAAAATACAAACCCTACCTCTAAAAATCCTCAAGCCAACTGCTGTTAAGGGTTGCACATTCATCATTTTGTTACCAAGGTTCCCCCTCCATCACTTATTTCCCTTTTTCCATCATTCCCATCTCCCTTATACCATTTCCCCTTGAATGTTATTGTTCTCTATCCCCTAAACTTACTAAACCCCTCTCCCCAATTCCCTTCCACCCATTGCCAAATGCACAAACCCCAAACCCTAACTTATATAAACCTCCCAAACCCTCCTACATGTCTCTAACATAATTCCTCCCCATAAGTCCCTCATCCCTTCATATTATTCCCCTTCCTAACACTCCCTTGGTGGCAGATTTCAAAATATCTTAACAACAGTCCAACACAGTTTTGTAACTAGTAGTCATTTCTCCAAAGCAGTGTTCATAGCATCAATCATGTCATCTAATCATTCATCTGACTATGAGGTGGAAACCCAAAGCATCTCACTCACGGAAGAAAATGCACCTCGGAGGCCTCATAGAAGTGGTAAAACATCCATGAAGACCGGTAGGCTGCCCAAAGAAGCTTAAATGAAATGACACCCATTCAGCAGGAGATAGAGCCTGATTGATAGATTTGACTTGAGAGGGTCAACATCCATTTAGAGAGGCTGTTGGACAAGGCCGACAAAGACCATGCACTACTGAGACACATGGATTTTCACTACATGGCGCGCAACAAAGTGTGCAAGGCCCGAATCAGGAATTTGAAGGCGAAATTGAGGAAGGCAATCAAGAAGAAAAAGAGGCAAAGGTAGCTCGATCATATTTAGATATTGGCCGAGGCCTCTTTAGCCTAGCATAACACTTGATAAGGAAGCTCCAACCCAAATTTCAAGAAATTTGGGGCATTTTTGGTATTTTTGGAAATTTTTGTGCAAAAAAACAGGGTTTTTCTCCCTGTGCGTCACGCCACGTGGCGCACGCTTAGAATAGGAGGTTTAAAATGAAAAAAAGTTTATAGTTTTGGATTTTCCATGGAAAATCATGATTTTTGGTGCTTGGCCAAGAAATTTGGGCAAGTTTTGAGTTCTCAGGAGGTCAAAAACACCCTAAAAATGACCTTTCTGCCCCTAATTTCACACACAGGAAGCAGTCTTGGGAGATTGAGGTTTTGGAGGGGAAAATGGGCACCAAACGTAGAAATTCCACTTGGGTTGGAAAGTAGATAGGCAGCGCTTTAAAACAAGCACACTTGGGCTCAATTTGGACTTTAGAGAGTGCCTCCAAATCAGCTCCAAGGTGGCACGACGCATATAGATTTTGGCGTGGCGCACAGAGGTTTTTTGCCCAATTTTTCACCTTCCAGCTCAGAAATTCAGCCAGTTTGACTACTTTTGCTTTGTGATGTAATCTCTGACTTATCTTGATGTAATTGAGTTAACATGATGTAATTTTGGCACTTAGTTACTTGTTCTAGAGAATTCATTCACCAAAAGGTGAAATGTGAGTGAATGAATCAGTTTCCTAGCATATAGGGGTAAGTTGTTTGACTACCTAGTTTTCAGTTCCTTGTTTAGAATTAGTTCAAATAGCTCCTAGAATGATGAGCTTGACCCCTAGAGGCAGGGAATAGGTTTAGATTGTCTATATTATGTAATTTCTAAGTCATTTTCATGGTTGGACTCTTGGGAAAAGTTTGGCACTCTATTGTACTTTCACTTCTGCATTTTTGGCTAAGGAAAGACCGGGGTTTTGCAGCACTGTTTGGGATCCATGTGGCTTTATGTTTTGATGGTGTGTTTCTCTGAGTAATTGTAAGTTTATCTAGTGTTATGTTCATCATTTTCATGCTTCTTCTTCTTAATTTGAAACAAATGAGTGATTAAGGTGGAATTCATAACTGTTATGCTCTGCCTTTGAATTTGTTTAAATTTCCATGTTTTCATCTGTTTAAGGAGAATTCTTGAGACTCTCTTGCTCTCCTTAGCTCCTCACCAGTCTGATCTATCCATCTCACTTGCTTTAAAGAATCGAAACGATTTCCTTCCTTGCCCCAATCGGAACTCTACAGAAACTGTGCCTCATCCCCGAGCCCAAATTTGCCTTTCCCATTTTTTCAACAAAAACCCTCAAAAAACCAAATCAAATCCCTGCACTTAATACCTAGCCTAAGATCAGTTGCAAATTTAGTCATCTCAAGCCTCATTGATTACCTTTTGCCTATATTGACCCGGAGAGAGCTCTCTCTTGTCCTCATAGGGCTAGCTATGAGGCTGAGCATGGTTTGATGTGGACCTAGAACCTTGTATTTTCAGCCTGAGACAAATCTAGGCTCTAACACTGGTGTTACTTTCACATTAACACTAGAAACCATTTCATTGGAAACTGGCATACAAAACATTGGAGAACCATGGAATAAGAGACAGAAGATTGACCAGCAACACTATGAACCATACATCAAACCTAGTTTTCTAAGGTAGCTCAAGAGAGTGTTTCCTTTTCGGTTTCTCAAGGATGAGTATGCTCCTTTAATGAAACTCATCATGAAGTATTTCACCTGTGAGGGCCAGTTCTCCTGCTTGTATGCTTATCACATCAGGCTGCTGATGCATTTCACTCGGGTGCAAATGATGAACATTCCTTATTTCATATGCCGAAACATAGAGAAGATGACCACTCTTGTGTAGCACAAGACCCTTCAGTAGCAGTTCAACAGTCTTTATCATTTTGCTCTCATCAAAATTGTGGTTGTTCATCAGCTTGGTTTACAGGGCATCACTTGGGATGACTTCATCTCTCATGAATTTTTTAGAGCTTCACAGGGACCTTCAGAGGTTGGGCATGAGATAGGTGGACCTTCTTATCAGTAGGGCCATGAGACCGCTAGTGTGCTGGTGTTCATCTCTTATCAGAGAGGCACTAGACGGTTGTTTGCAGCAGCGAAGCGAGTGTTATCTCCACCTGGGGTGGAAGGGGCCTCACTTCCTCCATCAGCATAGCAGGTTCAGGACCGAGGCAAGAGGCCTCTACAGGAGGAAGGACCATCAGGTGAGCGAGAGACTGATTTCATCCTCATTGAGGGTGATGATACTGACATGGGCCCACAAAGTGCAAACCTTAGACAGATCATCAAGGAGTAGCAGGCGGACATTGATGCCTTGTCCACTAACTTGGATAGAGCCCAGTGGACTATATAGTATTTGGAGCAGAGGAACAAGCAGCTTGAGGATCAGCATGTGGTGATGGAGTTACAGAACATTCGGCAAAACCGCCAAAGTGCCCGAAGGAGGAGGGTGGAGTTCACTTCCTTGGAGCAAGAGATCAATGTCGATAGGGAGTCATGGCTCGAAAGAGTCAATATCCACTTGGAGAGGAAGCTGGAGAAGGAAATAAATGAGAAGAATATGCTTGGAAACTTTTCATATCATTACTTGTCCCGAAACTTGGTGTGCCAAGCAAGAATCAGGAATTTGAAAGCAAAGCTAAAGAGAGCATCAAAGAGGAAAAAAGAGGATGAAGGACTTAAAATCTTGGCTGAGGCTTCCTTGGCCCATCACAACACTTGATAGAGAAGACTCAACCCAAATTTCAAGAAATTTGGAGCAATTTTTGCATTTTTGTAAATTTTTGGCACAGAAAACAAAGTTTTCCTCCCTATGTGCTGCGTCGCGTGGCGCTTGATTTTGCTAAAGGGCTCCAAATCACAAAAACTTTGCATTTCTGGATTTTTCATGAAAATTTATGCTTGCCTACCTATGGCCAAGAAATTTAGGCAGGTTTTGAGCCCTCAAAAGGTCAAAAAACACTCAAAAAATGACCTCACTACCCCTATTTTGACACACAGGAAGCAATGTTGGGAGAATGGACTTTTGGGGGGGGGGGGGGGGCAAATGGAGGCCAAATTGAAAAATTCCACTTGGGTTGGAAAGTAGACAGGCAGAACTTTCCAGCAAGCACACCTGGAGCTCATTTGGACATCGGGAAGGCCTCCAAAAGTGGGTCCAAACAGGCACTATGCATAGAGAATCAGGCGCGGTGCATAGAGGAAAAATTGCCAGTTTGACCAAGTTTTGCTCTGTTTTTCGCCCAGCTTTGCCTAGTTTGACTTTTTCACTTTCCTAATGGAAAATTTATGATGTAATTTGATGAATATTATGGATTATGATGTATATATGTTTGATTTTCACTTGTAGAGGTAGATTCATCAGTTTAAAGGTTGTTTGAAACTGAATGAATCAGTTCCCTTGTTTTTAGAGGCATGCTGTTATCCTGCCTAGTTTCTAGTTCTCAATTTAGAATCAGTTGGATGAGCTCCTAGATTCATGAGCTCGACCCCTAGAGGCAAGGAGGAGCTATGTTTGTCTATATTATGTTGTTTTTTAGTCATTAGCATGGTTGGACTCTTGAGAAAGCTTTGAGCTTCATTGTACATTCATTTTCAGTATTTTGGCTAAGGAATTGAGACCAGGATTTGCAGCACTCTTTGGGATTCATGTGGCAATTTGTATTGGTACAGTGCTTCTCTTTGTAATTGTGAATTTTTTTTATGTATGCCAGCATCTATCTTATTTCTTCTGAACTAAACAAACAAGAGTGTAAGTAGAATCCATTGAAAGTGCAATGCTCTAATTGAGCTTTGCTTTAGTTGTTTGATGTTTTCAGCTGTTTGGGGATGATTCTTGATTGCTCTTGCCCTCTTCAACACCTCACCTATCTTTTTCCTCCATCTCATTAAAATTTAAGTGCCAAAATGATCGCCTACCTTGCCCCATCGAGATCTTTGCAGAACTGAGCCTCAATCCCCGCACCTCAAAATTTGCCTTTCCCTTGATTGCAACAAAACCCCCAAAAAATCAAATCAAATATGTGCACTTCATACCTACCCTAAAATTAGTTTTTATTTCAGTCATCTCCAGCCCCATCGATTATTTTTGCTGAGATTGACCCCGAGAGAGCCCTCTCCTGTCCTTGTAGGGCTAGCTACGAGGCTAAGCGTGGTTTGATGTTGGCCCTGGATCCTACCTTTTCAGCTTGAGGTAAATCTAGGCCCTAACAGCTCCTACCATTGCTTAGGGCCTCGGTCTCTTAGCCCTCTCCACTCCCAGTTTTCAACTTCGTTAAAATGTATACAACCCTCGCACCCCTCACTGCTCCTACTTTTCAACTCCGTTAAAATGTATACAACCTTCACACCCCTCACTGCTCCCAGTTTTAAACTCCGTTAAAATGCATACAACCCTTACACCCCTCACCACACCCGGTTTTTACTGTGAGACTATTCAACAATCCATCTCCCAACTGCATCATCTCCATTACACACCATTGCTCCATAAGTAGCCGCTCCTCCCCATGGCTTGCACCTCTGGCCTCCATTCCATTTGTTTTCTCTAGTTTGCGTTGGTATACCTTAATACCTCCACCAGTTAATATGCTAGCCCATTGCTCCCATACGCTAGCCCATTACTCCCAGATTTGTGTTGCATTGCGTCGACAACAAAGTTGTGTTTCACCCAAATCACACTCATCGTTGCCTATACTCTTTGAAGTTATCAGGCATTGCATCAATCGCCTTCAAATTCTAGATACAAACAAACTGCATATTTGAGTGCATCTATATTGTAGGGTAGACTGAATATTAAAATGTTTGTTTTATCACTAATATGTGCATATATTTGAGTTATGAATTTGTGGTCTGTTGCAGATTAGTTTCAATATGTTGACTGCAATAAAGGATTAATATTCACAGTTCGATGAACCCTCCTCCATATACACCTTCCCATAATACTCCCTCCCCCATATACTCCCTCTCCCAATAATACCTTTGTTCTATACATATCAAAAGTGTATTTTTTGCCACAAGAACTGCATTTTTTTTTATCACCAGAAGTACAAATTTGTACATATTGGTAGTAGAAGCACATTTTTTTCTACAATACAAAGATTTTAAAATTCATTCATTGATATCTATTGTTGGAGTGGTTCTCATTGGCAAGGAGAACTATCCTGAGTGGTCGCGGAAGATCAAACACTCTCATTTTCAATGAGTTGTGGCAAGGAGTCTGTGAAGGTGTAGGAGACAATGCACCTGAAAAGCCCACTTCAGACAAGAAGTTCGCCATTTGGAAAAACAAGTACAACAAGGCCTATGCCTTGTTTGCAGCATCCGTAAATGAAGAGGTGAGTCGCCATATTTCACCATTTTCAAATGATTTTGAAGCCTTACAAAAGTTGAAGGAACTCTATGACTCACACTCTAAACTTGAAGTTGTCCAATTGATGATTAAATTGTTCAGTCTTGAATTAAAAAATGATGATCCTCTTGCTTTGGAATCAGAAGTAAGATCTATTATACATGATATCAAATTCAATGATGTTAAACTAGACATTCCTTTTATATCTTTTGTCAAGGCACTTTATCCCACTTATTCAAATTATCTTGAGTCATTACGAGAAAAAGGAAACCTCAAAGAGATTACCTTTGACTCCCTTATGAAGAAATTTGCTGAGAGAGAGAAAGATTTTGGGAAGAAGACAACTCCTCAGTATTTTGAAGAAGATGTGTATCTTGCACATATATAGAAGAATCATGCTCAAGATTCTTCTAGAGAAAGAGGTGGTCTAAGAGGAAGAGGAAGAAGAAATTTCAGAGGCAAGGGGGGTAGACACTCTCAAGGATAAAAGTCTTATCTTCATTGCATACATTGCAATAGAGATGGACATGATGCATCTAGATGTAAGTTTCCTTGGGATAGAATTGATCAGGAAAGAAATCAAGCCAAAGGTAAACCCAATGACAAAGAGAAATGTAAAGAACCCGAATCTGCTTACTATGTTATGGCGCATTGTAATATTGGAGTAAATGAAGACTTGTTTAATGCTTCACTTGCTTCTTAGAAAAACGATTGGTTGCTTGAGTGAGGATCAACTTGCCACATGAATTTTAGAAGATATTTTTTTGAATAAATTACTGATAATGTTGATGGAGTAGTATACTTTGTAGACAAATCAAAACTCAAGCCATCATGGCTTGGCACAATCAGGTTCAAATTGCCTGGTCTTCTAGACTTTCTTCTGTATGAAGTGTTATATCTCCCACAACTGAGGAGAAACTTATTGTCCTTGGTCCAAATCCGCCAACAAGGACACTCCATTCGTCTGTTTGATGGCAAGGTTGAACTAAAAAAAGCATCAAATCACTCACTTGTCATGACAGGGAAAGAAGAAGAAAGACTTATGAAGCTACAAGGTACCTTTGCTCGTGCACAACATTTCTCATGTAGTTCTCATTATGATGAAGTTACATTTCCATCAAGTCTTTTATGGCATGTTATATTTGGACACTTGAACTATTACAATCTTCGCTTGCTAAAAAAAATGGTGTTAATGGTTTGCCTAGAATTCCTAGGAAACTTAAGCAATGTGATGCTTGTATTCTAGGAAATCATAGCAAACAATATTTTCATGATTCACATTCCAGAGAACATAGAAAAATTGACCTCATTCACTCAGATTTATGTGGTCCAGTGCCTCTTCCTTCTTGTAAATGGAAATAAATATATGATGACATTTATTGATGACTACACGAGAATGTGTTGGGTTTATTTATTAAAGAACAAATTGGATGCTTTTCAAGCATTCAAGAACTTTCATAGATGGATTGAAAATGACGCACAATATCATATTGGATCTATTCACACTAATAATGTAAAAGAATACACTTCAAATGAATTTGAAAACTATCTTCGCCAACATGGGATCAATCATCAAAAAATTGTGCCTTATAATCCCCAACAGAATGGAGTAGTTGAAAGAATGAACAAGACAATCTTAAATATGGTATGGTCCATCATGTTTTTCAAGGATGTAAAATCGATGTTTTGGGCTGATGCAGTTCTATGTGTTGTGTATGTAAAGAATATATGTCTATCTAATGCTATTAGAAACAAGACTCCTTATGAAATGTGGTATGGACACATTCCTTCGGTAAAACATCTCAGGGTCTTTGTTTCCACTTGTTATGACTTGATACCAAAGGAACAAAGAAACAACCTTGGTGCAAGGAGTCATAAGTGTATCTTCTTGGGGTATTCAAATACCTCCAAAGCATACCATCTCTATGATGAAGTTAATAAGAAGTTTGTTGTATCTAGATATGTAATCTTTCTTGAATCTTCCAAAGCCGACAATGTTGTTGAGCAACAACTTGATCGCTTGGATAGATTTGGACATGCAAAATCATTTCAAGAATTTGATAATTAGATTCCACATCTTGAAGGGGGATTCTTATACTAAATGAATATGTGGAATCTTCTTCTGAAGCACTCTCTCCCCCACATGAAGCTCTAGCCACTGATTATACTTTGAAGGATGTGATTTATAGAATTGGGAGACTCAATCTTGATTCAGTCCAAACTCAGTCAACTGAGAATCCTGGACCATCTCAAAAAGGTCCCCCAAAATGGCTGACAAGGAAACTTGAAATTATTCATCCCGATGAGGTTGGAAAGACAAGAACAATAAATTCAACCACGAAAAATGGAGGTGATGTAGATGATTTTGATTCACCTGTTGATATGGATGTTTCTTATGATTGTGAACTGAATTTGTCTACATATTTTGAACCAACTTCCTTCAAAGAAGCCACTTCTCATGATGAATGGAAAGAAGCGATGCAAAAGGAGTATGATGCCTTGATAAAGAATTGAACTTGGAAGCTGGTTGATCCTCCATTGGGAACCAAACCAATTAGCTGCAAGTGGGTCTACAAGAAAAAGTATAAAGTTGATGACTCATTTGACAAGAAAAAATCTAGGTGTGTGGAAAAAGGTTTTGCACAAAAGGAAGGGGTCGACTATGAGGAGACTTTTCCCCCCATAGAAAAATGGGCTACCATCTGGACACTCTTTGCCTTGGTAGCTCAGAACGATTGGAAAGTCCATCAAATGGATGTAAAAACTATTTTCTTGAAAGGAGATCCGAAAGACAATATTTTTATGTCCCATCCACAAGGATTTGCTGTGAAGGGACATGAGCATAAAGTATGCAAACTTTTGAAATACTTGTATGGCCTCAAGCAAGCACCATGAGCCTAGTATGAAAAGTTAATTGAGCATCTTTTGAAACTCAACTTCAAACATTATGATCTTGATGATGCAACTTTGTTTGTCAAGAGATTTGGCAAAATAGTTGTATATCTTTTGGTATATGTAGATGATAGGGAACAATGAGAGTTACATTGCATCCATAAAGAAGGAATTGAAGAAAGGTTTTGAAATGACTAACTTGGGCTATGTTCACTACTATATTGGTACTGGAGTAACTCAACATTCGAAGTATATATTCCTCTCTCAAAAGAAGTACATTGGAGATCTATTTAACATGTTTGGCATGGCTAAGTGTAATCCTTTGACTACTCCAATGGAACAAAACTTAAAGCTCACGTCCATTTAAGGAAAATAATTTGAGGATGCAACAAGGTATAGACAGCTTGTAGGAAGTCTCAATTACTTGACTACTACAAGACCCACATTTCATCTGTTGTTGGAATCCTTTCCAGGTTTATGCAAAAGCCTTCTGAGGGACATTGGTCTATTGTAAAAAGAGTTATAAAGTACTTTAAGGGAGCCTAAGACTTGAAACTCAATTATACACAGGTGGGTGAATTCATCTTGATTGGATACTCTGATTCAGACTTTGATGGAGACAAAGAAACTGGGGTGTCTACTTCAGGTTATGCTATGAGTATTAGATCAGGAGCTATCTCCTGGAGATCACGCAAAAAATTAGTTCCAACAGATTCCAAAGTAGAGGTAGAATATGTGACAGCAGATGAAGCAACAAAGGAAATTGTGTGGCTTAGGAAAATTCTGGAAGATTTGCAGGTAAAACAAGTGCATTCAAATCCACTCATGATTGACAAAACCTCCACAATAAATTTGGCCAAGAACCCAAAGTTACATGATTGAATGAAGCACATCAATACAAAATACCATCTTATTTGACATCATGTTTAGGCCAAGACAATCCATCTACGCCATTGTTCCACTAATGAGCATATTGCAAACATATTCACCAAAGCACTTGGAAGAGAAATGTTTGAAAGGTTCAAAATGATGCTTGGAATCACCAACATCCCTTCACATTAAGGGGGAAAATGTTGACACCTAATCATTGGGATTGGGTGAATATATGTAAATATATGTAAATAGTAAATAATGGAGAATAGGAATATGAAGAGATACTGGGAGGTGAAGCCCAAGAGTCTCTCCCTACTTGTATATATCCATGAGCTATCTCAATGCAAAGGTATAATTCAGTTTGAGGAGTTACCTCCTAGCCTGAAATGAAATAATGTAAAATAATCTTTAAATATCACTTCTAACTTAGTGTGACATGGTATAAGATTTTAGTGTTTTAACATTTTCCTAGAAAGGCCAATTTAGACCCCAAATTTATTGTAATAGTTCAACTTGATTAAACAAGTAAATGTTAATTTTATTTCAAATAAAAACTAGAATTCAATTATTATGAGTTTCTAAGTTAAATGTGGATGTCATGTGAATATTTTATCACCTAATAGGGAATCCTTCCATAAGATGGGGATCGGGAGAATGGGTTGGTTTTCTCTTGGCCAAAAAATGTTCATGGCTATCAACATTATTCTTTAAATTTGTGAAAACTAGTAATGAAGGTGCCAAGTCATCAAATATGATGGGTTGTTTTGGTTTGAAATTCCAACTTGAAAGAGGAGATAATGGTTAATATAATTTAGAACTCATAATATGTTTGTCATATTCTTTAAATTTGTGAAAACTATTAATGAAGGTGCCCAACCATCAAATTTGATGGGTTGTTCTAGTTTGAAATTCCATCCCTACTGGTGAGATAATGGTTAATAGAATTTAGAAATCCTAATATATTTGGTGATGCCAAGGGTACCAATTGATGATCAAGGGATGAGCACCCCCAAGGATTAGAGATAACGCAACAAGTTCCTTCTTTGTATCCAATGATGGTTTCCATATACTATGAGGTCATATGACCTCAGTAGTTTGATTAGATTTGAGCACACACATCTTATTTAATTGAACATCTAATATGGGATAAACACAAACCCATTTGTAACAGACTTAGTCTAGTTCAATTCTTTCCACTGGCTTACTTAAGCTTGAAATTGTAGCTTCATGGGAAGGGCTTAAGGAAAATATCCTTGAACCTATTAAGGACCATATCACCTAAAGTCTAAATTCATCTTTCAGCTTAAGAGGCCACAAGACACAATATCAACTTTGTGCATCAAATGGTTCTTTCATTACATTGATGCATCTCCTTCAAAATCGCAAAGGTGAGAACCTTGTTGTCTTGCATAAGGTTTTTCCCTCATGTAATAGAATGAAAAACCACCAAAGAGAGAAATTATAAAAAGATAACCTAAATTTTGGGCTTTTCCCTTTCCTATGAATATAATGCTTGAAGCATTATTATAAATATTAGGGCCAGTTAGCAAGCACAATGTCTATATTAGGGAATCAAAGGGAACATTCCACTAAAAGTACATGAAAGACATCAATTCCAAAGGAGAATTTATTTTTGAATGCTATATTCCTAAAATTTGAAGTTATTTTGTAAACTTGACATCTCATTTTGTTTTAAAAAAATTAATCTTCAAAAAATACACTAAATCCCTCGACAAGCTACTCAATTGGCAAGTTTTGTGAAAATGGAGTGTTTCGTACCAATCAATTTGAGGCTCAAATCCCCTCGACTTTCCTATGTCTATGGAAAGAACATATGTAAGCAATTAGAGGTTATAGTGGTAGCAGTTGGAATCAACCCTATGTCATGTGAGTATCAAACTGGCCTGATTGTTGATTCCTCTAGTCACAAAAAAGATTAAAAGAAATGATGTAGTATTTCAAAAAACAACATATATATATATATATATATATATATATGGGATTTATCAAATTCAAAATGAAAGAGGCATAATAAAAAACCTCATTCAACTTGATATTTCATGTACATACAAACTTCCCATCAGTTTTAGTATGTAAATAATCAATATGTTCAAGTTTAAGAATAATATTCTCTAAACATAAAAAATTAAAATTAAAATAAAACTTGCCTTGGCAAATTTCAACACCTTTCTTTCACTAAAAAGGTATTCCACTGGGGATAAGGAACTTAGTGGAACTGAACATGAGGAGTTGTGGACATAGGTATATAAATGAATTAAGTAGTGCATATGCAATATATGACTTGATTAGCCATTTTATTTTCATGCAAATTTTTGAATCAGGTTAGTTATGTACTTAGTCCACCTTGATATGACATATGTTCATCACAAAGAGGAGGTCTTCTCATTTGGACCTACTATAATGGCTTAGTCTAGGTTTCTTATGGACTTAGTTCACTTTCTATTGGTGGTCTCCCTTATCTATCTTATATAAAATCAGGAGAGTGTATAGATAAGAACTTATTCATTACTCCAATTGTATCTTCTTGATGTACTTTCCGTGTAGCATTTATACTTGTTCCATACAATATTTGAAAGTTTTAGGTGGAGATTTGGTGTGGAAAGGTTTGTGAAATATAAACTCTAAAGAAGACTTGGAGAGCTAGGTTTGAAGCCTTAGTGTGAGAAATACCTATGGTTTGTGGCATGAAACCCAACATCATACTTGGAGTGCTTAATGAAAGTGGAGCCACATGTAATGCAAGCTTGTGAATCTCCCAACACACTTATGTGATGCACATGGATACCTAAGGGTGGATTTGTTGGTGTGATGCTAATTTGTTGCGAAACTTTGGTGTAGCTGCGAGCACTTGGTTAGATGCCTCACTAGGGCATAGGAATATTGGTTAGGGTTTGTTATTTATGTTGGATTTGTCAATTAGGGTTTAATATCAATTAAAGGGGTCCTTACTTTGATGATATGAAAGGACATTGTACTAGTTTTGGATGAGATAAGGTATTGCATTGTATCTTCATTTATGTTGTAATATGAACTATAACATTGTTGTTCAAATTTATAACTTGCAAGTCTTAAAATTAGACTTGTTATCTCATTATTAATGAGTGGATTCTTTGCTACTTTTATAGGTTTATTTATTAGAAAAACTTGGTAATATGTTATGTGATTTAACATGATAAAAATACACTAAAACTTAAATTTACTAATGAAATAAATATGTTATAACTAAAGTATTTTCCAAACCTCATTGATAAAGGAAATTGTGACCTAAGGGTTGCAAATATTCTCTCTTCAAGTGCATACTTTTTGTGTCTATTTCATTGATCTTTCCTAGTGATTTTGTTGGAAAGAAGTGAAATATATTTCTATCGTAATTTGTATTTTAGTTTCAATGATAAGGCTAAATGTTTTATGAAAGTGATTTGGGGAACCCCAAGTAAATGGGATGAAATTTGTAAAGCTCATATTTTTTAAACATCCATGTGGATTCAAAGTTGACTTGGATGATTTTTTTCTCTTAATGAAAAGGGAGTTGGGTATTTTAGTTGTTCTATGCTTGGGACGGGTGTTTGGTGTATGATAGGTTTTTGGGTGTGAAACCCTAGCCCTCTTAGGAAAAGCACTTAAATCCCAGAAGGGTGATTTTACTTGATCTATTATTGATTTTCCTTTGAGGTATGCTTCACATTTCTAGGGATGGATACTTTTGATCTTAGATAATGTGACAACTTGGAAGGTTCTTCCAATTTTACTCCTTGGAAGTGCGATCCACAAATTCTATTAGAAGAGTTTGATGTTCGAGAGAATTTAGAGAAAGATATTATAGCATGTATCAATCCAAAACAATTTGGTGAAGGATTATTCAATTCCTGACATCATAGTAAAGAAGACAGCAAAGGAGATATATGATAGCTTGATAGCATTGTACTAGAGTGTGAATATTTCTTGGAATACACACTTGAGAAATCAACTCCCTACCATTTGAATGCGTGACATAGATTCCCTAGTTAACTATGTGGGGGGGTCACAAAGTTCAGAGATTAGTTGGCTGCCATAAGGGGAAATGTAGAGGGTGAGGATTATATCTACATTATTTTGAATGGGTTTAATTCATCATGGAAACCCTTATATAAGTTATCTTTTCTTGTGAGAATCTACCACCTTTCTAGAATTCTTGGGTTAACATTGTGTGAGAAGAAACAATGCTAGAATCCAATTCAATTAAGAAAAGTTAAGTAGAAACCCTAGAACTTATTAGAAGTATGAGGAAAGGACTATGGAATCAACTAGGAAGGACGAGGAGGAAGAATAAAGCCACTGTAAGAAAAACTTAATTCATATGAAGTGTTTCATGTGTCACTAATAAGGATATTAAGCCAACCAATATCTAAAGAAGAAGAAAAGGAAGACCAATAAACATATATATGTTACAGAGACTGTACAAATTGTAGTTGGAGTGTATGGAGTAGCATCTAAGCTCAAGAGTAACTCCTTCATAATCTCTTATTTATCTACAAAAACCATGTGGTATGTGGACAATGGGGAATTGAAGCATATGAAGTATTACAAGAACTTGTTCAACAAGTTTCAAGAGTTAGAGTGAGTAACACGTGTGGAATTGGATGATGATTCCACTCATCGTGGGATTGAGATCCATTTAGTTTTAGATGAAATTAGGTGATGTTAATGAGTTTAATGTTGTTTTTTTTGTTCCTAGTTTGAATAAAAACCTTATTTTAGTTTCTCACATGACATATCTACATGTGTGGATGCATTTGAGGCTCAAAGGTCATCATTAGATATTGAACCCATGTTGTGGAATAAATGGGTTTGAATATGAGGTCCTTATAAATGACATGCATATCCATTGAAGCATGGTGCTCTAGTGCATAATATTACAAGGCTATTTGATGTTTGGCATAGATGTTTTCATCACTACACTGTGGAGCACTTCCTCTCTTGAAAAACACCATTTTGGGGTTTGTCAAACTTCAAGATAGAAAAGGAAGGAGTACATAATGGATGTGCATTTGGCTAGCATGCCAAACCTACCTTTCCAATTGGTTTATAAAGATAGAAATGGATTATCATATTGATTGATTTGGATGTGAAGCTTGACGAGGATGTGTAGTCCTCAAGATCACATATATATCCTGAAGTGATTGAAGTGAGTGAGAAGGTTGATGTTCTAGAATATGATCTATAGGTAAAAAAAGGGTCAAACATAGCTCCATGAAAGAAGAACTAAGTGAAGGATAACTACTTACCCTATACTTCATACCAAAGGAAGTAAAGAATTCTTACTTAGACATTCATTATGCATTTAAGCATGTAGCATAATTTGGATCATTTTCAAGGGAAAGAATAACTCTTCAGAGGTACGTCAACCATGTCGTAATGATTTTTTTCATTGTTGATCCTTTTAGTTATTCATATGAGGTATGGTGTGATGCTTTACGAAGGAGAATTATGTTTGCGAGATGATTCCTTTTTGGGGATCAATGATTGATTTCAATATTACAAAAGAGATATATTTGTGGAAGGTAGGTTTCGTTGAGATTCAAAGGGACAAGATTGGTGTTGGTGAAAAAAATTTCTCACAAAGCGAGAGAGTTATATTTGAGGTTTCTTTGGAAGTGGTCACACCATGCTAGGGGTGTTCTCCATGTGTAGTGGGGTGCATGTTGAAACCCTAGCCCCTTTTGTTATATCTTATATTAGTTTGGTTGATTAATATTTGGAAAATTTACTATATAAGGTGGGTGCTTATCCTTCAGATATGAGATAGAGAAAGTGCACTTCTTTTGGAGGTGGTTATCTTATGTGGCATTGGCATTTTCTACATGGTGCCATGTTTTGGAGGCCTTAACAAAGGATGTGGATCTCTTATGGACAAGTGTTATACACTAGGAGGAAGGGTGATGAGCCCTAGTAGGATTAGGACACATGAAACATTATAGAAGGTTGAGTTCTTAGCATGAAGATTTTTTTATTAGAAGGAAAACCACTTGGAATTTGTCATGGAATCAATGCACAATGTGAAGGAGAATCATTGGAGTTTAGGATCATATCTCTGAGAGTGGGGAACCTTGAAAATAAGAGCATTTAACATGCAAAATCTTATCGTGGAGAGCACAACACTTGGGAGGTCCATTGAGTACAACCACCTTGTGACATATGTACACCTTGGGGAGGAGCGCTCTTCATATGAATGTACTATAGTGGAATAGAATAGATTTTTTGTGCACTTAGTCCACTTTCTATTTTTGACTCCCCAACTTTTTCATATAAAGGAACAAGAGAGTCTTTATATAAAAACTTAGTGAGTAGTTTATTTGTATCTTTTTTATGTTCTTTTCTTGTAATATTTGTATTTGTATGGTGTAATAGTTGGAAGGCACATGTAAAAACCTGGTGTGTTATAATTTCCATGAGATAAAATCTAGAGAACACTTTAAGTGCTAGGGTTGAAATCTTGGTGTGATAAAGACATAAGGCTTGAGGTGTGAAACCTTAAAGAAGAATTTGAGTGCTTGATGCTAGTGGAGCTTGTGTGATTTGAGCTTATGAATTTACTTTACGGTGAACCTTTTGGTAAAAAAAGTAAAAGTACATTGTAATTTTATCGAAAGAATTATTCTAAATAGTATAAACTAATATATGAATTAATCATATATATACATTTAAAATACATGTAATAAGACTATTTACCATGGAAATTCACAACCACTTTACCATATAGATTCTTAACCTATAAGTAGGGTTTGTTACAATACCATGGGCCAATACCATGACTTATAGAAACCACATACCCAAAAAACTATAACTCATGTTCATGTTGATGATGATGATTAACGTCCATGGAGACCTATGAGGTCTATTGGACCTTAAGAAAAGAAATTAGTTGAGAATTTTTAAAATATTATTTCTATAATCAAATAGAAGGGAGAGGAGTGTTCTGAGATCACTATAGTTATCCTAGTTGAACAAGTCAAGAAGGTTGGAAGTCTGGTAGATGTTTTGGAAATGAGAACGGATGTGAGTGAGGGTCAGACAATCCAAGAGAAAATGCTTTTCATCTTCAATTCTCTTAGTGTCACAAAGCTAACAAATTCTTTCTTCCCAGGGTGTTTTAGGGATAGACCAACACCCAATTTCACTTCGAAGCTCGTGGGAGTTAGTTCTTATCTTCACAATGTTCATTTTCTTCTTAGCACTAGTCAAGACAAAGAGATAATTCTAGTTAGCGAGAGTGGGGTTGATCACCTCCTTATAGTACCTTAGCTTCCTTTTCCCCTCAAGCTCCTTATCATCCCACAATTTTCCCTTAAATTTAGAAGTAATAGTATTTTTAATATTATCTCTATTCTCCAAGATAATCTCATCCTTTACCCCCCTTTAGTTGAGCCATGTCTAGGCATCCTTGTGCTAGTCTCGCTTAAGCAGGAAGTAGGGGTTTTGACTAGAGATAGAAGAAATTTTGGGGAACCTCTCAGTTTTACATGTTTTAAATCTTGTTCTTATACATTAGATATTGAAACATAGTTATGCTTTGAATGGGGAAAGTGTTATGAAACCAACTCACAAAAAGATAGAAAAGATAGATCAACGCCCTAGAATTCAGCCTCTTCGAGGGGGCAACCTCCTTTACATTACACAAATGAACAATTCTTGGATGATACAAATGCCAAGACCTCCTTTCTATATATAAGAGTCTAAGGGGTCATAATATAATCAGAGCTGGCATAACAATAATAATGTAAGGGCACAATAATAACAATAGTGGGCTTCTGTGGGGCACAATAATAACAATATGGGGACTACATGGGCACAACAATATAATAAGGGGGTTGTACTAATAACAATAAGGGGTTACACTAATAGTATAGGGATCTAACATGCCCCTCTCCTTCAAAAAGTGTTGCCCTCAACGCTTGAGTAGTTCTTGATGCTTCTGTATAAATTCTTGTCCTCTCATGTGGAATCTTCAATGGGTAAGTTCTTCCACTTGATGAGATACTCTAAAATTGATCTATTTCGTAGCTTTCAATTTCTTGGTTCTGTGATTGCTTTAGGTTCCAATATTATTTTTCCTTCCTTGTCAAGTTATCGCAATACTGTTTGAACTAGGATCTTCTGCAACTTTTGAATGAGTCCCCACTCCTTTGGGCATATGGATATATGTAAGGCCTGAAGTTTGGAGGAACACATCATGGAATCAAATGAATAGCATGATCATGATCATGAATAGGTGGGAGGCCTTTGGGAGTCTCAAATACCTTGGAATGATTGTCCAAAACGTTTTGGAGATCTGGAGAAATACATGATTTTGATGTGGGATCCTCTAGTGAACATAATTGTGCAATTACACCCCATTGTTAGAGTTGATTATCTTTCCAGGTTTTCCTTAGATAGCCCTCAATTCAACTTCCTTTCCTTCCCAAAAAAATTTCAAGAAAAGTTCTTGAAAATTAAAAGCTATCATACCCAAAGATTGTAGCCATTGGACTCCTAGTAAAACATCAACACCACCCATTGGAATGGAAAGCATTGGGTTATTCAATACATATTCTCCCATGGATAGCTTGATATTATGGCACTTTCCAGAGCAATTTATGGTTCCTCCACTTGCAACCATCACTTGACACTTTGGTGCTGGATATAGGAAGCAATTCAATTCCTTGGCTATCTTACAATCAATAAAATTATGGGTACTGTCCAAATCAATCAACACTCTTACCTTTTTCTTCTTGATATGTCCTTTTATCTTGATAGCTTGAGGAGTGGTAATTTCTTCCAATGCATTACAAGATATGGTCGGATTGATTTCTTGAGATTCGATGTGATCTTTCAATTCTTGAACATTTTTCTTCTTGATAGGTCCTTCTATATTGATAGTTTGAGGAGTCGTAATTCTGTCCAATGCATTACAAGATATGGTCGGATTCATTTCTTCTTTCTCGATGTGATCTTTCACTTCTTGAACCTTTTTCTTCTTGATATGTCCTTCTATATTGAGAGTTTTAGGAGTGGTAATTCTTTCCAATGCTTTACAAGATATGGTCGGATTCATTTCTTCTTTCTCTAGGGTTGGTTCCTAGTGTATATACTCTTCTTTTGATGTTTCTTGATCCTTTTCTTCCTCCTCTCCACAATCAATGTAAAATAATTTCTTCTTAGCACAATTATGACCTTTAATGTATTTGTTATCACAATTGTAACAAAGCCCTTTTTCTCTTTTTTCTTCCAATTGTTGTGGTG
Source organism: Pinus tabuliformis (assembly GCA_031772625.1). Lineage (NCBI taxonomy): Eukaryota > Viridiplantae > Streptophyta > Pinopsida > Pinales > Pinaceae > Pinus > Pinus tabuliformis. Next base: position 601,973,635 of record CM062814.1, on the reverse strand, counting down.
TAACCCTTGTAGGTTGTGGAAGGCTAGGAGAAACAACACTTCCATCTTTATAATTGTGAGGGGTAGACTTCCTTGTTGCCATAATTTTGCTTTCCACTTTGTAACAAAGCCCTTTTTCTCTTTTTTCTTCCAATTGTTGTGGTGTTGCTCTTTGTATCCTCATAATGTGCTATCATTTCCTTCGTGAAAATTGACCACGTAACAAGTTGTTTACAAGAACAAAGCCCTTTATACCATAAAAATTGATCCAGTTCTAAATATGAAGATGCAATACATACTTTTTGTAGCAGTGGTACACCATGTAGATCAAAATATTGCTCCATCTATAGTATCCAATTCATTGGATCCTTTCCATCAAACATCCTCATATCGCCTTTTCTTGATTTCAAGAACTCGATATTGAAATGACTATAACTCTATACTTTCAGATCTCAAAGTTCTAAAATTGTCTCCTGCAGTAGCCCTCTAAGTCCTCTTTCCAGCCCTACAAGTTTGATCCGAAATTGATTCTCCAAGAAAGAGTTATGTCCAATCTCCTAAGATGACCTGATTATATAATGTTTCCGTAGAGCAAACTTGTACGACGTGCCACATGTCACTGTTTTGACCTTCGTATCTGAAAACTATGCACAAAAAACTACAGTCCGTCCTCTTTCTGTAACTTCTTACGAAATTTCAATTTGTTGCTCAGAGAGAATGTTATGATGATTTTCCCAAGGTCACCTGTTTAGGATGTAATTCAGGAGTCTGCAAAAACCCTAAATTCCTCAGATCATATATCCGAAAATATAGCGAGACAAGATCTAAAATTCGGACCTGAGATTCAGAATGGATTCTTATCAAATGGGTTTTTTCTTTAGCTTCAGAAACTTTGTAGCGAAAAGGTTATAGCGAAAATACCACGATGACCTGTTTTAGATGAAATTCTGAAGCTTGCAAAAACCCTGACTTCCTCATATCATATCTCCAAAAATATAGCGAGACAAAATTTTAAATTTGGGCACGACATTCATAGAGATTTCTTGTCAAATGGTTTTTTTTTTAAGCTTCTGAAACATTGCAAAAAAAAAGTTATAGTGACAATACCACGATGACCTGTTTGGAGTAGCGAAACCCTAGAATCCAAAGCTTCGATACCAAATGTTATGAAACCAACTCACAAAAAGATAGAAAAGATAGATCAACGCCTTAGAATTCAGCCTCTTCGAGGGGGAAAACTCCTTTACATTACACAAATGAACAATTCTTGGATGATACAAATGACAAGACCTCATTTCTATATATAGGAATCTAAGGGGTCATAATATAATCAGAGCCAACATAAAAATAATAATGTAAGGGCACAATAATAACAATAGTGGACTTCTATGGGGCAGAATAATAACAATATGGGGACTACAATGCAACAACAATATAATAAGGGGGTTGTTCTAATAACAATAAGGGGTTACACTAGTAGTATAGGGACCTAACAGAAAGGCTAGCTTCAGTCAAGATGATAGGATAGGGGGTATTACTTTTAATCTTGAAATTGTATGTTATTAAATTGCTTTTGGACCATCTCGATCTTCCTCCACTATTCTCTAGATATACTGCAGCCCCAAACTTCACATCCATATAAAATCATAAGGGTGACAAGAGTCTTAAAGATAAATGTGTTCTTACTCCAAACCCGCATATCATCCATATTGTTTTAAAGCTCATAGTAAGCTTTCCTGCCACCAAAGATTATTTTCCCAATGCTATAAATCCAATTGAGTGATGTTGAGTCAAATTATAGACTTATAATTTGATTAACATAAATAATCAACCTAGGGCAGGTAAGCTTGTGAGATGTTGCACAAAATATATTCAAGCTTAACACTGTAAGTGTTGATTAATCTAACTGGTCAATCATACAAAACTAATGACTCATTCCTGCATAAATCACTTAGCAGCAATGGCTATAGAGTGGATCAAACATCCCTCTATAGCTCTTAAGATTGTTGATGATGATTAGGAAAAGATACATAAATCAACTTATAGAAAACTCATAAATTCACTCAACATTAGAAATCAAATCTTCAATGAATTCCACACATTAACAGAAAACTAGTTCATTTAATCAATTGTTGTTGATATATCAGAAAGACTGCATTAGCTATAGGAACAAATTATTATTACATAACAGAAATAAAATGCATAAACACTAAACTACGGGAGTTGTGAGCAAAGGAGGCCCTCACAACCCCTTCAAATTAGAAGAACTTCCTCACTAAAGTAGACAAAACATATAATATTGTATTAATCTAAAAAAGATACAGTCGAGTACAATATGATATATAGTCTTAGCTGAAACCAACCCAGCAACCCCCTATCATAAACGAATAGAATGTATACATTTACAAAAGCCCATATATGGCTCAAAGTAAGGAATACTATTAATCTAACCCATTGACTAATGGTCCTATTACAAAATATCAAATTTAGCCATACTGGGTCGAATCCATGACTGAAAGCATGGGTTAGACGAAATTCGTTACATTGTTATAGCTTTCCTCTAAATGGCCAACGAGAGAAGGTTTATAAATCTGGGCGGTATCATTGGCAGATCTGAAATGGCCAATAGGACAACATCCATATGTGATATATTCCCTACAAAACCCATGTTCCTGTTATCACCCCAAGAAACTCTCCTAGGTTTTATCTCAGAGATGCTCGGGAACATTACAAACTCAACAAAATGTTGGATAAATGGTGGATGAATGAAAGAAATGTTGCATATTCAAGCCAGATAACCACTTCTACTATGCTTAACCCTAGACATGGGTGAACACCCCCAGACTAAAAGGCTTTAAACCACCAATTACTCACTGTTTTAAAGAAAATGTGATGATGGAGAATACTAATCACAACAACAGATGCACAGGACGCTGTGATGGCCAGCTGCAACCAGTTAAAAGGTCTGTCAATCTATTTCTTAATGCACAGATAGGATGACAGCTCTCTAGCATTAAAATAACAGAAACCTGCATACATATTCAATAATACATGCTAAATTCTAACATAGAGGTGGGATGACAACCCCTCTAATGATAAACATCAACAACACATGAATAAATGCATGACAAGCACAACCTGGAACAAAGAAGAAGAAGTGGAAAGTGAGAATTAATAGCAAAAGAAGCTTGTATTAGCCGAAAATGAAGACCAGAAGTTGGAGGTTACACAGTAGTTACAGCCTCCAGAAGTTGAACCTTACATCAGAATAACACTCATCAACCTCATTACATCTTGCTTTTTAGAATATATAGAGCTTGTTCACAAAAAATCCCTGCTAACCTATGCGTGGAGGGGTCATAACTGACCACCAACCACATTTACAATCAGATATGGGCTTTGATACAATTTGATTGTTTTAATAGATCAATTTGACTTTTACTGGTACTTTGTTGTCCTTCCTGAAGAGGTGAAGTATGATTTGAATGAATTTCAATAACTGTTGCAGTCATTGAACTGCTCGAGGATTGTCCTTGTTGTCCTTGGCCATGCTGCTCTTTGGATGAGGTAGCTAAGGATTCAATGTGCTGAGTACCGAATCATTTCTTCCTTCTTCGCATGCACGAGACAAGCCAAAAACACTGAAAAATGCATTGAAAATGGACGATGGAATGGGCATGAACATTAACCGTTGGATAGCTCAGATGGACGGCCTAGATCTCTTGGAGGGCACCGTCGGGAGGAAACATAAACGCGATGGAATATTAGCCGTTAGATCTGGCGAATTGAATGGCGGAGATCAGCATATGTGGGTTATCGGGAGGCATATGCACGGGAAGAACGAGGACCATCGGATCATGGGCGAGGATGATCGGATGGTTATCGGAAGTAGAAGCAGCGCGACAGTTAATGAGCAGGGGAGTCGTACGGGAAGGGCGGTAAGCGGTTTCCCCGCACCGCTTCGGGAGCTGTGGTGGTTTACGTACATGATAGCACAATCCAATAATAAGGTGCCACATGGCAGATGGGATGGCGGGGAAACCACTTTCCCCACTGATTATCGTTCTTGTAGGTTCCAGCGGTGGGAGAAGCGTATGGCATTGGATTGCGGCGACGGATGATCTGACGGTGGAAAAAGGTAAAGGGTTAACGGGGGGTGATGTGATAGGTGAGGGCCCACCGGTATTAAATTTCTTTGTATGGGAATGACTATGTGAGTTAAGCACCCGGGGACTAAGGAAAAGGGGCTACAAGGCAGTATGATATTAGCACCCGGGAGTTAAAACAAATAGGTTTATGCGAGGTTTTGGAATAAATAGAGATAGCGGGGGGGGGGTTAGGAAATATGAGTGGGGTGAAAGGGAATACAAGTTTATGAAGGATTTTAGAAGAAAGTAGAAACAGCGAGAGGTTAAGAGGTTGTGAGAAAACTGAGTGATTAAGGAGGAGAACGACTACTGCAAGTACCCTTCTCAACACAAACCAACCATCAGTCCTGAATTTGACCCTTTAATTAGTGAAGTTTATAGCAGAGCTAACATTGGCTCCTTCTGGGGATGAGATCCTCCCTGTGAGGTCTCAAGAACCTACAGACCAATGCCTTCATACAAAACTCAGCTTTAAAAAAATTTCCTGGTATCCATTGGGCATGGAGTCAAATTAAGCCTACTCCTAAAATTGAAAAAGAAATTACTTACAATTATTAAGGCCTGAAAACTTAAAACTTCAAAAACTGCACATTGGCTGGGCCATCAAAATTGTTTCTCCTACTCTCAGCCCCTTCATCATAGAGCTACAAAACAAGATTTATTTGATCCTCTACCTCAAACAGTTTAGGACATTTGAGCTTAATAGGTAGATATGGATCAACTTTCATCTCCCTTCTGTGTGCTCTCCTCCTTGGATGTTCTTCATGGGAGCCTTTGTACACCTGCTGGATAACCATGAATGCTATGTATTTATCTATGTCATCTGCAGTCTGCATAACTAATATGAATGATGAACCATCAATTTCTTGTGCGGGGGACACAGAGACATCATCTGCTCCTGAATCTTTGTTTAAACAATCCTGATCCAAGGAGGAGTTCCAAGACTGTGCATCTTCTTCCTATGTCTTCTGACAAGCTGCCTTTTCAATCTGTGTGGAGGCCACCTGAGCAGGTTTCAGAAAATCAAAACTGAGGTGATCAGTCTCAGCCTTGAGCATTGAGCTATTTCCTGCCTCAGTGTTCAAGGGGCAACTTTGAGGGATTTTTATTTGAGCAGACAGAGAAACAAGAGATGATGGGGAGCTTTCCTCTCCCTCTTTGATTACTGGGCAGGGGATGATAGCAGGCTGGCTAATTTGCAGATCTGCATAGCCATGTGAAGATGAGCTTGCTTTGGGCATAGATTCTTGGAGGATGGTGGGACCTGCTGCTGACTGCTTCTGCTGATCAGCTTGTTGTTCTGTAGCTACAACAAACTCACAAGCAGTGCCATTGGATAATGCTTCTTCATATGCAGCTCTGGTTAGGAAAGGAGCACCTTCCAAACCATGGACCTCCTCCTCATGCTGCACTTCTTCCATGACTATATTCTGTAAAATGGGCCTTACCCCTTTATCTTCATTTGTAATCTTATTTCTTTGCAAAATCTGCAAATGTTCATGTGCTCCTTTATATGGATTTGGAGCTGGAAGAGAAATGGAACAAAGAGCTCCATCTTCCTGAGAATACTGCTAAGCTTTTAACTTGGAAACTTTAGATGCCAAAAACTCAATCATCCTCGCTAATTCATCAATCTCAGGATCATAGGATGATGAGGATTCACCTCCCTGACTTCTCTTCTCGGCATCACCTTCAAGGTTCTCTGCAGTAATTCTGTTTGCTTCTACTTCAAAGGCTGCAGTTTGCATATTAGCCAAAGAAGCACATCTTATTTCTCTTAACAGCAAGCAGAATTGAGAGTCGAAAGTATTAGCATAAGTGAGCATGGCAGAAGCAGGGGTGGGTCTTACTTCAGCTGGCATTCTGCTATACATATGATTGAATCTGATGTTGAAATCAGACAACAGCTCACCATCTTCTCTCTGCAAGTTCCCAAATTCAGTATGATAAAAGAGCAGATCTTTATTATTCCCCCAGTGTTTTAAGAACACATCATCTAGGGCCTCAATGTCTGCAATAGACCTAGGGGGTAATTCTCTAAACCATTTTCTAGCTTCCCCATCTAGGCTTTGGATGAAAACCCTCATCCAAACATCCTCTTCATTGATATCTAGGTTATCATCATAGCTATAAAAGGCCTCTAAATTCTCTTTGGCCGTTACTCCTTCTTGATAATCCCCTACAGGCATGGCATTCAAAGGGGTAGGCAAGACTAAGGGTCCATACCTAGCAGCAACGATTCTTTCTATCTTTGTAAGATCTTGCTAGCTTGCCATGACTGAGGTAGGGTAAAAGGATACTGGTGGACTGAGTGGAATGAATCAATGAATGGAATAGCAGAAACAGAGGAATATGATGGACAACAAGGAATGTTTCTTTCAACTGAGGTCCAAAAGGGAAATGAATGACTAAGGAGCTTTATGAATCTCTGAAGGTGACATTCACTAACAGAGATACATGGAACTTCTAAGGCTTACCTAGTCCTGATGCTCCTTACTGCGATATTTTCTTCTACTGAACGATCTTCTCAGGATCAAGCACTAGTTCAGCTGGTGATTTCTAAGGATTTCTCTGAGCATGCCTCACCAACTACGCCAGAACTGCAATGTGGAGTCGCCAAAGCTTGGTCTTCCTCTAATGGAGTCACCACATAGATGATTACAACCAAAATATGTGTCCAAACCTTGTCTATCATCAAAGCTTGGAACTGTGTCATTCTCCCAGGGAAGCTGAGCTTCAATTATCCTCTCCCCGGAAACGGTGCCAATTAATGTTATCACCCCAAGAAACTCTCCTAGGTTGTATATCAGAGATGCTCAGGAACATTACAAACTCAACAAAAATATTGAAAAATGGTGGATGAATGAAAGAAATGCTGCATATTCAAGCTAGATAACCACTTCTACTATGCTTAACCCCAGACATGGGTGAACACCCCCAGACTACAAGGCTTTAGACCACCAATTACTCACAGTTTAAGGAAAATGTGATGATGGAGAACATTGATCACACCAGCAGATGCACAGGACCCTGTGATGGCCAGCTGCAACCAGTTTAAAGGTTTGTAAATCTATTTCCTAATGCACAGATAGGATGACAGCTCTCTGGCATTAAAACAATAGAAACCTGCATACATATTCAATAATACATGTTAAATTCTAACACAGAGGTGGGACGACAGCCCCTCCAATGCTAAACATCAACAACACATGAATAAATGCATGACAAGCACAACCTGGAACAAAGAAGAAGAAGTGGAAAGTGAGCAATTAACAACAAAAGAAGCTTGTATTAGTTGAAAATGAAGAACAGAAGCTGCAGGTTACACAGTAGTTACAGTCTCTAGAAGTTGAACCTTACATTAGAATAACACTCATCAACCTCATTACATCTTGCTTTTTAGAATATATAGAGCTTGTTCACAAAAAATATCTTCTAACCTATGCGTGGAGGGGTCATAAATGACCACCAACCACATTTACAATCAGATATGGGATTTGATACAATTTGATTGTTTTAATAGATCAATTTGACTTTTACTGGTACTTTGTTGTCCTTCCTGAATAGGTGAAGTATGATTTGAATGAATTTCAATAACTGCTACAGTCATTGAACTACTCGAGGATCGTCCTTCTCGTCCTTGGTCGTGCTGCTCTTTGGATGAGGTAGCTGAGGATTCAATGCGCTGAGTACCAGATCATTTCTTCCTTCTTCGTGTGCATGGGACAGGCCAAAAACACTGAAAAATGCATTGAAAGTGGACGATGGATTGGGCATGAACATTAATCGTTGGATAGCTCAGATGGACGACCTATATCTCTTGGAGGGCAGCGTCGGGAGGAAACAGAAACGCGATGGAATATTAGTCGTTAGATCTGGCGAATTGAATGGCGAAGATCGGTGTATGTGGGTTATTGGAGGCATATGCGCGGGAAGAACGAGGACCGTCGAATCATGGGCGGGGATGATCAAACGACTATCAGAAGCAGAAGCAACACGATAGTTAACGAGAGGGGGGGTTGTACGGGAAGGGCAGTAAGCAGTTTCCCCGCACCGCTTCGGGAGTTGTGGTGGTTTACGTACATGATAACGCGATCCAGCAATAAGGTGCCGTGTGGCAGATGGGACGGTGGGGAAACAACTTTCCCCACTGATTATCATTCTTGCATGTTCTAGCGGCAGGAGAAGCGTATGGCATTGGATTAAGGCGACGAACGATCTGACGGTGGAAAAAGGTAAAGGGTTAACGGGGGGTGATGTGATAGGTGAGGGCCCGCCGGTATTAAATTTATTTGTATGGGTGCAGCTATGTGATTTAAGCGCCTAGGGACTAAGGAAAAGGGGCTACAAGGCAGCATGATCTTGGCACCCAGGAGTTAAAGAAAACAGGTTTATGCAAGGTTTTGGAATAAATAGAGATAGCGGGGGGGGGTTAGGAAATATGAGTGGGGTGAAAGGGAATATAGGTTTATGAAGGATTTTAGAAGAAGGTAGAAACAGCAAGAGGTTAAGAGGTTGTGAGAAAACCGAGTGATTAAGGAGGAGAACGACTGCTGCGAGTACCCTTCTCGGCACAAACCAACCATCAGTCCTGAATTTGACCCTTTAAGCAGTGAAGTTTATAGCAGAGCTAACAGTTCCCATTTGACTTAGATATTTGTGGAACATAGCTAACCGTCGATGTTACTTTAGGAAATCCGAGCAGTTACAGGAAATCCACGGCTGCAAGAATTCTGGAGTGTTTGCAGGAAATCGGATCGCACAACTGTCTACAGGAAATGCAGGCCTGCTTTTGAATCAAAACAAATCTACAAAAGAACTCTAGATTAGTTGGCATGGTAATTAAATAAAGAACAACTAGTTGTAAGGAATACTTAAAGTTAAGGTAAAAGACACTTTTTCATGTTAATTTGCATACCTTCAGCATACAGCACCCTTTTGGCAAAAACCTAAGTATTATAACCGAAATAGGCATAATAGGGGTTAAAGATAGTTCAAAATGGGAGAGGTAAAGTATGGAAAAGGGTGTCAAAATTGGGAAAAACCAAGCCCCAACATCTCCCCCACACCTAGCTTCTTGCATGCCCCTTATGCAAGCAAAACTGTTTCATTTTCCCCAAAAAGAAAAGAAAAAGGAAATCATTCCTTATCCTAAGTTGCAGCGATTGCAACCAATTGATCTGCTACCTCTGCCAATTGGTCCAACTGGTTACCATTGGATTCTGTAGGAATTTGACCCTTGTATAATTCATTCTTCTTTTTCAGATGATCGATCCTATCCTGCTTCTTTTTCATAATTCGGGCCGCTTTTTAAACCCACTCCTCATGTTCTTTTTGTATACGCAGGCTGTTCTCCTTTAGGGTCTCGTTTTCCTTTCTCAAGGCTCTCTCCGAAATGGTGAGCTCGGTGATGATTTCTTCCAATTCCTGTAGAGACCATCTCTTCTGAGGGGTTACTTCCCCTTCCTGATGTCCTTGGAGAGATTGAGGGGACCCAAGGTCCTCCTTTGCTTGTTGTTCTCTTGCTATGTTATTCCTGCTTTTGTGCAGTAGCGAGTCCTAAAAGGACATTACTTCTTCGTTGATGAACTCAGCTGACTCGATCTTCTCTTTACCTTTGGGTGGGCCATGGTGTTTCTCCTTCTTCTTATCTGGTGTCTTGAGCAACACTTATGCATCCGCAGTATCCTTTATAGCCAACTGAACAACCTGGCTTCTGGTAAACCTTTTCGTAGAGGTGGAAGTACCATTCTTCAACTTAGGTTGTTTGCCCACAGTTTCGCCTGTCACCACTACTTCTTCATCCCATTCTTCTTCCTTCATCTGGAGCCCAAGGGTCCACAGCTTCTTCTTCTTTGGTTTTTCTACAAGCTTCTTCTCGGTGGGCTTCAGAGAGTCAAGGTCGTCCCTTCTTTCCTTATTTACCAGTGGCCCATGAGTCTGTGACTTCTTCTTCAATTTTTCCATTGGTTTTTCCTTTGTAGGCTCTGAAGGGTCAGAGTTTTCCTCTTCCTCTTTTTCCTTTATCTATAGCCCATGCATCCACGACTTTTTCTTTGATTTATCTGCGGTGCTTCCTCCATGGACTCTAAGGAATCAAAATCCTCATTTTTTGCAAAGTAGTTTTTGGCCAGGAACTCCTTCCATGTCCGCTTATTATCTTTCAAAACCTCCACCAAGATGATTTTCACTAGCCCGTGGTGATAGAGATTTTCCTCTAAATTGGCCCCCCTTTCCTTGGCAATTGTCGACATCTTCATCAGAGATATTCTCAAGTAATATGGAAAATTTAACAGCTTGTCATGAAAATGGGCGAGGAGCCGAATGTGAAACAAGAATGCAAGCCCAAAGCGACCTTCACATGTTATGTATTTCTGCAGGAAAAAAAATAAGTTCTGGTACTTACTTTTCAAGAAATCCTGTGAAATTCCCTTACTCTAGTCAGGGTCTGAATGTTCTTTATAGAGGAAAGATGCGCACAAGCCCTTGTTGAAATGTTGGTTTTTAAACCAATGTTCTCCCAGCTATGGAATTCCACATGCTCATGCTACCAAACCCTTGGTCAACCTGAATTGGACATCCCCAACTTGAGCGTTATCACCATTCAAATTTAGGGTGAAAGATTTTGTTACTTCCGAGTTGTGGCCACTGAATTGTTGGAAAAATGGCAGCCACCCTACTTTTTCCAATCTCACCTTACTGCGAGGGTCGACCTCTAGCAACTCAGGCCCTTGCGGCTCAAAGCAAACGGGGGCACATAATTTTGACATGGTGAAAAATTAGAAGATAGGGCGTATGCACTTCTTTGAAAATATCAGGTTAAAGCTTTGCAACGGACTCACCTGACAAGGGAGGGCTTATTATAGAAAGTTATCAAAAAGCACAAGATTTTCGAGAGACAGGTTGTGATCATGATTATCATCATGATCTGACCTACAAGAAGATATGGGGAGTACATCTATTGGTCATGTCAAAATCATGGCGATAGGGCGTGGAGCTAGAGTCATAATGCACCAGATTACGCTCGCGTTCTGCCGCAAGGGTGGCCATAGCTGAAAAATCATACAAATGTTAAAAATTAAAGTGTTAATTACCCTTTACCTCAAGTGTCCCGTCACTGGCTATACTTTACCTTTCTTACCTTCCAACGGTCTAGTCCTTCGGATGACGCGTGCCTGTCCTTGAGATGATAACCCACTTAATAGTTAAATCAGATATATGACTTCATAATTCATGACCTCGACTAGTAATTAAAATCTGTCAGTACTTTAAATAATTTAAGTTAATGCTCTGTCTATGGTTTTTGTTTTTTAGAAAATTCAGGGTTTCGTTGTAGGAAATGGAACCGTGACTACTGAGCCTTCTGTAGGAAACGGAACTGTGATTGTTGATTCTTCTAGAAAATCGAACCACGACTTTCAGAACTTCTACAGGAAATTGGACCATGACTTGCGGAACTTCTGCAGGAAATCAGACCATGACTTGCAGAGCTTCTGCAGGAAATTGAACCATCAATCTACACTTCTCCCTCATTGGTGTACAGTTCACTGCACATGAAAAAAGGTGTTGATGTCCAATGTGCATTGAGCTCGTTGGATTACCAACCATTGAGGTCAGTTGTTAACCAATGCGAGGCCCATCACCTTTAATGAGAGCGAGGACCAAGGTACCCTGATGCATCCTATCGGGTGTGAATTAATGAGCTGTTGTCGAACCCCCCGTAGGATCCAGCAATCAAGGAGCCATAGTGATTCCCCATTTCTGGTGGCAAGATAGCCTATCATTATGTCATATAAGCTTCAAGGCATCATTAGACTCTAATCTTGCACCCAGATAACTTGTTGATGTCAATGGGCCAAGATTGTTGGAAGGAGGGCCTTAAGAAATCCCACGTCAATCCAACACGAGCAATCCAGATTTAACTAAAAAAAAAAATTATTGAGAGGATCCTAAGGAACTTACTGATCTGTAACTTTAACGATCCCAAGGCAATCCATGCTCGCCATATTTCAATTTTAGAGAGTCTGAAACACTTGGAAAAGAAGACTTCGAGGGGGCTCCTTTTTCATAACTAGTCCCTTGGGCCCGAAAAAGGAATAAACCTATACCTAATACACATTCCTCTCATGTTTTACCGAGCACGATGAGGAAAAGAGTGAGCTTATTGTGTCAGCAGGAAATCAAGAAGAGATAGTGGAAGGAATGATCCCTTCTCTCACCATCTCCAGCTCTCTTTTCTTCACAATTTCTTCCACAAATTCCTCCTTAGATTGGGGTTTTTGATATAACTTGAGTCTGTGCCCATTCAACAAGAAGGTAACATTCCCATAATCAATGGTTTTAACCTAAATAGATCTATTATCAAGGACTTTCTCAATTACATAGGGGCCCAGCCAATGTGTGTTAAATTTTCCTTTAAAGTTCTTAAATTTTGAATCATACAACAATGCTCAGTCTCCCTCTTTGAACTACTTCTTTTTAATGTATCTGTCATGCCATTTATCCCATTGTTGCTGAATCAAGTCAGTATGATGAAAATCATCCTGCTTGATCTCATCCAACTCATTGAGCTGCAAGATTCTTTGTTGCTAAGCTTCGTCAAGGTCTATACCCAAATCTGCTACCATTTTAAATGTTTTGATTTAAAAATTAGTGGGCAATAAAAAATTCTTTCCATACACCAAATCATATGGATAAAATCCAATGGTATTTCTCCATGTAATCCTGTAGGCCCACAATGCTTCAGGAAGTTGGTCAGACCAATCCTTCTTATGTAATTTCACTGTCTTGGTAAGGATTGTCTCCAACACCTTATTTGTTGATTCCACCTGCCCATTGGCCTGTGGATGATAAAGGGTGGACTTCCGATGAGTAATATGATATTTCTGCACAATTCCCTGCATAATATTTGACACAAACTGAGTACCTTGATCAGTGACTATTTCCCTAGGTACCCCAAATCTTACAAAAATATAAGAAAAAAGAAAATCTACCATTGTTTTCTCTGTTGCTCTAGGTAGTTCTCTTGCCTCCACCCACTTCGTAACATAATTAGTACAAACTAAAATATACTTCTTACCTTTGGAAATAGGGTTGATGGGACCTACAAAATGAAGAACCCACCTCTCAAAAGGTTCTATGAGAACCTGTGACTACAAAGGCATCTCGTCTAATTGTACAGGCTGCCCCATTCTCCAGCAGTTGTCACACTTCTAGACATATTCTATTGCATCTTTGAAAAGACTTGGCCATTAGTAACATGAGTGAAGGATCTTGTAAGTTGTTTGCTTGTCTGCAAAATGTCCTCCACACAGTTCATCGTGACAGGCTCTCAAAATGTCAAAGATCTCATATTCCCTGACGCACCTGCGGATAATCAAATTAGGTCCAGTGAAAAAAATATCTCGCATAATCCAAGAGTAGTCAACACTTTTCATATTAATTCTCTTTTTATGATTAGATGAAAAGTAAGGAGGCAACTTTCCTGTAGCAAGGTAATTGGCCATGTCTGCAAACCAAGGTGTTTTAATAGAAATAGACAACAAATTTTCATCAGGAAAGGCACCATTAATGGGAACATCCTCTCCTGCAACAGAAACATGATGACCCAAAAAATACCTTCATTCATAATCATAAAACATTTTTCATTACTTAATGAGAGATTAGTTTCTCTACATCTCTGCAAAAATTTCTCAAGATTATGTAAATATTCTTCAAAAGTATCACCCATGACTATAAACTCATCCATATAAACCTCTACGCAATCATGTAAAATATCAAAGAAAATACCAAGGACCGGCCGCTGAAATGTGGTTGGTGCGTTGCATAGACCAAATGGTAATACCCCATATGCATGTAGAAATTTTGAATAATATGACACATATTCAACAGAGATTATCCTGATCATACAATTTAAGCGGAACATGTATAATACATAATCTCCTCTACGTTGATCATCAAATTACAGAAGCAGAAACATCCACAGGCACACATAGAAGCATCAATCAAACTCTTAAACACAGTATGTATCCCGGGGAAAGCATCTCGCTAAAAACCCCACACTATCTGTATATTATATTGATTGAATCATGTAACAATACAAAGCATAATACTTCTCACAAGTATCTCCACCTGTTACACACAATACAGCTCAGATTTGATCTCCAAATCTCTCCCGCTGCTTGCCTGCCTCCACTGCTCAAACCTGCTCGAGAACTGATGAGAATTGCTTCCCAAACTCGATTTTACACTACAAAATAGTCACCCACACTATGTTGGACGTGAGCAACAGCTATAATATCATGAAGATACGTGAGCAAACTCATTGGCATACTCAATCCTTTGATTGTGCAAATCATCATGCACAGCTATAGTCACAACTGATAGCAATCTGATCCTCTAACACCTGTCCCTGCTGAACTGAACATGCACTGACATGCAACTGAGTTAACTGATATATTCTATAGTTGCATTATGAGTTAATAACTTGTGAATTAATTAATAACTAATTCACCCAACTCATCTTTAGTCTATTGATCAGTTAGACTAAATACAACCAGTTTAACAAAGCTAAACTGAACACAACTCCATCAACTGTACCTCCAGTCCACTAAACTCAACTCACTTGAGTTCTAACTGAAGTCATGCATGCAAAAACTCAACTGACTCATAAGAAAAACGAATTTCCTTCTGACAGCTGCATGTGCCACTTCCGTAGCTCAAACTGAAGTGCTCCAAGAGAATAAGATTAAGTTTATAGTCCAAATATTATTGTGAGATAATAATATTTGACTTTTCTATTTTTGACTTTGATCACTCACACTGTGATCACTCACACTGTAATCACTCACACTGTGATCACTCACACTTTCATCAAAAATAGAAGTCCATCTATTTTTCCCAACTTGATCAATCATCCATAGACATGATCCATATGTCTAAAAATAGACATAGTCTAAAAATAGACTTGCGCCAAAAATAGCCTGCGGGCCCACTTAGTGAAGGCGACTCTTTTCACTAAGCTCCATCATCTTGTTGCGCTCTCAACAAGCATTTCTTGTTGCACACTTTTCAACACTCCCTCTCAACAAGAAAGGCTTCCTCTCAAACCTGATCCTGTAACTCTGGAATGTTCTCCATGCAACACATTTGGCCGGTCCACTTGCTCTGTCATCAAAGTCTCTGACTGCTATTGCCTCTGTCAACTGAAACTCTGCATCTCTGTGCTCTTCAGTATCTGACTGCTCTAGCCTCTGTCACTTTGATCTCTGACTGCATCCGTGCTGCTGCTGGTTCTATCTCCCAGCATTGCATCCGCACTGCACCTCCCAACTGACCTCCCTGTTGGGATAGAAACCTCCTCTGATGCTGAAGCTCTACCTGCTGCTGACAAGTGCTCCCTCTCTGACATCTGCGCTACTGCAACATCTCCATGCATCTCGCACCATTGCACACCTCTCTGTGCCACCTAACACTGTGCAAAACACTTGTGCCTCTCGCATTGCTACAGCCTGCTAGCTATGCACTGTCCTGGGATTCCCTGCACTGTCGCTCTCTCTGCCGCTCCATCCGCATCTGTCTCTACCCAATCAGTCAGTTCCTGCTACTACACATCGGGGCTCCCGTAGCAAGGTCTCATCCAAGAGGTTGGGTACCTCAAGGATCTTGCCCCTCCTCCTTGGGACAATCAATCCATATCACCCCACCTCCTACCTGGAGGTATGGATGCATGCGATCCCTCAGCCCACCTGGCTTGAAGTTTCCCCCTACTGGAGGTCTCTGGATGAGTAGATGTCTCTACTCAATCTCCTCTCAGCTTCCCTTGTTGTGGCTGCTCCACAACCTCCTGAAGCTGCTGCACCAATCGTGGCTCCTCCACAATCGTCTGAGACTTCTTCTAGCTCTGCATGTTGAGAGGTAATATACGCTCCCTCTCAACCACCAAGTCTCCATCAGTTGCCTTGCTGCTCAAGGCTTTGCATGCATCTTGAACCTCAAGAGCATACAGGTTCTTGACCCGTGAACCAATCTGCTTTACCTGTCTAGTGATGATGTGTCTAAGGAAAACCTTTCCCTTAGTAAAGACCACATCATATCCTCTGTCTTCCAACATCGCGATCGACACCAAGTTTCTCTTCAGTCCTGGTACATACTTGACATCGGTCAAGGTAAGGCGAGCTCCATGCTCCCTCTGAAAAATAACCGTGCCTACACCTGAGACACTATACTTCTCATCATTACCCATCCCTATGAGTATTTGGAGATCTTTCTCCTCCAAAGTACTGAACAAACTTTTGTCACCGGTCATGTGGAAAGAAGCTCCACTGTCAAGAAACCAACCACTTCCCATCATGGATGAAACCATGCATGTGAAGAGTGTGAAGTCCAACTCAAACTGTGAAGCAAGTGAGGCTGCCTCACCTTCAGATCCTTCCCCGGATCCCTTCTTGGACTTCTTCTTTGGGCAATTAGTAGCATAATGACCCAACTCATGACAACGAAAGCATCTCACCTTCACCTTGTCAACCTTCTTCCCATCATTTGAAGAACTGGATTCGGAAAGAGAAACCTTCCCCTTCCCCTTCCTCGCCTTACTCGCTAAGGCACAGTTCTCCTCATCCTGCATGGATGAAGAACCGTCTCTGGTGCTCCGCCTGATCTCCTCCTGCACAAGATCCGAACAAAGTCTCTCCCATCCTGGCAATTTCTCCCGACCATTGACAGAGTCCTGATAGGAATGCCAACTCTTCGGAAGACCAAGGAGAGCCAAGCTCACCAAGTCCTCATCATCGACAGTAACCCCCACACTTCCCAGCTCATCTCGACACTGAGTGAACTTCGTGAGATACTTGGGAATACTGTCTCCCTTCTCGCATTTGATGTTTCTGAGTTTATCTTTGAGCGCCAGCTTCCTCTGATCGCTCTTGCTTTGGAATAATTCTGTTAGTGATTTCCACATCAAATATGGAGTAGCCTTTCCATGGAGGCTGGACACAATGTGATCCTTCACGCCCTCCAACAGAATTCTTCGACATTTTGCGATCTTCTTTTGCCAAGCATCAGCTTGAGTAGCATCAGTAGGCTTTGGGATATCCGTATCTATGAACTCCTTCAGCCCGTTATCATCCAATACTGCCTCCATCCTGTCCTTCCATGCAATATAGTTTGAGCTGCCCTCAAGAGCATACTCCAATCGCAATCCGTTGAAAGACATTGCTGCGTTGTCACCAAGAAAACACTGCTGCAAATTCGAATTCCACCAGCAACCAACTCAACTGCTTCCGATCTAGAATTCGTGACTGAATAGTAGATCTGATGATCAATCCTCGCTTGATATCCTGTAAAAATCTCTTCTACAAATCAAGCTGCTCCGATACCATGTAGAAATTTTGAATAATATGACACATATTCAACAGAGATTATCCTGATCATACAATTTAAGCGGAACATGTATAATACATAATCTCCTCTACGTTGATCATCAAATTACAGAAGCAGAAACATCCACAGGCACACATAGAAGCATCAATCAAACTCATAAACACAGTATGTATCCCGGGGAAAGCATCTCGCTAAAAACCCCACACTATCTGTATATTATATTGATTGAATCATGTAACAATACAAAGCATAATACTTCTCACAAGTATCTCCACCTGTTACACACAATATAGCTCAGATTTGATCTCCAAATCTCTCCCGCTGCTTGCCTGCCTCCACTGCTCAAACCTGCTCGAGAACTGATGAGAATTGCTTCCCAAACTCGATTTTACACTGCAAAATAATCACCCACACTATGTTGGACGTAAGCAACAGCTATAATATCATGAAGATACGTGAGCAAACTCATTGGCATACTCAATCCTTTGATTGTGCAAATCATCATGCACAGCTATAGTCACAACTGATAGCAATCTGATCCTCTAACACCTGTCCCTGCTGAACTGAACATGCACTGACATGCAACTGAGTTAACTGATATATTCTATAGTTGCATTATGAGTTAATAACTTGTGAATTAATTAATAACTAATTCACCCAACTCATCTTTAGTCTATTGATCAATTAGACTAAATACAACCAATTTAACAAAGCTAAACTGAACACAACTCCATCAACTGTACCTCCAGTCCACTAAACTCAACTCACTTGAGTTCTAACTGAAGTCATGCATGCAACAACTCAACTGACTCATAAGAAAAACGAATTTCCTTCTGACAGCTGCATGTGCCACTTCCGTAGCTCAAACTGAAGTGCTCCAAGAGAATAAGATTAAGTTTATAGTCCAAATATTATTGTGAGATAATAATATTTGACTTTTCTATTTTTGACTTTGATCACTCACACTGTGATCACTCACACTGTAATCACTCACACTGTGATCACTCACACTTTCATCAAAAATAGAAGTCCATCTATTTTTCCCAACTTGATCAATCATCCATAGACATGATCCATATGTCTAAAAATAGACTTGCGCCAAAAATAGCCTGCGGGCCCACTTAGTGAAGGCGACTCTTTTCACTAAGCTCCATCATCTTGTTGCGCTCTCAACAAGCATTTCTTGTTGCACACTTTTCAACAATGCATAGGTTCCCCAAGGACATGTGAATGTAGTCTTTTCTTGGTCTTTTGGAGCTATCCTAATCTAATTGTACCCGTTGAACCCATCTAGGAAGGAAAAATATTTTTTTCCTGCTAAAGTGTCCAGCACTTGGTCTATAAAAGGCAAGGGAAAGTGATATTTCAAGGTAGCCTTGTTTAGTTCCCTGTAATCCACACACACTTGCCATTTACCATTCTTCTTGGGGACAATAACCAATGGAGATACCCATTGGCTATCCGAGATAGGATAGATGAACCCTACATTTAACAATTTATGCAATTCATCTTTCACAATTTCCCTTAAAGCAGGGTTCATCCTCCTTTGTGGTTGTCTCACAAGCCTGGCTTTCTCTTCTATATAAATATGATGAATGCATGTGTCTAGGTGAATGCCTCTCATATCTATGTATTCCCAAGAAAAAGTGTCTGAAAAGTTTTTCAATGCTTGAATTAACTATTTTTCCTGTTCAGGGGTTAAGGTAGAATTAATATTCAAAGGTTTTTCAGGAAAAATTTCAACTACCTTACTCCCCCATTCAGTCATGGAATATGCAAGAAATGCAGATAATAAGGCTGAATGTAGTTCGGCTGTTGTACTATACTCATGAAAATCCTGTAGATTAGTAATGAAATCTAAATTATGACTAGACTACCCTTCTTCTTGCTGCAAAAAATTAGGATTAGAAATACAACAATTTATCAAATTTTCTTCTGAATTTTCTTTAAGGCTCATGGCTTGGGAAATTGTCAAAATTGGTCGAGTACATTTTGAATCATGCTCTTCTTCTTCAACCCAATGTGTACTTTCTAATATTAAGATAGGTTGAGCAGGGGGATACAAATTAATGTGCTTTAGTTCAGTCCCATAAGTGATGGTCATGTTTCCGAACCTACACCCTATGTAAGCATCTGTCGTGGCTAACCACAATCTCCCTAATATCAAAGGATGCCCTCCTAAGTTAGTTTTGGGTTGAAGAACATAAAAATCTGCAGGATACTTCCAGGAATCCAATGAGATGACAATGTCTACTAATACCCCCTCTCACTTTATCTTAAACCTATCTGCTAACTATAACATGGTAGGAGTAGGAAATAAGTCAAAGGTTCCTATTCTAGATAAGGTCTCCATAGTCATCACATTAATGGTTGCACCCAAATCAATTAGTTTTTTTTATAGTTTGTCCATTGGTAAAGGTGGTAACCATGGGGATTCCAAGGTTTGGATATTTTTCAGTAACAAATCTGGTAGACATTAAACTTACAAGCTTTCCACCTACTTGAATTATAGAGAGTTCTCTCTTTTGTCTTCCTGGTCTCTTGGTACATAGCTCCCTTACTATTTTAGCATAGATCGAGATATCTTAAATTACTTGCAGCAATGGGATCTTAATGCATACATTTCTTAATTTAGACACAAGATCAAACTCAGGTTGTTTTAGTATTTTTTCCAACCTTTCTAGAAAAGGAGGCTAGATCGTATGGGGTGAGGAAGGTTCTTGTGGCCTTGAAGTAGGTTGTTCTATTGGTTCAGGTGTGGTTTCAACTTCAGGTATTTCTAGAGTATCTTCCTCTACAATCTCTTCAATTCTTCTAAGCTGAGTCACCACTTTTTCGAACCTAAGCTAGATCTCCTGCAGCGACACAGGAAATTCCTGTAACACAGGAACATAAATTTCTTACAGCAACTGTGGTGCAATACAATAGGTAGGAAAATTGGGATAAGTGACCAATCCAATGTTGTGAGCGGATTGGATGGTTTTATTATTGGGTTTAGGAATTGGTTGGGCAAGAAGTCGCATAGGATGAGGTTGGTTTGGTGGGACATGGAACTGAAGCTCCTGTTGTTGACCTTGAATCATTTGTTGTTGTGTGGGTTGTGGTGGATAAAAGTTTTGAGAAGGAAAATTATGAGTGGTAGGGTAAGAAAAGTTCCCCTGCTAAGGCTGTTGTGGAGGCCAAGGCTACCAGGGCATTGGAATATTCCACATCTGATTTTGAGTATAAGGAACTTGATAATGCGACTGAGCCATACCTGCAGCACATGGTTGCCATGGTATTTGAGGTGCCATTGCATAGAGTGCATTGAAAACTCCTTGATCTGCTAGATATGCTGCTTTGATTTCAGGAAGTGAAGGACATTGATCAGTGGAATGCTTTGCTTCATAGATTCGACATACCTCTATATTATCTGCAGGACATTCCCTCAAGGCATGCTTCTTCCTGCGTTTTGAATAGAACATGGTCAAGGCTTTCTCCAGTTCCTCCTATTGTTACTGTTTCTTCTTAACCTGCAAAACATCCAATTGAGAAGATAATGTGTTAATAATATCAGTTTTAAAATTTTGAAAGAAATTACCCATTTCAACTCTGGTTACTCCAATTTTAGCAACTGACTTGACAAGCCTAGAAGAAGTATCTCTTGTTCCTCCTCCAACTTTAGAGTTTCCTCTTGAATATCACTGACATATCTCACGTACTTCATCATAACCCAACTTTGATATGTCACCTCCTCCCATTAAGTTCATAATCTCCAGAGATTCTGGTCTGATTTCTTTGAGAAAAATTTTTTTTTAGTATTCTTGCTCATTTGATTCTGTTAGAGCTTAGATTTGACTCACGCTGAAAAGACAAGTTTCTAGGTCCACATCAAACCACGCTCATCCTCGTAGCTATCCCTACGAGGACAGGAGAGGGCTCTCTCCAGGCCAATCTCGGCAAAAGACAAGCGATGGGGCTCGAGACGACTGTTTAACAACTGATCTTAAGCTAGGTATGAAGTGCCAAGGATTTGATTTAAGTTTTTGGGGGTTTTGTGCTAGAAACAGGGAAAGGCAAATTGGGCTCTGGGATGAGGTACAGTTTCTACAGAGTTCTGATTGGGGCAAGGAAGGCAATCATTTTGATGCTTTAAATTGAGTGAATGGATAGATCAGACTGGTGAGGAGCTAAGGAGAGCAAGAGAATCTCAATAATTCTCCTTAAACAGATGAAAACATGGAAATTTAAACAAATTCAAAGGCAAAGCATAGCAGTTAATGGATTCTACCTTAATCACTCATTTGTTCAAATTCAGAAGAAGAGATAGGAAAATGATACACATAACACTAATGAACTTACAATTACTTAGAGAAGAACACCATCAAAACATAAAGCCACATGGATCCCAAACAGTGCTGCAAAACCCTGGTCTTTCCTTAGCCAAAAATGTAGAGATAGAATGTACAATGATATGCCAAAGCAATCCCTAGTGTTCAACCCTGAAAATGATTTAGAAATTACATGATATAGACTAGCCCAACCCATTTCGTTGCCTCTAGGGGTCGAGCTCATCATTCCAAGAGCTGTTTCAACCAATTCTAAACAAAGCACTAAAATCTAGGCAATCAAAACAACTTGCCTCTATAAGGTAGGAAACTGATGCATTCATTAAATTTGCACTTTTTAGTGAATGAATCATCTAGAACAAGTAAATAAGTGCCAAAATTACATCATAATTATCCAATTACATCATAATTATCCAATTACATCAAGATAGATCAAAAAATACATCAAAAAGAAAAACTAAACTGGCCGAATTTCTGAGCTGGAAAGTGAAAAATTGAGCAAAAATCCTCTATGTGCCGCGCCAAATTCTCTATGCATCACGCCACTTTGAGGTTGATTTTGAGGCACTTCCTAAAGTCCAAATTGAGTACAATATAGCTCATTGGAAAGCTCTGCCTATCTACTTTCCAACCCAAGTGGAATTTTTCAATTTGGATGTCATTTGCCCCTCCAAAGCTGCAATCTCCTAGGACTGCTTCCTGTGTGTCAAAATAGGGGCAAAGATGTCATTTTTTGAGTGTTTTTGACCTCCTGAGGACTCAAAACTTGCCAAAAATTTTTGGTCATGCACCAGCAGTCATGATTTTTCATGCCAAATCCAATGATGTAAACTTTTTGTAATTTGGAGCTCCCTAGAAAAAGCGCGCACCACATGGCGCGGCGCATAGGGAGAAAAACCCCATTTTTTGTGCCAAAATTTGTCAAAATTCCAAAAATGCCCCAAATTTCTTGAAATTTGGGCTGGAGCTTCTTCATTAAGTGTCATGCTGGGCTAAAGAGGCTTCAACCAATATCTGAAGATGATCAAGCTCCCTTTTCCTCTTTTGCTTCCTTATTGCCTTCTTTAGTTTTGCCTTTAAATTCCTGATTCGTGCCTTGCAGACCTTGTTCCGTGCCATGTAGTGGAAAGCCATGTGTCTCAGAAATGCATGGTCCTTATTGGCCTTGTCCAGCAGTCTCTCCAAGTGGATGTTGATTCTCTCGAGATTAGACTCCCGATCCTCATTAATCTCTTGCTCCAATGACGTGAGCTCAATTCTTCTCCTTTGTGCAGCTTGGCGATTCTCGCGGATGTTTTGTAACTCCATGATTGCTTGCTGATCTTCAAGCTATTTGTTCCTCTGCTCCAAGTATTTCATAGTCCACTTAGCTCTCTCCAAGTCAAGGGATAAGGCTTGGATCTCTGTTTGCTTCTCCTGGATGATTTCCCTAAGTTTGGCACTTTGTGGGCCCGTATCTGTGTCATCATCATGAATGAGAAAGAAGTCGGTCTCTTGTTCACTTGAAGGCCCCTCATCCTGCATTGGCCTCTTGCCTTTGTCCTGTTCCTGTGATGCTGATGGAGGAAGCGAGGCCCCTTCCACCCTGGGTGGAGATAACAGTCGCTTCGCTGCTGCAAACGAATGTCTAGTGCCCCTCTGAGATGTGATGAATACCGGCACCCTGGCAGTCTCATGGCGCTCAACCAGATGAGAAGGCCCACCTGTCTCATGCTTGACCTATGATAATCTCTATGAAGCTCTGAAGAAGTCACGAGAGATGAAATCATCCCAAGTTATGCCCTGTAATCCAATCTGATGAACCACCAAAATATTAATAAGAGCAAAATGATAAACACTGTTAAGTTGCTACTGAGGTGTTTTGTGCTTCACAAGTATGGTCATTCTCTCTATATTCTGGTATATGAAATACGGAATGTTCATCATCCATACCTTGGTGAAATGCATGAGCAACCTGATGTGATAAGCATATAGGCGAGAGAACCGTCCCTCACAGCTGAAATATTTCATGATCAACTTCATTAGTAGAGCATATTCATCTTTCAGATATCGGAACGGGAACACTCCCTTGAGCTTCCTTAAGAAACCGGTTTTAATGTATGGCTCATAATGCTGTCGGTCAATATTCTTCCTCTTGGTCCATGGTTCCCCAATGTTTGGTATGCCAGTTGCGAGTGAGATAGATTCTGGTGTAAGTGTAAAGGTGACACCAGCCAAAGTAACCTGATCTCCATGTAAATGTAGCACAAATAGACGAGCCAACTCATGATGAAATTGCACATTAGCCACCTTTTCACAAAACTCATAGCATGACTGATGCTGAAAACAAAACATGGCAAGAGGGTAGGCTTGCAATTCAGTGAGGGTGACTGGTTCTTCTCTAATATGTCTACCTCCTCTATGAGGCCTCCGGGGTGCATGTTCCTCCATGGGGGAGTCACTTTGGCTTTCCATTTCATAATCCGATGAATGCTCAGATGCCATGACTGCTGTTTTTCAAACTTCCCTTGAGAAAAAGATGTTGGTGTAGGAAAACTGTGCTGAATTGCTCTTTTGGTGATGTTTTCAAATTCTGCCACCAAGGGGAAACAAATGAAACAAGGGACTATTAGGAATAGGGAAAGTAGTAAGGGATTAGGGACAATTGGGACTATAGGGATTAGGGAAATGTAGGAGGGTTTTGAGGGATTTGATGTAGGATTTGATGTATAGGGTTAGGAATTGTTGTGTAGGGTTTGAGGTGTGAGATTGGAGAACTTGGGATAGAGCATTTAGGAGAAGGGATTAATGAGCTTAGGGGGGTAGAAAATTAGGGAATGATAAATACAAGGGAGGAATGGGAAGGAGGAGTGACAACTTTTGTAGCAAAACACTAATTTTGAAACCCACAACAATTTTCCTTTTGAGGTACTTTGGAGGTAGGGTTTAAGATTTGTGTTTCAATCATTATCAGCCATAAACCACCATAACTTATCGCACAATTGGATGAAATACTAAGATAAGGACCGTACCTGGAAAATCCACGCAAGTTATGGGCAATTTGGAGAAATTTCAAAGAAATTCGGGCTTTTAGGTGTATGCGCCGCGTCGCATACCCAACGCGCCGCGCCCGTTCAGAATTACACTGGACAACTTCTCCCAGTGTGCCGCGCCTCGCCAATGCGCCGCGCCACCTGCTCTATGCGCCGCACCAGCCAAGTTTCCTCCAACTTCACCCAAATCGTGGACTAACTCAACCAATTTGCTTTGAGTGGCTTCTCTTTGGTCTTGGCATGAAAATGACATTGATCTTCATGAAAATATCTTTATAAAGACATGGATTTAATTTTTGACTCTCCAAGACCCATATTTGTAATGTTTTGGCATTGACACTTTTTTCATTTTAATACAATTCTGCTTTTAAATTTCCTTTTTTATTTTTTGACTGAAATGATGAAATTCTTGGAAATTTTTTGTAGGGATAGATGACATGGAATTTGGCAAAGGAGACCAGGGCTGCGCCTAAAGAAATCAACTGAAAAACTTTTGAAAATGTTACAAAAGACAAAATGTTGACTTTTCTTCAAAACAGAGTTTTGAAGAACAGTCATAATCCATCAATATGATGATGAAATTCGCGAAATAGAAAACATGTGTAGAACCTCCCTCTGGCCTGCTAGCATTTGGACACTTTAACGATTCAATTTGTGAAACCCTAGACCTATGATTGACATGACTCCTTGTGATCTAGAAACTGAAACAGGACTGTAAGTGACTTTAAAACTTGATTTTGATGAACAGACCTGAGCCAGCATGGATAAGGCATGAGGGGTAATGAATGACAAGACCCTTCCGTCATATTCATGGCATGCTCCTAACGGAATGCAACTGAGTGAATCGAGCAAGACACCTAAAAATGAAATGCAAAAAGAGAAATGATCTCTGACGGAGGGATGTAAAGACCGACTCTAACATTGGCTCCAATGGGGATGGTAGCTCCTTGGAGGTGCCAAGAACGGCAGATCTCTGGAAGAGCTAGATAGTGCCTTCGTCCATTGGGCTATGGAGTCATTATTTCGACAAACAACACAAGACTTTGACACATTTATTGACTGACACCTGACCCAAAACGACTCGATGATGAAACTGAAATGACTAAAAAACTGACTCAACAAACTGAACTCAAAATTGAAATCTTTCTTCAAAATTATAACCTTCACTTCAGGCCCTAGACTGAAGAAAACATCACAACACACACTAGCAATGAAACTGAAATAAAATGGTATTTACAATGACAATGTAAATAGTAGAAAAAACTCAAAAAAGGTACCGCTTGAGCAACCGACCATTGACCAGCCCTCCAGGACAATCTTCCCCGTTCATCTCCTTCAGAAGAAAGGCATTCTGACCCCGATACACTACAATCTTAAAAGGACCTTTCCAGAGATTTTCAAACTTACCGTGCTTGCCCTTTTCCTCATTCCTTGCACCCCACTTCAGCACCACATCATCCAACTGAAATATGTCTGCTTTCGCTTTTCTGTCATAGATTTTCTTAATCTTCTCCTGCAACTTGGATGTGTTTTAAAAAGCATCTTCCCGTGTCTGCTGCAAGTGTATCATTTGGTTTAGTCTTCTCTGCATTGGATCATCTTCACTACCAGCCTCCTGAAGAAGTTTGACTACTGGAGCTGCGAGAGAGGTAGGGAACACTGTATCAACTCCATAAACTAGCTCAAAGGGGGACATACCAATGGATTTCTTTTTACTCACTCGATCTACCCAAAGTGTATGGACCAATTGCTTATGCCAACTTTTCTTATTTATTTCCAGCATCTTCTTAATGATATTAACCAAAGATTTGTTGGAAGACTCCGCCAATGCATTGCCTTATGGATGATAGGCGGTTGAGTGCCCCAAAGTAATGTGATATTTACTACAAAACTCAACCATCCTTTTTGACTTGAAAGCTATTGCATTATCAGTGATTAGCTTATTCGGGAAACCAAAACGAGACAAAATATTATTCTCAAGGAATGAAATTATTACCGCATCCATAGCTTGCCTAGTGGGAATTGCTTCGATCCACTTCGTGAAATAATCTGTCACCATGAGGATCCATCTATGCTGACCTGAAGAAGCCAGATGAATTTCACCAATGAAATCCAATCCCCACTGCTAAAAAGGAGCACTCACCTCAATGGGCTTAATCGGCAAAGGCTATAATTTCTGCTTTCCTTCAAAAATTTGACAGTTATGACAGCTCTTGACTGTCTTGAACACATCAGCAAACAATGTCGGCCAATAGTATCCAGCCCTCAGAATTTTATTTGCCGTTGTTTTCCAAAAAAGGTGACCGCCACAATCTCCTTTGGAAATCCTCCATGACCTGCTTCGCTTCTTCTTCCACCAAACAATTCAACAAAACGCCAACGGGATCTTTCCAATAAAGTGCATAATACAAAATACAAAACTTAGCAGCCTTTAACTTAAGAGTTCTAGCTTTGTTTCTAGCCATACCGGGCAGTGGTGACAAATTTTGCAGCACATATATGATATCTGAGTACCATGGAGAAAGAACAAACATTTCGGATATCTGAATTGACAAACCTTTCTCATTCTCATCCAACATAGCAGCGATCAGATTTATGTCTAAGGCGTGCAAGTTTGATTCAGCCATTAACTTTGCCAATCCCTGACCTTTAACAAGCTTGGTGGGTTTTATCTCCACATCATACTCCAACAAGGCTGTAATCCACTTGCCTCGTCTTCCTTCTGGATCGGTCTGCACTAAAACATCCTTGACAACAGCATTTGGAACATAATCCAAAGTATGAGAATGCAAAATATATACCCAAAAATCTTGCAATGCTTTTACAAGTGCAAGGGCTTGCTTCTCAATAATATTGTATTTCAAAGCAGCATCTCTTATAGTCTGGCTGAAAAAAGCAATTGGTCTCTCACACTCATCTCTCTTCTGCATTAACACAGCTGCCATTGTATGCTCCGAAGAAAAATAAAACAATATAAAATCCTAAGTGTAGTCCGGGCTGATTAGAACCGGAGCTGAAGAAAGAGCTAATTTGACTAAGTTGAAAGACTTTACAGCCTCTTCCGTCCACGTCACTTGGTTGTCCTTCTTAAGCATGTTTTTAATTTCTCTTAGATGTTCAGCAAGATTAGGAACAAAGCGGCGCAGAAAATTCATCTTACCATTAAACAATTGAATCTCCTTCTTATTCCGAGGCAGGTTAATTTGCTAAATCGCTTCCACACGTACTGGATCAATATGAATGCCATCCTTTGAGATAATGTGCCCAAGTAGTTTGCCTTCATCCATGGAAAACAAGCTCTTCTTTGGATTCAGCGACACACCATATTTTCTGCACTTTTGAAAGACAATTTTTAAATTATACAAGTGTTCTTCATCTGATTTGGAAAACACGGTCAAATCATCAAGGTACACAACAAAAAAGACATCATTTTCATTGGCGAAAGCCAAGTCCATTGCCCGTTGAAAAGTGGCACCCACGTTCTTCAGACCGAAAGGCATTTTGGCGTAATGAAAAGTCCCCCACGGAGTGGTGAATGCTTTTTGTCTGGGTCATATTCATGGACTAAAATTTGGTTATATCCGGAATAATCGTTGAGTAGTGACATGCGAGATGCTCCAACTACTCGCTGAAGTATGTGATCCATTTTTGGCAGTGGATAATTATCCTTCAATGAAACTTTGTTGAGATTCCGAAAATCAATGCACAAATAGATCTCACCTGTCTTCTTTCGTACGGGCACCAAATTAGATATCCAATCTGAAAATCGGATGGGAACAATGACTCCTGATTTGTACAACCTATTTATCTCCTTCTCAATTGATGGAAGTAGTTTTGGATTTAGCCTTCTCAACTTCTGTCTGAAATGTTTTTGATTAGGCTTAATAGGAATTGTGTGCTGAATTATATTGGTATCATATGTTTTCAAATCAGAGTAGTCCCAAGTGAACACATCAGCAAAAGATGACAACAAACTAATATATTTGGCCTTTGCCTTTGGTGGCAATGTTTTGGATAGCTTTACCATCTTCGGATGTTCAGCTGTTCCAATATTCACCTCTTCGACTCCCTTCTTTGTTGGCTACAATGTTGGCTTGCGGGCTACGTCATCATGATCAAAGAGTTCTTCTAAAGGTATCAAGCCTTTAGAAATCACATTATCCTTGAGCTGCAACGCTTCCATTTGATTAATATGCACATCATCTTTTCCATCATCATGTTCTACATCAATTGAGTTATCCTTGAACTTCCTTTGTTTTGCAGAAAATCATCAATCTCCTCATCATCTTGGAAACTTGCCAATATCTCTGATTGTCTGGGACAGTCGGACGATGTTTCACATGGATTTCAAATTTATTACTGGAATTCATAGGAATCTTCAAATTACTTGTTGCCTTAGCAAGTGCATCAGCAATACTATTTTGAATACGAGGCACACACGTCAAGGTGTAATCTGAAAACAACTTCAAAATGTCTAGAACAACATTCCGATATGCACGCATCCAAGGATTCTTTGCTTGATATTCTCCTTTAACTTGCTTAATCATCAATTCGGAGTCACCATATATAGCAATGCTCTTAGCATTCAGCTTTCTTAGGATTTTTAGGCCAGCAATCAAAGCTTCGTACTCAGCCTCATTGTTCGAACAATCAAAAGCAAGCTTGTAAGAACAAACCCGCACATTACTAGGCACTTTATTTGGAGCAGAAAAAGGACTGCGTACCCAAATTTCAATTCCAGCACCATCATTTCCCACTGCTCCATCGAAATCCATGGTCCACAGGCCATCTTCCTCTTCTTCTAAGTGCTGAAACTCTGCTTGCTGTATTTTTTCTGCTTGCTATCCATTATCTTTTTTTTATCGCTGAATGGTATTGCCCTGTTCTTGACTTTCTTTCTTCAAAACTTCTCTGAAATTCTCTGTTATTTCTGGAATATCATCTGCTGCAACTAACTGACTATCGATCTCATTGAAACTATCTGAATACAAAACAAAAGACTCTAAATCTGTATGTACATAATTAATCAGATGATTAATTGGTTTCTCCTTGCTTGTAATCATATATTTCATTTTTTGCTCCTGATAAAGTTTTCTCATTTGGCCAAACACAGGAATCGTTTTGTAGGAGAAATCAAGCTGCATAGTTCCTTTAATCTTTGCTCCCCAAGATATGGAAAGAAGCATTCCAAACCTAGGAGGTATATCTGCCACCACCACATCCATCAATACATTTTTGGCTGGAATTTGATCTAAACTGACCACCAAGTCTTTAATAAGCCCAATATATCTCACCCTGCTGGAATCAAATGAATAAAGATCATGATATTTCCAGGTAATGTCCAAACCCAACTTTACCATGATAGCCTTCGGCATAAGATTGTGGGAGGCACCGGAATCGAATATAGCATTATGAAACACAAACTCATGCACTCTCAAACTGATATAAAAAGGAGGCACATCACTATCCGGAGACTCACCATTCAAAGCTGGTCCAAAAATTAGCTCAGGTTGATCATCTTCCACACTCACCATATCAGAAATTGGATCAAAATTCAAAATTTTGGAAACCCGACCTCTATAACTGTTGTTCCTCGTCAGTTCAGTCAAGGGAATGGATACCTTCAATTTAGAAATTTCATTTTCTAAACTAAAAGCAGAAGTCTTTTCTACCTCTTTGGCTAGAACCTCTTTCTTGTCAGCTTTATCTTTTGATACAATTGGTTGATTGACTCGTTCATTTTCTGGTGGAGATTTGCTAGGCATAGGATCAACAACTTCTTTTCCTTTATTTGGTGCAACAGGTGGCTCATTCTTAGATTGCGGACCTTCCCTTCTCTTATGGATTGGATTGATGGGGAAATTTATGTTTCTTAATGAATATTGACGCTACTGGGTGGACAAGGCATGCATATACCCTCTCTGATACTCATCCGACTCCTCTTCAAGAGCTGTATCATTCGCCAAGATAAAATCTGCATCCTGCTGTACAGCTGAACTTTCTGCATACTCATCATCTTCGGTGATAAAGGTGGGCATATCATCAAGAGTAAAGAAGTGATTTTCTTCTCCTATTACATGGTCTTCATCATCGGATTCAGGACCAACAAAATTCTGCTGAAGAGGTGTCTTTACTTGCTGCTGTTGTGATGTCGTTTCTTGTGCTCGCTGCTCACGTTGTTTGATCCTGAATTGAGGTTGTTGTTGTCCATGGAAATTAGGATTCCGGATTTGCAGTTCAGGCTTATCAAGTGTTAACCTTTCAATCATATTTTCTACCTTGCGGAGCACCTGATCTGAGGTAGAAGCTTCTTCCTTTATTGAAACTATCTTTTCGGTTTTCAATCTAGCTCTCTTATCATTCAAATTTGCCTCAACACTAACAACAATTTTCTGCATTTCTTCTAAGGTAGCTGGATCTCTCTCTCTTAATTGATAAGCCATGTCCAGATCAAAACCATCCGGGAACTTTAGCAAAGCTGACTTTCTAGTTGGCCTTAGATCATCAGGAATTGGATTATAAACCACATTGAATCTAGTACAATAATCTTGCACTGACTCACCAACATTCTGCTTGGTCTTGGTATATTCAGAAGTGATCTGAAGAGGATCTTTCTTGACTTCCCAGCGATCCAAGAATTTCCTTTGAAGCTCTTCTAACATGGGAATACTTCTAGCTGTCAAAGCTCTGAACCATTTTCTCACCTCACCTACAGAAGTCTGCACGAATAATCTCATGGTCATGTTTTCTGCATCAATCTCATGAAGCTCAAAGAAATTTGTCATCCTATCCACATGTTGCTGAGCCGTAGTACTTTGAGGAGTACCATCAAACAAAGGAATTTTACTCTGATAATCTGCGAGCATGTCACCCAAAACTTGAGGTAGCGCGAGAGGTGCAAACCGAGCAGCCATTGCTCCTGGTGGATTTGCAATCGGCCTTGGAGATGTTGGGGGAGAAGGTGCAGTTGATGTGTGAGGGGTATGAGGAGGTGTATACGAAGGTGAAGCAATTTTGGATGTAGAAGGAGTATATGGAGATGAATTTACAGCAGAATTTTGATCAACAATAGTAGGCTGTGGGGGAAGGGTGGGAATGAAAGGAGGTTCAGTAGGAATTTTGGAGGTGGATACCGTTATGGAAGATCCAAGGGATGCAGATGCAACTTCTAGGAAATTAGCGATATTTGAAGCGTGAATTTCACTTTGGAGGTGCCTCAAGATAAAATTCTCAATTGATTTATTGTTTCTTTCAACTTCAAGAGCTGCAGCAAAGTCAGGATTTGGAACTATAGAACCAAGAGCACTTTCGGATTTGGTTTCAAACAATGACAATTCAAACTTTTCATCAAAATCAAGCTCTTCAAGATACTTAAAAATTGTAGGACATGAACGAGATTTAAACACGGGAGTCACAGAGCTCTCTTGATGAACAATTCTTGAAATCAGATTGGGATTTTCATAAAAAGGGGGAGGATTTGGATCTGGATTAGCTTTGGTATATCTCTTTGAAGCCAGTGTGTTATTTTCAAGAAATCAAAGGAACATAAACAACTTGTTCAGCCTTTCAAATTCTAAACTTATCATCCAAAAGCTTAGAATTCTCAAATGTATTGGGGCGATTTACAAGTCAAGTGTCACGATTACAAGCTAGACCGGAGATTGACTGAAGCAGCGTTTATCTACTTGCACTAATGCAAAGCAAAATCATTTCGAAGGCTACCTGGCATAACTTTAGGCTCCGTCTGTAGCTTATAAAACCAATGACATCAACAAGAAAACCATTTTCTTCCTCAGTTGAGTCGCCACTATGTTAGAGCCTAGATTTGTCTCAGGCTGAAAAGACAAGGTTCTAGGTCCACATCAAACCACGCTCAGCCTCGTAGCTAGCCCTACGAGGACAGGAGAGGGCTCTCTCGAGGTCGATCTCGGCAAAAGACAAGCGATGGGGCTCGAGACGACTGTTTAACAACTGATCTTAGGCTAGGTATGAAGTGCCAAGGATTTGATTTAAGTTTTTGGGGGTTTTGTGCTAGAAACAGGGAAAGGCAAATTGGGCTCGGGGATGAGGCACAGTTTCTACAGAGTTCTGATTGGGGCAAGGAAGGCAATCATTTTGATGCTTTAAATTGAGTGAATGGATAGATCAGACTAGTGAGGAGCTAAGGATAGCAAAAGAGTCTCAAGAATTCTCCTTAAACATATGAAAACATGGAAATTTAAACAAATTCAAAGGCAGAGCATCAGTTAATGGATTCTACCTTAATCACTCATTTGTTCAAATTCAGAAGAAGAGATAGGAAAATGATACACATAAAACTAATGAACTTACAATTACTTAGAGAATAACACCATCAAAACATAAAGCCACATGGATCCCAAACAGTGCTGCAAAACCCTGGTCTTTCCTTAGCCAAAAATGCAGAGATAGAATGTACAATGATATGCCAAACAAATCCCTAGTGTCCAACCCTGAAAATTATTTAGAAATTACATGATATAGACTAGCCCAACCCATTCCCTTGCCTCTAGGGGTCGAGCTCATCATTCTAGGAGCTATTTCAACCAATTCTAAACAAAGCACTAAAATCTAGGCAATCAAAACAACTTGCCTCTATAAGGTAGGAAACTGATTCATTCATTAAATTTTAACTTTTTAGTGAATGAATCCTCTAGAACAAGTAAATAAGTGCCAAAATTACATCATTTTTATCCAATTACATCAAGATAGATCAAAAATTACATCAAAAAGCAAAACTAGTCAAATTGGCCGAATTTTTGAGCTGGAAGGTGAAAAATTGAGCAAAAATCCTCTATGCGCCGCACCAAATCCTCTATGCATCGCGCCACTTTGAGGCTGATTTTGAGGCACTTCCTGAAGTCAAAATTGAGCCCAAGATAGCTCATTGGAAAGCCCTACCTGTCTATTTTCCAACCCAAGAGGAATATTTCAATTTCGATGTCATTTGCCCCTCCAAAACTGCAATCTCCTAGGACTGCTTCCTGTGTGTCAAAATAGGGGCAGAGAGGTCATTTTTTGAGTGTTTTTGACCTCCTGAGGACTCAAAACTTGACCAAACTTCTTGACCATGCACCAACAGTCATGATTTTTCATGCCAAATCCAATGATGTAAAGTTTTTTCAATTTGGAGCTCCCTAGAAAAAGCGCGCGCCACGTGGCGTGGCGCATAGGGAGAAAAACCCTGTTTTTTGTGCCAAAATTTGTCAAAATGCCAAAAATGCCCCAAATTTCTTGAAATTTGGGCTGGAGCTTCTTCATTAAGTGTCATGTTGGGCTAAAGAGGCTTTGGCCAATATCTGAAGATGATCAAGCTCCCTTTTCCTCTTTTGCTTCCTTATTGCCTTCTTTAGTTTTGCCTTTAAATTCCTGATTCGTGCCTTGCAGACCTTGTTCCGTGCCATGTAGTGGAAAGCCATGTGTCTCAGCAATGCATGGTCCTTATCGGCCTTGTCCAGTAGTCTCTCCAAGTGGATGTTGATTCTCTCGAGATTAGACTCCCGATCCTCATTAATCTCTTGCTCCAATGACGTGAGCTCAATTCTTCTCCTTTGTGCAGCTTGGCGATTCTCGCGGATGTTTTGTAACTCCATGATTGCTTGCTGATCTTCAAGCTGTTTTTTCCTCTGTTCCAAGTATTTCATAGTCCACTTAGCTCTCTCCAAGTCAAGGGATAAGGCTTGGATCTCTGTTTGCTGCTCCTGGATGATTTCCCTAAGTTTGGCACTTTGTGGGCCCGTATCTGTGTCATCATCATGAATGAGAATGAAGTCGGTCTCTTGTTCACCTGAAGGCCCCTCTCCCTACATTGGTCTCTTGCCTTTGTCCTGTACTTGTGATGCTGATGGAGGAAGCGAGGCCCCTTCCACCCCAGGTGGAGATAACACTCGCTTCGCTGCTGCAAACAAATTTCTAGTGCCCCTCTGATATGTGATGAATACCGGCACCCTGGCGGTCTCATGGCACTCATATAGATGAGAAGGCCCACCTGTCTCATGCTTGACCTCTGATAATCTCTGTGAAGCTCTGAAGAAGTCACGAGAGATGAAATCATCCCAAGTGATGCCTTGTAATCCAAGCTGATGAACCACCAAAATCTTAATAAGAGAAAATGATAAACACTGTTAAGTTGTTGCTGAGGTGTTTTGTGCTGCACAAGTGTGGTCATCCTCTCTATATTTCGGAAAATGAAATACAGAATGTTCATCATCTGTACCCTGGTGAAATGCATGAGCAACCTGATGTGATAAGCATATAGACGAGAGAACCGTCCCTCACAGCTGAAATATTTCATGATCAACTTCATTAGTGGAGCATATTCATCTTTCAGATATCAGAATGGGAACACTCCCTTGAGCTGGATTAAGAAACCGGTTTTAATGTATGGCTCATAATGCCGTCGGTCAATCTTCTTCCTCTTGGTCCATGGTTCCCCAATGTTTGGTATGCCGGTTGCGAGTGAGACAGATTCTGGTGTAAGTGTAAAGGTGACACCAGCCAAAGTAGCCTGATCTCCGTGTAAATGCAGCCCAAATAGATGAGCCAACTCATGATGAAATTGAACATTAGCCACCTTTTCACAAAACTCATAGCATGACTGATGCTGAAAACAAAACATGGCAAGAGGGCAGGCTTGCAATTCAGTGAGGGTGACTGGTTCTTCTCTAATATGTCTACCTCCTCTATGAGGCCTCCGGGGTGCACGTTCCTCCATGTGGGAGTCACTTTGGCTTTCCATTTCATAATCCGATGAATGCTAAGATGCCATGACTACTGTTTTTCAAACTGCCTTGGAGGAAAAGATGCTGGTGTAGGAAAACTATGCTGAATTGCTCTTTTGGTGATGTTTTCAAATTCTGCCACCAAGGGGAAACAAATGAAACAAGGGACTATTAGGAATAGGGAAAGTAGTAAGGGATTAGGGACAATTGGGACTATAGGGATTAGGGAAATGTAGGATGGTTTTGAGGGATTTGATGTATACGGTTAGGAATTGTTGTGTAGGGTTTGAGGTGTGAGATTGGAGAACTTGGGACAGAGCATTAGGAGAAGGGATTAATGAGCTTATGGGGGTAGAAAATTAGGGAATGATAAATACAAGGGAGGAATGGGAAGGAGGAGTGACAACTTTTGTAGCAAAACACTAATTTTGAAACCCACAATAATTTTCCTTTTGAGGTACTTTGGAGGTAAGGTTTAAGATTTGTGTTTCAATCGTTATCAGCCATAAACCACCATAACTTATCGCACAATTGGATGAAATACTAAGATAAGGACCCTACCTGGCAAATCCACGCAAGTTATGGGAAATTTGGAGAAATTTCAATCAAATTCGGGCTTTCAGGTGTATGCGCCGCGCCGCATACCCAATGCGCCGCGCCGTACTAGTGCGCCGCGCCCGTTCAGAATTACACTGGACAACTTCTCCTAGTGCGCCGCACCTCCCCAGTGTGTCGCGCCACCTGCTCTATGCGCCACGCTGGCCAAGTTTCCTCCAGCTTCACCCAAATCACGCACTAACTCAACCAATTTGCTTTGAGTGGCTTCTCTTTGGTCTTGGCATGCAAATGACATTAATCTTCATGAAAATATCTTTATAAAGACATGGATTTAATTTTTGACTCTCCAAGACCCATCTTTGTAATGTTTTGGCATTGGCACTTTTTCCATTTTAATACAATTCTGCTGTTAAATTTCCTTTTTGATTTTTTAACTGAAATGATGAAATTCTTGGCAATTTTTTGTAGGGATAGCTGACATGGAATTTGGAAAAGGAGACCAGGGCTGCACCTAAAGAAATCAACTGAAAAACTTTTGAAAATGTTACAAAAGACAAAATGTTGACTTTTCTTCAAAACAAAGTTTTGAAGAACAGTCATAATCCATCAATATGACGATGAAAATCACGAAATAGAAAACATGTGTAGAACCTCCCTCTGGCCTGCTGGCATTTGGACACTTTAACGACTCAATTTGTGAAACCCTAGACCTATGATTGACATGACTCTTGTGATCTAGAAACTGAAACAGGACTGTAAGTGACTTTAAAACTTGATTTTGATGAACAGACCTGAGCCAGCATGGATAAGGCATGAGGGGTAATGAATGACAAGACCCTTCCGTCAGATTTATGGCATGCTCCTAACGGAATGCAACTGCGTGAATCGAGCGAGACACCTAAAAATGAAATGCAAAAAGAGAAATGATCTCTAATGGAGGGATGTAAAGACTGACTCTAACAGATTCATTTTGGATCTCTGTGGATTATATTGAAATCTCTCCACCAAGTCCTCAAGACTCTCCCCCTCCTTCTAATTCATGCCAACAATTTCTTCTCTGAGGTCCCTAGTCTTGCAATAATCTTGATATTTCCTTAAGAATACCTTTTTCATTTCCTCCCAAGTTGTAATGGAGTTTGAAGCCAACCCCATAAACCACCTGAGAGCTGCATCCTTCAATGTTGCAGGAAACAACTTCAGCTTCTGAGCATTGGAAGAATAGTCATAGCTCCTACATAACACATCGAACTCAAATAGAAAGGCATTAGGACATTCATTGGGAACCCCACAAAAGTTAGGCAAGGTTGAAGGAGGAATATTCTTCATCTGAGTAGCTCCACCAACCTCCCATGATAGGGAATTCGAATGTGACCAATTCTTCTTCCTTCTCATCGTATCCATCTGTGTGACTAGTCCCCTCTTCATGAGCCATTCTGGACCAAAAGGAAGTGGGGCCTTTGTAAACTACAAATTCTATGGAATCAATGGTTTGGAATTTTGGTTCTTGAATAGGATTTCCAAGGAATTCCTTTTCAGGCTGACCACTGAGAAAAGATGTTGTTTTCCTTGTGACAAGAGATTCAAAATGGGCAGCAACAAAAGATTTTCCTACAGAAGCTGCTACTGTAGAAGCAGGAATATGTTATGGGCTCTTTTCAGGATCATAGATCTCTTGTCCGAACTCTTCTTCCCTTGCTGCCTTATATCTTGTAGAATTCTTTTTCCTTGCCAGTGTATTAGTAAATAAAGTGGTGCTCACACCACCACAAAATAAATTTGTAGATGTTGGACCCAATCATCTACTATGAAAACAAATGAAAAATAACTACTTACCAAGCAATCAGGACACAACTTTGGTGAAAATCTGACCTCCTCCAGTGCATAGGCTTTGCCTTTCGTCCTACCACTTTGACTTCCCCAGT
This sequence comes from Pinus tabuliformis, assembly GCA_031772625.1. Lineage (NCBI taxonomy): Eukaryota > Viridiplantae > Streptophyta > Pinopsida > Pinales > Pinaceae > Pinus > Pinus tabuliformis. The sequence goes on along the minus strand of CM062814.1, from coordinate 601,935,549 downwards.
CCTGAAAATTCCAAACAATGCATGTACTAAAAACACTTCACTATTATCCCTTTAGCACCTCCCCAAAAATGGCGCCAAAATGTTGAGTCAAATTATAGCCTTATAATTTGATTAACATAAATCATCAACCCAGGGTAGGTAAGCTTGTGAGATGCTGCACAAAATATATGCAGGCTTAACACTGTAAGTGTTGATTAATCTAAATAGTCAATCATACAAAACTAATGACTCTTTCCTGCATCAATCACTTGGTAGCAAAGGATATAGAGTGGATCAAACATCGCTCTACAACTCTTAAGATTGCTTATGATGATTAGGAAAAGATATAGAAATCAACTTATAACAAACTTAGAAATTCACTCAACATTAGAAATCAAATCTTCATTAAATGAATTCCACACATTAACAAGAAACTAGTTCATTTAATCAATTGTTGCTGATATATCAGAAAGAGTGCATTAGTTGTAGGAACAAATTATTATTACATAATAGAAATAAAATGCATAAACACTAAACTACAAGAGTTGTGAGCAAAGGGGGGCCTCCCTTACTCACAACCCCTTCAAATTAGAAGAGCTTGCTCACTGAAGTAGACAAAACATATAATATTGTATTAATCTGAAAAAGATACATTCAAGTACAATCTGATATACAGTCTTAGCTGAAACCAACCCAACAATCCCCGATCATAAACACTAACACAAAATTTATACATTTACAAAAGCCCATATATGGCTTGAAGTAAGGAGGACTACTAATCTAAGCCATCAACTAACAATCTTGTTACAAAATATCAAATTTAGCCATACTGGGTCTAATCCATGATTGAAAGCATGGATTAGACGAAATTCATTACATGGTTGTAGCTTTCCTCCAAACGACCAACGAGAGAAGGTTTATGAATCTGGGCGGTATCATTGGCAGATTTGAAACGACCAATAGGACAACATCCATATGTGATATATTCCCCACAAAACCCATGTTCCTGTTTGACTTAGATATTCGTGGAACATAGCTAACCGCCGATGTTGCTACAGGAAATCCAGGCGGTTATAGGAAATCTGCGGCTATAGGAATTCTAGAGTGTTTGCAGGAAATAGGATCGCACAACTGTCTGCAGGAAATGCAGGCCTGTTTTCGAATCAAAACAAATCTGCACAAGAACTCTAGATTAGTTGGCATGGTAATTAAATAAAGAACAACTAGCTATAAGGAATACTTAAAGTTAAGGTAAAAGATGCTTTTTCATGTTAATTTGCATACCTTCAGCCTACGACACCCTTTTGGCAAAAACCTAAGTATTATAACCGAAATAGGCATAATAGGGGTTAAAGATAGTTCAAAATGGGAGAGGTAAAGTATGGAAAAGGGTGTCAAAATTGGGCAAAACCAAGCCCCAAAAAGTGTTAGACACATTTTCACATGGCATTCTTTTTAAATTAAACATAAAGTGCATAACTACTCTTGAGATAAATTTCAGTGTTTGATTTGTGACTACTACTAAAAATATTATACAACTTCTATGGAGTTTAAATCCCTACCACATCCTTATGATCTACTTAACAATTATTACGTCCAGAAGTTGTCTCCATCCTAAGCATTTTGACTTGATCGAATTATATACAAATAAAATAAATAATAATTATAGTTATTAATAAAATACTTTGACTCGATCAAATTACATAAATATAAAAACAAGACATTTTTTTTTAAATGATAATTCTCTCAAGCCCCTAGAGAGATCAAATCTCTTGATGTGAAAACCTCTTTTAGAGTGAAATGATATTTGATCTCTCTCTCTGCTTGGTAAATCCAAAGTTAAAATGGATCTAGGCTTGTTGATAATTAAATTAAAATTCTAGAATCCCTATTCCAAAATAGACATGCCTATGGTTGTAACTAGTTAAACTAAAGAAACCATATAATTTAAATGGTTGATAAATGCTAATAGGCATGAAAACATTTACCTCATAATAAAGCTCACACTGCAAAGGTTTTAAGAAATCATAAAAAGTAGCTAAATTATAACATTAATTTAAATAATTATTATATTTTAATTAATTAATATATATATATATATATATATATATATATATATATATATATATATATATATGAGTTAATTGTTGAAGACTTTTTATTTCAACTTAAGGTGGATGAGGATCTCTTGACTTTTTTATTTTTTTAATTGACGACCTAGATTGATTCTCAAGGGAATATGCTCAACATATGCTTAGTTTATGTCCCATAGGCTATTTTTAGCCTTGTGAAGATTAAAATAATTTATTTCTTTCTTTCAAGGGTTGTAGTGTGTTAGAGTTTGTTAGGTTCCATTAAATTTTAATAAATTTAAAAAATTAGATTTGTGCCAAGTGGCTCACTGCCCATTAATTTCCTAGGGATTTGAGATTATTCCAACTCTACTAAGCTCCTCCATGATAAGTTCCTCATTATTATTTATAACATTCATTTATATATAAGCAAATTTTATTTAGCAAAATGGTCCATTACTTTCAATAAATTTAAAAAATTATATTTGTGTCAAGTGGCTCCCCGCCCACCAATTTCCTAGGGATTTGAGATTATTTCAATTCTAATAAGTTGTTCCATAATAAGTTTTTCCATAATAAGTTCCTCATTATTATTTATAACATTTATTTACATATAAGCACATTTTATTTAGCAAAATGGTCCATTTTACAATAAGATGTGTAATTCCTTCTTTTTTTCTCAAGTTAAAGTTGACCCATAATTTTTTTATTCACAACCACTTTATCATGGAAATTCTTAACTTGTTAGTAAGATTCGCTAATACCATGGCTTACTAATACCACATGCCCCAAAAACCATAACCCATGTTCACATGGAATATTTTCTATTTAATCAATGTAATTAAAAGGACGGAAAAAGAAAAACTAGCTTTGAGATAAATTTCAACAACTTTCACTTTACAATAGAGATTCTCCATCTATAAATGTAACAATAGCATGGACCAATACCATGGATTAATAATATGACATGCCCAAAAAAATCAAAACTCACTTCATATGGTACTTGTTCATATGACATTTTTTTAATTAATCAATTTAATTAAAAGGGGAAAAGAGCATCACTACTTTGGAGATAAATCTTCCTTTCATTTGTGTATACTACTAACTTAATGATACAATCTAAATTAATCTTTAGATGTCACCTCTAAGTTAGTGTGACATGGTATAAGCTTTTAGTGTTTTAACGTTTTCCTAGAAAAGCCAATTTAGACCCCAAATTTATTGTAATAGTTCAACCTGATTAAACATGTAATTGTTTCTTTTCTTTCAAATAAAAAACTAGAATTCAATTATTATGAGTTTCCAAGTCAAATGTGGATGTCCCATGAATATTTTGATGATCATGATGATGATGGTTAACGTCCATTAAGACCAAATTGGTCTATCAGGCCTATAATTTCTTAATTTCTAATTGTCTAGCTCCTTGTATTTCTTGGCGAGATTGGTGATGTAGCTTTCTTTTTCTTCTCTAGGGTCTTCCAACTTTCTTTATCTTGCATCTCATTCATCTCTTCTGGTTCTTGGGAGATTGGTGTCTTAGCTTTGCGATCTATTGTGTTCGTCTTTTTGGAGATAGTCGGAGAAGAAGTTTGGTCTAGGAGATTTGCTTTGCTGTTAAATGAAGATTTATTTTGCGCGTTATTTGAAACCTCATAATTGTCGATGCTTGAGGGGTTGTTGAGTTCACATTTTTGTTGTTGGGCGGGGCTTTCCCCCTACTTGTCTTGAGAGTTGTTTCTATCTTGCCCGATTTCTTGTAATTCAGAGTTTTCTCGAGAGTATTCTTCTTGGATGACAGTGTAGTGTTCTTTTTGTGCTCCTTCCCACCATGTAGATCTATGGTGATTTTTTCTAGCAGAATTTTTCTGGGAGGCTTTTGGGAAATTTTTGGCTAGGTGGCTTGTCTCAAAGCAAGATCGACATTTGAAGAGGCCACTTTCATAATCGAGTTTCTGGTTCCACACATAGTCTTTACTTGTTAGGTGTATTTCAGCTGGGAATCTGGCGCTGAAGTCCATTTCCACACAGATGCATGCATACGTGGTTTTGGCATATTCCTCTGTTTTTGGACACCTGCAGTAAAATTTCCCAATTGCATTTCCAATGGCTTCTAGCGAAGAGAAATTCCAGAGATGGGGGTCAGGAGAATCGAGTGATTTTCTCGTGGCCAAAAAATGCTAACCATCAACATTATTCTTTAAATTTGTGAAAAGTAGTAATGAAGGTGCCAAACCATCAAATTTGATGGGTTGTTTTGGTTTGAAATCCCAACCCTACTAAGGAGATAATGGTTAACACAATTGAGAACTCCTAATATATTTGACATATTCTTTAAATTTGTGGAAACTAGTAGTGAAGGTTCCCAACCATCAAATTTGATGGGTTGTTCTAGTTTGAAATTCCAACCCTACTAGTGAGATAATGGTTAATATAATCTACAACTCCTAATATATTTGGCATATCTACAAAACCAATTTTATATTTAAAGTTCCAATGAGATTGCAAAGGGGTCATTTTTATTGGGTGATACTAAGGGGACCAATTGATGATCAAGGGATGAGCACCCCCAAGGATGAGAGATCATGCAACAAGTTCCTTCTTTGTCTCCAGTGATGGTTTCCATATACTATGAGGTCATAAGGCATCAATAGTTTGATTATATTTGAGACACACACATCTTATTTAATTGAACATCTAATATGGGGTAAACACAAAGTCATTGTAATCATCAATTGGCTTATACTTCTTAAAGGACCTAGACTTAGTCTAGTTCCATTCTTTCTACTAGCTTACTTAAGCTTGAAATCGTAGCTTCATGAGAAGGGATGAAGGATAAGATCATTGAACCTACTAAGGACCATCTCACCTAGAGTCTAAATTCATCTTTTAGTTTAAAAGGCCACAAGACCCAATATCAACTTTGTGCATCAAATGGTTCTTTCATTAGGTTGATGCATCTCCTTCAAACTCTCAAAGGTGAGAACCATGTTGTCTTGCATAAGGTTTTTCCCTCATGTAATAAAATGGCAGACCACCAAAAGATAGTGATTGTAAAAAAATAAACCAAATTTGAGGCTTTTCACTTTCCTATGAATAAGAGGCTTGAAGCATTATTATAAATATTAGGGCTTGTTAGCAATCATAATGTCTATGTTAGGGCATAAAAGGGAACATTCCCTTAAAAGTACATGAAAAACATTAATTTTGAAGGGGATTGCCTCTTTGAATGTTGGATTCCTAAAATTTGAAGTTATTTTATAAACTTGACATCTCATTTTGTTTTCAAAAAATTAATCTACAAAAAATTTATGAATTTACAACATGAAATATTCTATTGCAAATAATATTTTTTTTCAACTCTATTAAAATGTAATATTTTAAATCCCTTGAGGGGCAAGTTTTGTGAAATGAAGTGTTATGTACCAAGTGAATTGAGTTTCAAATTCGCCCAACTTGCCTATGTCTGTGGAAGGAACATATGTAGGCACATAGAAGTTATAGTGGTAGTGGTTGGAATCAACAATGTGTCATGTGAGTATGAAACTCACCCAGTTGTCGATTCCTCTAATCACAAAAAAGATATAAAAAAATGATGTAATATTTCAAAACACTATATCTATATATATCTATATATATGTATATGTATGTATATATATATATATATATATATATATATATATATATATATATATATATATATATATATATATATATATAGTTTATCAAATTCAAAGTGAAAGAGGCATAATAAAAAAACCTCATTCAATTTGATATTTCAAGTACATACAAACTTCCCATCAATTTAAGTATGTAAACAAACAATATGTTCAAGTTTAAGAATAATCCAAAATTAAAATAAAACCTGTCTTGGCAACACCTTTCTTTCACTAAAAAGGGATTCCACTGGGGATAAGGCACTTAGTGGGACTGAACATGAGGAGTTGTGGACATGGGTATATAAATGAATTAAGTAGTGCATATGAAGTATGTGACTTGGTTAGCCATTTTATTTTCATGCAATTTTTTGAATCAGGTTAGTTATGTGCTTAGTCCACCTTAACGTGACATATGTTCATCTCAAAGAGGAGGACTTCTCATTTGGACCTACTATAATGGCTTAGTCTAGGTTGCTTATGGACATAGTTCACTTTCTATTTGTGGTCTCCCTTATCTATCTTATATAAAGTGAGGAGAGTGTATAGATAAGAACTTATTCATTACTTGGATTGTATCTTCTTGATGTACTTCCCTTGTAGGATTTATAATTGTTCCATACAAGAGTTGAAAGGTTTAGGTGGAGATTTGGCGTGGAAAGGTTTGTGTGATATAAACTCTAAAGAAGGGTTGGAGAGCTAGGGGTGAAGCCTTGGTGTGAGAAATACCTAGGGTTTGTGGCATGAAACCGAAGAGAATACTTGGAGTGCTTAAGGCAAGTGGAGCTGCGTGTAATGCAAGCTTGTGAATCTCCCTGCACACTTATGTGATGCAAGTGGCTATCTAAGGTTGGCTTTATTGGTGTGATGCTAATTTGTTGTGGAACTTTGGTGTAGCTATGAGCGCTTGGTGAGATGCCTTACTAGGACATAGAAATATTAGTTAGGGTTTGTTTTAGATGGTGGATCCGCTAATTAGGGTTTAATATCAATTAAAGTGGTCCTTACTTGGATGATATGAAAGAACATTGTACTAGTGTGGGATGAGCTAAGGTATTACATTGTATCTTCATTTATGCTATAATATGAACTGTAACATTGTTGTTCAGATTTATAACTAGCAAGTCTTAAATTTTGACTTGTGATATCATTATTAATGAGTGGCTTCTTTGCTACTTTTATAAGTTGCTTTATTAGAAAAACTTGGATGACATGTTATGCGATTGAACATGCTAAAAGGAAAATAAACTTAAATCTACTACTGAAATAAATATGTTATAACTAAGGTATTTTCCAAACCTCATTGATAAAGGAGATTGTGACCTAATAGTTGTAAATATTTTCTCTTCAAGTGCATACTTTTGGTGTCTATTTTATTGAGCTTGCATAGTGATTTTGTTGGAAAGAAGTGAAATATATTACTATCGTAATTTATATTTTAGTTTCAATGATAAGGCTAAATGTTTTATGAAAGTGATTTGGGGAACCCCCAGTGAATGAGATGAAATTTCTAAAGCTCATATTTTTGAAACATCCCTGTGGATTCAATGCTGGATTGGATGATACTTTTCTCTTAATGAAAAGGGAGTTGGGTATTTTAGTTGTTCTATGCTTGGGAGGGGTGTTTTATGTATGATAGGTTGTTGGGTGTGAAACCCTAGTGTTCTTAGGAAAAACACTTAAATCCCAAAAGCTTGATTTTACTTGATCTATTGTTGATTTTTCTTTGAGGTGTGCTTCACCATTTTAGGGATGAATACTTTTGATCTTAGATAAGGTGACAAATTGGGAGGTGCTTCCAATTTTACTCCTTGGAAGTGTGATCTGCAAATTCTATTAGAAGATTTTGATCTTTAGGAGCATTTTGAGAAAGATATTATTGCATATATTGATCCAAAACAATTTAGTGAAGGATTATTCAATTCCTCATATCATAGGAAAAAAGATGACTAAGGAGATATATGATGCCTGATAGCATTGTACTCAAGTGTGAAAATTTCTTGCAATAAACACTTGAAAAATCAACTCCAAACCATTTGAATGAGTGACATAGATTCCATCTTTAACTACTTAGGGGGATCACAAAGTTGAGAGATTAGTTGGCTTCCATAATGGAAAATGTAGAGCGTGAGGATTATATCTATATTGTTTTGAATGGGTTTACTTCATCATGGAAACCCTTAATATAAGTTTTTTCTTTTCTTTTGTGAGAACCTACCACCTTTCTAGAATTCTTGGGTTAACATTGTGTGAGAAGAAACAATGCTAGAATACAATTCAATTAAGAAAAGTTAAGTAGAATACCTAGCACTTATTAGGAGGATGAGGAAATGATCATGAAATGAACTAGGAAGGACAAGAAGGAAGAATCAAGCCAATGCAAGAAACATTTCATTCATGTGAAGCGTTTCATGTGTCACCAAGAAGGAGATGAAGCTAACCAATATCTAAAGGAGAAGAAAAGGAAGACCAAGAAACAAAGATATGCTACAAAGATTGTACAAATTGTAGTTGGAGTGTATGAAGTAGCATCTAAACTCAAGAGTAACTCCATAATCTCTTATTTATCTACAAAAACCATGTGGTATGTGGACAATGGGGAATTGAAGCATATGTATTATTACAAGAACTCGTTCACCAAGTTTCAAGAGTAAGAGTGAGTAACACGTGTGGACTTGGATAATGATTCCACTGATCCCAAGATTGGGATCCATTTCCTTTTATATGACATTAGGTGATGTTGTTGAGTTGAATGTTGTTTTATTTGTTCTTAGTTTGAAGAACAACCTTCTTTTAGTTTCTTACATGACATATCTACATGTATGGATGCATTTGAGGCTCAAAGTTCGTCATTAGAGATTGAACCCATGTTGTGGAAAAAATGGGTTTGAATTGGAGGTCCTTATAAGCTACATGCATAACCATTGAAGCATGGTTCTCTAGTGCATAATATAAAGAAGCTATTTGATGTTTGGCGTAGCTATTTTCATCACTACATTGTGGAGCACTTCCTCTCTTGAAAAACATCGTTGTGGGGTTTTTCAAACTTCAAGATATAAAAGGAAGGGGTACACAAGGGATGTGTAGTTGGCTAGCATGTCAACCCTACCTTTCCAATTGGTCGAGAGAGATAGAAATGGATTATCATATTGATCCATTTGGATGTGAAGCTTGAAGAGGATGTGTAGTCCTCAAGATCACATATATATCCTGAAGTAATTGAAGGGAGTGAGAAGGTCGATGTTCTAGAATGTGATCTATAGGTAAAACACGGGTCAAACAAAGCTCCATGAAAGAAGAACTAAGTGAAGGATAACTGCTTACCTTATACTTCATCCCAAAGGAAGTAAAGAATGCTTACTTAGACATTCATGATGCATTTGGGCATGTAGGAGAATTTGAATCCTTTGTAAGGGAAAACATACCTCTTCAGAGGTACATCAACCATGTCGTAATTATTTTTTTCGTTGTTGATCCTTTTAGTTATTCATATGAGGTATGGTGTGATGATTTACGAAGGAGAATTATGTTTGAGAGACGATTCATTTTTGGGGATCAATGATTGATTCCAAGATTACAAAAGAGATAGATTTGTGGAAGGTAGGCTTAGTTGAGATTCAAAGGGACAAGATTGGTGTTGGTGAAAACACTTTCTCACAAAGTGAGAGATTTATCTTTTAGGTTACTTTGGAAGTGTTCACACGGTGCTAGGGGTGTTCTCTATGTTATGTGGGGTGCATGGTGAAACCCTAGCTCCTTTTGTTATATATTATATTATTTTGGTTCATTAACATTTGGAAAATTGACTATCTAAGGTGGGTGCTTATCCTTCGAATATGTGATAGAGAAAGTGCAGTTCTTTTGGAGGTAGTTATCTTATGTGGCATTGGCATTTTCTACATGGTGCCATGTTGAGGAGGCCTTAATAGAGGATGTGGACCTCTCTTATGGATGAGTGCTAGGCACTAGGAGGAAGGGTGATGAGCCCTAGGAGGATTAGGACACATGACACACTATAGGAGGTTGAGTTATTAGCATGAAGGTTTCTTATTAGAGGGCACACCACTTGGAAGTTGTCATGGACTCAATACACGCATGTGAAGGAGGAGCATTGGAGGTTAGGATCATATCTCTGAGAGTGTGCAACCTTGCAATTATGTGGAACCTTATCTTGGAGAGCACAACACTTGGGGGAGTCATTGAGTACAACCACCTTGTGACATATGTACACCTTGGGGAGGAGCACTCTTCATGTGAATGCACTATAGTGGAATAGAATAGGTTTCTTGTGCACTTAGTCCACTTTCTATTTTTGACTCCCCAACTTTGTCATATAAAAGGACAAGATAGTCTCTGTATAACAACTTAGTCACTGGATTTGTATCTTTTTGATGTACTTGTCTTGTAATATTTGTGTTTGTATGGTGTAATAGTTGGAAGGCACATGTAAAAACCTGGTGTGCTATAATTTCCATGAGATAAAGTCTAGAGAATAGTTTAAGTGCTAGGGTTGAAATCTTGGTGTGAGAAATCCATAAGGCTTGAGGTGTGAAACCCTAAAGAAGAATTGGAGTGCTTGATGCTAGTGGAGCTTGTGTGATGTAAGCTTATGAATTTCCTAGAAGACTTGTGTGATACAAGTGGGATAACCGAGAGTGAACTTTTTGGTGACTTACAAGTTTGTTGTAGAGTCTTTGGAGCAGCTAGGAGATCTTAGTGAGATGTTGTGTTAAGTTTTGTTATTGTTGGTTAAGATTTATTATTGATGGTAGGTGCCTTAGATAGGGTTTTGTAGTAATTAGAGCGTTAATGCTTAGACGAGCTAAAAGTACATGTCATACTAACTTTGGATAATTTGAGATATAGTATTTTATCTTCATTTATACTGTATTATGAAGTGTATCATCACTCTTCAACATTTTTTAACTAAACACATTCAATGAACCTGAGCAAGCAATGTTGGTTGTTCTATACTGAATATTCAATGCACATAAAAGTCTTACCAGGCTATGAAAGAATCTTCTAAATAAAATATTAAGAATGGGGAAATTTATTTGGACAAAATTAATTTAAGATTTACACCGGCTCCACTAGTTTTTTTACAACTATAAATGCACACAAGAGGACACATAGAAGCATGTTGTGTGCGTAAATAGAAGCATGAACATGTCATTGGAAAAGCTGATACCCACTTTGACCAATTCAGAATGCCACCATTAACATTAAAATTAGCCCAACTTTTTTATAAATAACATTTTCCAAACATCACCTCACAACCTAACCAACCATTACTTCAAATTGCCAGCTTGTAAGACAAACGAACAACAATGGAACACTAGACAAATTGCCAACCTATAATACACTAGACAAATTGCCAACCTATAATAGAAACGAATGACAATGGAACAGTGACAAATTACCGAGATGGGCAACAACGAAAAAAGACCAACGAACCAACATCGACATCCTTTCCCTGTGGAGAAAGTGGAAAATAACTCGGTGTGTCCTAATTAAAGCAAAGTCCATTAAGGAACCTCCTAAATTTCAACAACTCTGCAACAAA